>AP027111.1:4682500-5143564 GCA_028142955.1 Pinctada fucata
TCGTGTCTCAATCTCCTGCATTCGCCTCAGTGTCTTTTCATCGTGGTGCATTCGTGACGCATTCTTCTCTTTTCTTAACACAATCGCCTCACTATCGTAGTGGACGCGCAGCATATTCTTGTTGCATTCGCGGCGCTATCGTGTGCCTATGAGAACAGACAAGAATGTGACACGATTGTTAATTCGCCTCTGATCGTAGCTCATTCTCCTCTACATTCGCGACAGTGGAAGCCCGGCTTAACCGTGACAACAGGACTCCATGACGGGCCTTGTTTAAATCTCGCCAGAGAAGACTAGGTCTTGATTGTCTGTCTTGTCTGAAAGTTGGTCAGACTTCTCGGAGGATTGATCTTGAGCTCGCTTCAGTCAGCAGAGCACAGACTGTTATACGAATGCCATAGAATTTGTTACAAAATGCCGCTGTGTTTAACTGTCTTGTTTGTGACGTCACCTTACAGTGAGAAGTTTTATGTTTATACAGCTATTGTGCGTCTATGGAGACCTCTGTGTATCCGGATAAGTGGGAGGGTTGTGCGCACGTAATCCGGATAACCACGGAATTTGCTTATAGCAGATAACCGTCGAAAGTCGGCGCCGGGTGCACATTGGTCACCTTCCTTTTATGTTTATGTTGTCATTGATATTTGATTATTTCGTACGTCTGTTTATGTTTCGTATGATGTTCTAGTGATTTTTGTCGTGTATTTTTGTGGCTTGTAGTTTTTATCTGATGTTATTTACGTATCACTTTCTTGCGGGTTTGTTTAGCTGGGTGGGTGCAAGGTAGTCACGCTGGAGATTATCCCCCTTTCTTTATATACGAAATTGAATGGTTATATTGATTGTAAATGAAATTTCTGTGCTTTTAGTGACTGGCCTGTTTCCCCTACATACAGCCCCGACCAGTCGAAAGTTTTATATTCGCTTTCAATTCGTAAACGAATTGAAAGCTTTTTGAAAGCTTACCTTTCAAAATTTCGTCAGCGATTGCTTTCAAAATTTTGAATACTCAAGAGATGACGAAATTTCGTCAGCGATTTTTAGTTAACTAATTTTCGTCAGCGATTCCCTAGCTTTCAAAATTTTCGTCAGCGATAGCTTTCAAAAATTTTGAAAGCTATAGTTAACGAAATTTCGTCAGCGATTAGCTTTCAAAAAAATTGAAAGCTATAGTTAACGAAATTTCGTCAGCTATAGCTTTCAAAATTTTTGAGAACTAATCGCTGACGAAAATTTCGCTAACTACATGTATAGCTTTCAAAATTTTTGAAAGCTAATCGCTTACGAAAATTTCGTTATCTAGCTTTCAGAAGTTTTGAAAGCTTTTCTCGTAAGCTATTTTGTGTCGAGAAAACCAAGATGGCCGAAATCAAAGCAATCATCTTCATAATTTGCTTGATGAAGTAGTATTCATTATGATGTTTATTCAGATTAAATTATGAAAATATGTATTCCTGGATTACATTAAATATTGTATCTTGTTTATTTTTATAAGTTAATTTGAAGATTCCGTGTTTCCCAGATCGGTGTGTTCTCCCATACACCTATTTGGTTAAAATAACATTATGTTGATTGCGGGTGAATGGGGCCATCAAAAGGGTATGCTTTGCACTAATTAGTTACCTGAATTTACCTGTATTTGTATTACCTGTAAAGGTATTCCATCTTTAAGTGTATATATGAACAACTTCTATTTCATCTTAAATCTAAATGTATATATATACCAGAAAATTTACATCTGACCGGCCAAATAAGGGGAATTTATATCCAGTGAAACCCTAGCTTCTCTGTGACTGTCGGAAGCTTTGAAAGATATTTCACAATCAGTGAATTTTTAAAGTGCCACGCCGATAAAGAGACGGCTTCTTTCATCCTCTAAGCTGTGCAGAGGAATTCGCCCGAGGCGTGCTGCAGCTATTGTAAAAACAATATGGCACCCGAGCGTTCAAAAAGCTTTCAAAATTTTCGTCAGCGATAGCTTTAAAATTTTCGTCAGCGATAGCTTTCAAAACTTTCGTCAGCGATAGCTTTCAAAATTTTCGTCAGCGATAGCTTTCAAAATTTTCGTCAGCGATTGCTTTCAAAATTTTCGTCAGCGATTGCTTTCAAAATTTCGTCAGCGATTGCTTTCAAATATTTTGAAAGCTCCGATATGACGAAAATTTGAAAGCTCATAGCTTTCAATTTTTTCGTTAACTAAGATTAGTTAACGAAATTTTCGTCAGCGATTTTTCGAAAGCTTTATAGAGCTTTCAAAATTTCGTCATCTCAGTAGCTTTCAAAAAATCGCTGACGAATAGTTAACGAAACTTTCGATTTTAGCTTTCAAAATTTCTTCATCTCGGCGTTAAACTTTCGACTGGTCGGGGCTGTATTGGGCGCCACATCCCCTGGCGTTTCATGAAATAACATAAATTACAACTTGATGCGATCAATCGACGTCGTTATCAATCTCGATCTTCAACATATGCCCATTAACACTATATGTTATCGTGGAATTGCAATTGATGAGCGGACAGATCATCTCTTTCCATTGCACTTGCGAATGGTTGAGAACCCTCTGTGTTTGTTGTTAAATGTAGTCAATGGGGTACAAATTTAAGAGGTGATAGAAGTACTTGGGTGAGGAAAAAAAGTTCATAACTGTTAAATGTCGATGATGGTGAAGTGACTGTAGTGATAGAGGATAATCTCAAAGGAGTTAACTTGATCCGAGGCGACCATAAACATGCCATAATGAGATAATCAAAGAAAGAAGAAGTGAATTAAAGATCCTGCGTAGAAGATACTACAACACAGTCAAGTTATAGAATGATTTGGAATTGAAACACTTCAAACATCTGTAAGAAAACATCAAAACATTTATAAGAAAAGTCTAAATGCGAAAATATGTTCCAGACAATATATTCCACACTTTAATTATTGTTTGAGAAAGCAAGTGTTTATGTCCAGGTGTTTCGGTATGAAAGTCTTGTAAGACCGTCTGGAAACATTATTCTACTCTTCTATAGAACAATATTGAAGTGTTCCAAGTCTTTACCATCTTGAGGAACATGTCAAACCAATCTTAATGTACCAGACACATGTTTCGGATAGTAAATCCTTATCAGTGGTACTTACAATGTCGAAGTGATTTTCAGAAACAGCCAAATGTTCCCTCTAATTAAAATTCTTGAACTTAAATGAGTGCATTTACTTTGAAAATAGGGTGCAATTCCAACGTCTGTGTATAGGGTCGATTCAGAAGGATAGTTACATCAAATCTATGAAATATTGAAGATATTAACGATCAGAGTATGTTCCATTTGAAATCTCACAGTGACTTGCATGCCTGGTGCACATTGTTTGAAAATTTATGACTAGAAAGTATCTCTCTGGAAACATAATTATTTTAAAAACAAAATACGAAGATCATAGACAAATTCAATTTTTAATCGAAATTGTAAATACATTTTGTATCAGGTCAATGGTACTGCCTTATACCAAAATCTATCACAGAGATCTGTTTGCTTACACCCATAACAACTACAATCAAATATGTTCACAACATAAATCTCGGGAAGGCCAGACAAAGTTGATCAAACGTGCGTGATTTACCATGTATTCTAATTTCAGAGATTATTTTCTTTATATTAATAACCCATACTTTAATTTTTTTTTCAATAAAGGCTTATATCTTTTCAGATTGGGTTGATTTCCTTCTTGGCTTGTTTATCGCTTCTGGTTTACGAAAATACTGGGCAAGCTCTATATGGTGTTTCGCACTGTGAAAAATATGTGAGAAACGTTTCATATTTAGAGAAGAAAATCTAACAATTAGAAGAGCGATTAGAAGAGCAAGACCGGAGAACAATGAGACGTAAGTATCAAATTCTTCAAATAAATGTTTTAATCAATTTGCATTACATCATGTTGGTGATGCAACTGACAATGAATTTTATGAGTATAATAATTTGATAAGGACGTTTATTAACGACAATTACCTCGATCATCATTGAAAAATTATCAAGTTTCTCAGAATGCTTTCATTTGTAACATACAATTTTTTATCGAAAGAAAACCTTTGCTTTTTGACAAATCCCTGATGAAGCGTGCTGCTTTTAAATGACTGGATTTACTTGAATTGTATTTTGTGAATTTTTGTTAGTTTGTGATCTTTTGTTTTACAGTGTTGGCAAGTAGCGGATGTAAGTAGTGCTCTATGCTGTATCAACTAGAAATCACTTCAGATTTTCACCGAGTTTATTCTTTGAATCGGTGAGAGAGAGTCAAGCACAAAGCCAAAATCAGAATCTAAAAATCACGATTAATGGGCATACAAATCCTTACAAAATATAAAACTAAGGAAAATATACACATTCGACGAAGATGCAAATCACCGAAATCGGAGTCCAGAAATCACAATCAAAAGCTTACAAATTCTTGAAAAAGTATAAAAAAGAACTTTCTCACGAATAAAAAAAAAATGACAATAAACGGAGACAATAACACATCACCAAAGAAACATGAACGACAACTTTATCTAATGAACGATATCCAAAGTGAATCACCAATGGAAAAGAGATAAGTTGCCTTGGAAGAATAAGTATCTACTGCTTACCAGTAACCCATAAACATTAAGACCGGAAGAAAAATGCAGAATAAGGGAATGCGTCAAATACAGTTGTTTGGTTGGTTTTGACCAAAGATATCTTTCTAAAGTGTCCACAATGAATAGTTATAGTTTATCATACGTATTATCAGTGTACCGTCAAAAATGTTTTGCTCCGACAATGTTTTTCTTTTTAAAGACTCTGGAAATTGTTCATTAAGATGACGTTGTCTTTGGTGTTTCTATGATGTTTCCGTCTGGTGACCACTTTTTCTCGTCTCGTTAGAGTACGTTTCGCTGTAAGGGATCGCCTCCATATATTTGATTTGTATTTTCAAGATTTGCATACCCCTTGACGATATGTTTCGGACTATGAATTTTGGTGGTGTCTCTGATGCAACATTCTTGCTATATCATGTAATATTAATATATTTCTTTTTGAAAAAAAGATATTGCCTGATTCTGATTGGCATAAGGCAATTAAGCAATCGACATTTGGTAATTTGTCAAACGGCATGTCAAGACCGGTATTCCATAATGAAGTCTTATCTCTGTATAGATTTAAAATTCTAAAGGCAATCGTAATTTGAATTGCTCTTAACCTCTGTCCGTACATGCTGAATCACTAAATGAGAGAATTACGTTTTTTTCAGGTGTTTCGGGTGAACTCCAAAAATGGTTCTGGCCTGCTAGACCTTCATGGCCGGTGACAAAGTACATGAAATTTGAACCGCCGTTTTCAAAGACACCTGCCATTAGCTTTGGGATGACGCACTTGCGTTCTGTGTACAACAGAAACGTACGGGCAATTGTTAAGGCTAAAAACATAACTCGGTATGGATTCGAACTTATTTTAAAAAGTGCTGGCGACACCTTCCAGAGGGCTCTCGGTGCGACATGGATGGCTTGCCCGGCTCGCTAGTAGACTTACAAACATTTTGTATCTGAATAACTCCTTAATCACTTATATACGTGTATATCACCATAACCTGGAAATTATTCAGATTTCATTAGATTCATTACAATGTAATTTCTAACGTCACCTACCAAATTCCATTTAATTGCGATTCTGAGTAAATCCTGGTACACGAAATCGGACATCGCTCATTCTTTTCGAAATAAGTGTACTACTTGAAAATATCTGCTGTTAATGTCAGATATTTTCCGCTGTCTTCTTCTCAAATGACAAATGATTTGTTCTCTGTAAGAGCCAAATAAATTCAATAGCTCATCTGCAGAGTATTTGAAAAAAAAATGACCAGAATAGAATCTACCCTTAATAATCCCCTTTGTACAAGCAACTCTTTTTAACTGAAGAAGGTAAACATCTTTTTTTACCTGTATCATATATATTTCATTTATTTTAATAGTCTCTCATAATTCATCCAAAAAAAAAAATACACCATGTATTTTAAATCATATTCTTAATGTTGTAGTGCAGTTACTGCAATGCATTGTGTGTGTCTCCAATAAAATATTACATCTGATTTCTGGTACCTACTATTCTGTCATATGACGATGTCATACTTTCTGAACAGAGTAAACCAATAGAACCTATCACCGGGTGTGATCATTGTCAAGGAAATCCAACCGGACTGCCGGGATTTTCTTGTACCATGTTAAACGCCTTCAAATTCAAAAGCATCACTTAAGATAAGATAAATTTGCAGCAATGACCAGACATGCACGTTTCGGGTACTTTACCCTCGTCAGTGATCCTCACAATCTAAACAATGTAATATGGCCAAAAAGTGTGAAAATAATTATGTCCAAAAATGTACCGAAAGACGTAGCGGGATTGGTGGGATATGATGACGAGGCTTGCCTCGGGTTTAACATGACTTCGATACCCCTTTGGTGGAACGCATGTATCTTTCGTCTTACATGTACAAGATATATGGAGCCATTGATTTATGGATTATGTTGAAAAACATTTTAAAAATCCAATCCTTCAATATAAAGGCTCACAAGATACTGATGATGCATCAACTATCGTACTTACAAGAAAGGAAGACTTTGAAACTGTGAACAATGAATTCATTGACAAGGTTTGTAAATGTGACTGTTGAGTTTTTGTGCGCCGGGTTCCGCGAATATTCATTTCAATAGCGCCACCTACAACGGATTTAGTTTCAACAATTGCTTTATGAAGAATAATCCATTTGTCTCAAAGAGATGCACAGATGTATTGCATCTTCTAGATAAATTCTAAGCTAGCTCAGATTATAATTTATATTTTGACTCTTACTTTGAGCGGCGCCGCATTAATCCATATGAGTGGCGCCACCTACAATGTTTCACGCGCTTATAAAACTAGGACTCTGTACATGCCATGCGTCGCGTCACGATCATTTTCATACGAAATGCTGGTTGGTTGTACTTGAAAATAAAGTGATTTTATTTTCATGTACAACCAATGTAATTTCCTGAGGTGAAACTATTAAACGAAACGTTTGCATTTCGCACGAAAACGCTCGTGACTTAACAAAATTCAAATTCAAATTACATAAATGGTCATATAGCCCATAAGTAATTACATGTATAACAGTACATTTAATGCAAGACGATCTACAATGCATAAGATCTTCAGAAGCATGCCGTGACGGCTGTTCTACATGTAACCTGCGATATGAACCGGCGGTGACCTGAATGTTCTCTTTACCTAGAAAACCCCGATTTCAGAAAACAAGAATGAAACAGACAATTGTGGTGCATGTCAATCAATGTTGTTACGGCAATACGGGTATGCAACACAGAGCAAGTGCATTTCTGCAAAAACCATCAAAACAAACACATTTATAAAGTGTAATATCACGGGGCAATGCTCGTTTATTTGAAAATGTGAAAAAACTGTTCAGCAACAACAGCTTCCAACTCATTGTGTCACGATCAGAGCAAAATCTACATGTACATCATAATATATAGTAACAGACATGTACGTTACGTATAGTGTGCGATACCGCAAAATAAATTACAAGCTTCTTCCCTTACAGCGATACCGCTTGGGAAATATCCATCAGTTCACAAGATTCGAATTGAAAAATGAAAAAGAAGATCTTTCTGAATTACTTTATATTCGAAAATAATTTCCATAAAGACATACGCATGCAAAAATCGCACATGTAGTACATGTTTAGCTTTCTCCACATGAACAATTAATACATTTACAAAATTGAGTACATTTGCATCGTTTGGACAGTACACCCGCGTAACGCGCTCTATAATATAGGTGTCGCCACTTCCTTGTTAAAACTATGAATTGCTAATTGCTAAATTCTGAATTGTCTTTTTTAAATTGATATCGAGGTCATGTGATGCACTTAACCTATTAATTAATGTCCGTTTGCGTGCGGGTACTACTCTCCCATATAATGGTGTTGCTTTTTCAAGTGAAAATCGAAATATATAATTTATTTGGCAACCAAAGATTTTTTTCATACGAACGTGATCGCCACGGCAATGCAACAAAACATCGTTGTAAGAAGATTACGTAGCACCAACGTCGTACTTACGCATTAGAAACGAATTGAGCGCAACACGTACGTACCGAACGCCAACCGTACGTGTTGGTAGGACGCATTGGTACGTCGCTCATGAATACGTGATAGAAACGCCTCTTACGCCGTATAAACGTCTCACTTACGCCTTGGACTTCTGAGATGAACGAAATACGCGACAGACCTTTTATTTTCTCTCGCGTAAAGAATTTTGGCAAAAATAGCTGAATCAGATACGATCGAAAAAAGTGTGATGGGGGTTGTCGTTGACAGTGATGTACATTTTACAAAAAGAGTTATCCTTCTTTACCCATACCACATGTAATTAAACGTATCAGGACAGGCTGGGTATCTGACTTAGCCCTCTGACCTTGTGACTCTCACATATTTATAAGGTTGTGAAATCTCTAGGGAGGTCCCCCATCAGTGGAGTTTAATACCAACGCTAGATTTGTCATGTGTGTAAGAAATCTCTTAAGTCGATCCTTTAAAAGGAATGAAATTTTTATGACTTTTTACATGCTGTAATTTAGAAGTAGATTTGATATTTCCCATTTTGAGCACCGTGACAGTCACATGGATGTACCTTGTGCATGTCCATATACACAGAGATATATTATTCTTTGTTATCAATATTCAATTTCAGATTCCATCATTGAACAGTGGCGGATTTAGAGGGGGGGGGCCAGGGGGCCCGGGCCCCCCCTTTTTCACCCAAAGTTATTGATTCAGAGTACTCGTTTTATGCTTATTCTCTTTACTTTTGGGGAAATTTTCGGCTCGCTCCGCTCGCCGCACTAAATATTTCATTAGTTGTCATTTTTTGTCTTCACTTTGTCTTCAACTTTCTTTGTCATCGTGTTTGAACGGATTCATATGTCATAAACACAAAATTCAAAATCAAATTAACACTTGAATAATTACCAAATGCTTCATTTTCATGGGCCGATCTAACCAGATTAGACAGGTGGATAGTGGGGTTGTAATGCCCTAATCTTCCCAACCTTCCCCAAGTGGTCAAACAAAAATGGAGCATGGAAAATGAGAAAGAGATTGTATTCTTATGACAAAATGTAACCATCTATTCCAAAAATTTTACGGCTCGTTCCGCTCGGCGATGTAGAATAAAATTGTATATACATGTATGGATGACTTCATTTGAAAACAAATGAAATCTTCATATCTTAAAAAATTTTCTGGCTCGCTACGCTCGCCAGTCTGCCTCGCTACGCTCGCCAGTCTGCCTATAAACTGAAATAAAAGACTCAACTCCCCTCCCGCTCTTTAATTAGATCAGCAGTCTTGAGGTTCACGTTTTTCATCTCGACCTTTTTTTTTTTTTTTTTTTTTTTGCTTGTCAGTTTTTCCGTGAACAATTTCTTCGAGCTGAAACCTTGGGCCCCCCTTTTCTGAAATCCTAGATCCGCCACTGTGTTCAGTTTTATCTTCCCCATAATGAAGCGTTTTATAAGAATGTTATGATTGTTTTTAGATAAATAAAATATAAATAATACATGTAGATAGATCTTAAATAATAAGTCTACTGATGCACATGTTGTTTTGAATGTATGATATATATAATATATAAAGTGCAGATATTAACTGCACTTAGTCTTAGTTTATAAAAAAGACATGAATAGCAAAAATAGCAGAACATAAAGACATTGTAAATAATATAGGTCCTAATATTAAAATGAATTTGTTCTTATTTTCTATATCCTTATGAGTTAGTTAAAGGATATTAATAAATTCATCTATCAGAAATAAATATTTCGGGAAAAAAATTATAAAACTATTCTATAAGTGGAAATATAGTACATGTACATGTATAACTACATGTATACGATCATGACGATGTTTTTTTTAACTTTCTAAATTCTCATCCAATATACTAGTGATGATAGACGATCTGGATCAGACTTTGCTTTTTGAGAGGAACATGATGTACAAAACATGTACGCTGAAATATAGGGAACCAGACATACAATGCGGTATATGCACATGCTCCGGATTTTAAAAATCAAATTTGAATATTATGAAACCTAATTAAAATTACAACATTTGACCTGGTACAAGTACAAGGTTATATTGTACCTGTATATTGATACGTTATGGTAATGTAGATGTTGTACATCAGAAAATAAACAAGAAGCGGTGAAAAGTAACGCCTTAGAAACGCCCGTTTATCATCCGATAAACTCCCGAGGATCAGATTTTAATATCATTCCATTATACTGCCGATTTAAATTCAATAAGCGGCATCTCTGAGGATATAAGCCCGAATAGAAGGGAAAGTACTGATTGTACATCCATAGAACAGGGCTTGTAAAATTGTAAATAACGTACTTAAGTCGAGTATTTGCTCTCTCCCATCGGAGTTTATGCGTGTTTGCTTTATAAACATTGAAGAGAAGTAGGGAATCCGCCCGTCAGGAAGAAATGGAAAATGGTCGATAGGGAATTCACGGACCAAGTTAGCATTGTCATATAACTGCTTGGAGAAAAAAATGTAAATATCAGTGAAAAGTCAACCCAGACACTCAGAAATGGTAAGTAACACGTTGTTTTCTGATAAATTCTATGTTATATCTAATATGTAACCTAAAGTAATATTTTCTTGCATCAGTGATCAATGTACTGTTTTATAATATGTAAGAACTGATTCAATGCGTCTTTCATGTACTGACTGCATCTCATGTAAGCACTAAGTGCAGCTACTGATACTATAGCTCATGTCGTACAGAATCTGTGCTGTCTTTGGTCAGATTGTCGGAGTTTATCAATCATAAACAAATGAGATAAATAAATCAATTTCCTACAATCTGCTCGTCCTTACAACTCAATTACTAAGTATAGTATCCATTATTGTATGCTATTGTTTTATGAATTATATCATGTGATAACTTATAACCACGTGATAGGTACATGTACACATACATTGATCAATGAAATGTAAAAGTTTATCGATTAAAACTAATAGTATTAATTGTTAAAGTAATTAGATTAGAGAGACAGTCAGGATCTTTACCGACTGCCAGCATCCAAGCGTTAGAACAACATGTGTTTGCTCCAGCTAGCAGAGCACAGACGGGTTTTTTTTACATCCGAAATTGCTACATGTATCAATAATCATTATGTCTGCATACGTGTATAATTGATTTATCTTTCACGTTTATTTTTTTTTTTTTGTGGTTCAGAAAGAAGAATTTCTTTGATTGACAGCTAAGAATGCAAAATTAATGTTAGTCGAAAATTCTGAATTCTCACTTATCTGTGGGATTTTGAGCGAAAACACTGGTGACCTCCATGGTATGACTATGACATTTCTATTTTCTTTTTTTCTGTCCGATATTTTTCTGATATATAATTATTTTTATATTGTAGTATGGATTCGTAAACTATGCCTTGGAGCTACTTGTAGTCAGAAATTTTGGTGAAGATGCTTGGGAATCAATAAAGTAAGTATCATCGATAGTTACATTATCTGGTTACACTCAAGAAGAAGGTGATTATGTCAATCACTTATAAGGACACACAAACAATTAAGAAAGTGAACCATTTTATGATCGCAACACACATACACCAGACCAGTGGCGTAGCTACCATATATGTTTGTATGCTCAAGACAATCTACACGAAAAACCTCAATTAAAAAAACACTACCCTTTCCATAGAATTTTCCCGCAGGATTTATTTTGATTACATGCTGTTGTCTACTGAGACGGTCAATAAAGCATTGCAATGAAAGAAATTGTTTAAATAAAGAATAATGGGCCTAGATATGCCCCTGTATATTGAAAATATATACATGTACATGATGTAGTTAACTTTCAATTCTGAATGATTTAAAGTGAGCACATGACTAGCTCACTTTATTATTCAGAATTGAAAGTTACATTTGTAGCAAATGACTGACACGAATGAGATACATGGGTCAAAGTTTCAAACATTAATTTTTATAAAATTTGTAAAAACGATCTCGTAAAGAAAGCATATTGTATTTGGAATCGGTAAATTATAAATCCGGATAGTGGCCCCATATTGTACCCATATTTTCCCCGGACGTGGTCGCCATAGCATTTCCATCACCTCAGACAGTGCATGTATTTTAGATATTGTTTTCATTTTCGTGCATGGACATTGACGGCGGGTGCGGCTAGCCAAACAGGGGATGCTTATTCCTCCCGGGCTCCTGGTCCCACCTCTAGCTAGTTTGGGGTCCGTCGATGCTCGGTTTTGTGCTCTATTGTGAGTGCTTATTTAGGAGTCAGCATTGGCTACTTGTTGATCTCCTTTAGGCTTTAAATTCACCTCTTCGGATTTCTTGGTGTTGATTTGCTCATTTATCCTGATGTCTGGTTGTCATGGTAAATTTACATTTTCGTAAAGCATTCTTCTATACATGGACTGTGATCGGATAGTCATATACCATTTTCTGTGAGATTTGAAATTATATAAGATATTTGGATAACAAGTTATAATTTATATTATATTTAATATTATACAACATATTACACCTTGAAGAATATCTGATGATAATCAATATTTTTCAACAGGACAATCCTGAAAAAAAAAATCAGTCTCAATTCCGTGCTTTGGTTTTCTATTACATAGAGGGCGCTTTGTGTATACGCTCGGAAAAAAAAAAACTACAGTACCATGAGTACCGTAGCGCCCTCTGTGCAAGAGTACATTTATTTAAAACAATTTCTATTGCTGCCTCATATATCATATAACGATGCAATGATGGGATTCTAGGATAGAGCTTTACAGAATTGAAGATGTTTTCTATCCTACTTTTTGTGTCGCCTGCGAAGCAAAGCGACACTTAGGGATCACTTTGTCCGTTGTCCGTCTGTCCGTCCGTCCGTCAGTCCGTCTGTCTGTCTGTCACACTTTGGGTGTCACAGCCCATAACTTTTGATCGGTAAGTGATAGGGCTTTGATATTTCACATGTGTATTCCTTGTGACAAGACCTTCCTACACATACCATAATTTTTGACCTAGTGACCTTGACCTACATATTTGACCTACTTTTCAAAAAAATTAAAAATGGATATATCTTTTGATTGGTAAGTGTTAGGACTTTGATATTTCACATGTGCAATCCTTGTGGCAAGACCTTTCTACACATACCATAATTTTTGACCTTGTGACCTTGACCTCGATATTTGACCTACTTTCGAAAAAAAGATAAGATTAACTGTATCTTTTGATTGGTAAGTGATAGGGCTTTGATATTTCGCATGTGTATTCCTTGTGGCAAGACCTTCCTACACATACCATAATTTTTTACCTATTGACCTTGACCTACATATTTGACCTACTTTTCAAAAAAAATTAAGAACGGATATTTCCTTTGATTGGTAAGTGATAGGGCTTTGGTACATGTATTTCACATGTGTATTCCTTGTGACAAGACCTTTCTACACATACCATAATTTTTTACCTATTGACCTTGACCTACATATTTGACCTACTTTTCAAAAACATTAAGAACGGATATATCTTTTGATTGGTAAGTGACAGGGCTTTGGTATTTCACATGTGTATTCCTTGTGACAAGACCTTTCTACACAGACCATAATATTTGACTTTGTGACCTTGATCTAGATATTTGATCTACTTTTCAAGAAAAGTAATATTGGCTATATCTTTTGATTGGTAGGTAATAGGGCTTTGATATTTCACATGTATTTTCCTTGTAACAATGTCATTCTACACATACTATAATTTTTTACCTTTTGACCTTGACCTAGCTATTTGACCTTTTTAATTGGTAGGTGATAGGTCTTTAATATTTCTTATGATGAGACCTTTTTGTTATCAATTTTTACATAGTGACCTTGACCTGGATGATGACACTCTTTTCTTTTAATTTGTAATTAAGAGGTCTGATATTTCAAATGAATTTCATTTGACAAGACTTTTCTACTGATACCAATAATTTTGATCGACTTTCTAGAATAATAATCAAACCGCTTTGCAGGCGACACAAGCATTCCTTGGATTGCTATTTTTTTTTCTTTTGACCACCAATCCCCTGTATAATATAACAATGATATACATGTTGTATATGTAATTGAATCCGTTTGCTGTCAACCAAGCCCTTGTGATATACAGAATGTCCACGCACATAAATTGCTCTCTGGTGATACCATTATACATATATATACGTTATTGGATTCTGATTCTGGATGATCTGTAAACATAGAGAAAAAAAGATTTTCTGGGACTGGGACCGCAATTCTGGACCTCTCTGAGAGCTGTCAGATGTTATCACGGACCCTCAGTCATCAGATACGATAATGAATTGATCTCCAGATGCGTAATTACCGATGTTTTGACGGTAATAAAATCTACCTCTCTTATATGATGAAATTTGTAACGAAAATCCATAGAAAATGTTCGATCCAAAATCAACATCAAAGCAGCACCTGAACGGAGGAATTATTTACTATTGTGATATATGGCGGGAAAAGTAGCGACGCTGGCGGAGGACGTTGTCATGGGGGAAAACTCACGCTTTATCAATGTTTGTGATTTGTAATGTTAATCAAAGGTCAACGCTAAAAGTCAATATCAGGTAATTTAGGGCAGAAAAATGGGTTTTAGAATAAAAATCTTCTTTCAGGCCTTGTTCCTATAGTAAATTGGAATATGGAACTTGTAGGAACGAAGCGATACTGTGGCCTTGTTGGTCTATGGGCGTTCACGAGATCATGGAGGACTTTTAAAATAAATATTGAAAAGGAAACGTTTATCAGTTGAATAGCTCATCCGCACATTTGTAGCTTATTAATAAATTAAATTTTAAAGAAAACCGGATCTACTTCCAGAGAGAATAATTCTATAATCTGACTAAAATTATTTGTATAATTTTGAAACTCATTTTTGCTCACCAGCATGTTTAATGTAATATGTATAATTCTACATGTAGACGTAGTAGAGGGGGATTTCCCTGTTGTTTGAGGTTAGGATGATGTAATCATGAAGGCCATAAAGAGAAATAAAATCATAAAAGTTTCATTAAACTATATATACTCCACAACCATAAATGTCTGTAGCAATATCGATGACCTCAAAGAAAAACCCCTGTGATCATTTAATGTAAATAAACAACCTTTCATCTCTCTACATTTGCTGGACATAAATTGTATACGTAGTGGGTGTTCATCACATTTTAGATAAAAGACACGGCATCTGCCTTCCATTTTTATCGTTTGCAGCAAAAATTGACACTTTTATAAACACTGAGACAAAACATACGGTAGCCCTCGTTTGTGTTGATAAGAGTTATAAATAGCATACTGAAGCTAAAAATAGCTTGGAACAGTCGCACGTGATCGAAAGTGTTTATAATTTGTTCGAATGGTTTCACTCAGTTTCTACCATTGTTTAGAACATTTCCACAAGTGCATGGCATTAATGTGAAAGATGGCTCAAGGAAAAATGGTTTTATCAAGGAAAGCGTTTGGTGGGAAATTACCGAGAGAAATTATTGTTCCTCTAATGTACAGCTGACGGCAACAACGTCAATTTTATTTTATACATTTGCATGAAAGAAACGTAACAAAGATGAACTCACAAAATGTAGATAAAGTATACCGAATAACTGATTAAAACTAATTCGACCAAAATATTGTCATCGTTTGTTTTAAAAATAATAGTAATTCGAATATATTCCTGTTCTTTTGTTCTGGGTTCCCCAAAGTACAGTATGGAACTTCTCATCGGAAATGCACTGTCCATCACAAACTTTGGTTGATCGTTTTTTTTTCGCCTTCGAAAATATATGTTATCATATTACGTTGTTTAGATTCAGGATTACTTACAATCGTAAGTTCCCGAAACGTGCATGTCTGGTCCAAGCTGCAAAATCTGCTGCCAAATGATGCTATTGAATTTGAAGACGTTTAACATTGCATCTATGATAGTGCACTTTCACAACTTTAAATGAATGTGAAATTGTACCGAAACAACTCACTTACAGCCCATTGCAAAGAAGGAGCACCAAGTTAGCGTTTGAGTGAACGCTTTTCAGAACAGCGCTGTCAAAGTATTCTAACGGTAATCATACCTGGTAATGACAAGGACTGGGCATCCAAGCAATCGCGCGTGACATTTAACGGAGAGATTTGTTGAATAGCACAATATGCGAAATAATGCTAAATCTTTGCTTTATAATCAGTTTTTGGTAAATATTGATATTGTAAATATTGATGGATGCTCACTCCTCCCGGGCGCCTGGTTCTGCCTCCATTCGGGAGTTCGCGATTGCCTTGTTAATGGAGACTTGCGCAATTATACCATATTCCTAAAAAGAAAAAGGCGCTCGATGCCAAATACCCTCAATGACATCCGCCCCTTACATTTCTCTTACAACAAAAAGGCGGATATCGAGCGCCTGTGTGTTAGAATAAATTCTGACATGTCCATCTAGTCGAGACATAGGACAGACTTGTTTGTTTATGCGTTTGATATTCCTTTATCCCAAAAGAAAGAAGTTTGATAAGACATTATATGTGGAAATTTATTTAATCATATTGGATATAAATTGAATCTTTCCATTTCCGATGAAAAAAAAACAAAAAACAAAAATATCCATTAATTAATAAAAAGAACCCCCCCCCCCCCCCCAAAAAAAGAGAGAGACAAATCAACGACAGACAGTCATGTTAGTTCTGGTATCAAACTACTAATCAAATTCAATCTCAAATTGAAACTCCGTCCATTTATCTTGTGGACTACATTGTACCCTATTTGATGAAAACAAAACTTTAAGTCAAATTTTAGAATCCTCTTAAAAGTGTTAAGTCCAGATCAGAAATGATAAAAGTTATATGTCATTCCAGGGGTTACTTGACATTGTATCGAAATTTGGCTCAAGTGGTATAGTTGTATTAAGCTGACGGGAATCATCAGGAAATGTATCGCTTTCGCCTGCAGTTGTGAGCTGCTGAACAGACGGGCTGTTTGTCCCAAGTCCAGCTACAGGCTCGTATGGAGCGCTGTTTGGACAGCCTAAAGCTGCGGTGGCTGCTCCGCGCGCGATAGTAGATGGTTGAGCCATGGGAGGATAGGCCCAAATGTACTGATATGGGGATAGTCCAGACATAGGAAATGAGGTCATCGGTATATTGGGAATTTGAGGAAACTGTACATTATGAACAGGGTTTGCCTCTAATAATTGGCGAACTGGATTCGATACTTTCTGCTTGGGAACGTGTCGTTCTTCGAAAATTTTGATTATTTCCTGCCATTTATTTGATTCATTTTCAATGTTAGTGGGGATAATACCCTTATAATGCTTTCTAAGGATAGCTGTGTCGGCCAGAATTAGACGGGACCTCTCCTTATATCCATCAAAAAGATATTTTCCTTGATTGGAATTGATCAAAAATGGTTTTATCTTTGCCTCAAAACTTTGATTTACAATTTCTTCCATTTTGATTTTAGCGTCTAATTCAGCTTTGAGCTTTTTCATCAGACCTTCAGCTTTATCCCTAGCAGAAGTCAGCTCCTTAAGTTCGAGCTTTGCGTTCTCGTGAGAAGCGAGATTTCCACAAATTCGTACATCGTCACACTGTGTAGCTTTGCAATTACGCTTATTGTGCGATTTTGAAATGCGCAAATGACAGTTTCCGCAAAGAGGAATGGTTTTATCTTCTGCAACCCTTACACTGTACTGATCTTGCAGAGATTGCACTTTAGCGCATAGCTCCTCATATTCAAACTTCTGATTCTTATATTCGTCATCTTTGATCTTTATGTCTAATTGTATCGGACTTAAATAAGCTTGTGCATTATTAAAGTTAAGGCCTTTCCTCGCAGGCGTGGTTAAATTGTGTGATACACGTATGTCGGAAGACTTGTTGCTGACCATTGGCGAGCCTTCAAAGACTTTTACACTGATCCGCGGATTAGGCCCGAACTTAGAGTCATAAACTGCTGCACCCAAAAATTTCGAAAAAGTTTTCTCGCCAGCATCGACCCAATCACCCTGATCATCGCGAAATGTAATCTTCATCATTTCTGCATGCATGTTCTGAAGGGCAGGAACTTCGTTCCGAAGTTTACTGCAAAATCCCCAAAATCCAAAATTCTGAAGTTCCATCATTTCAAATTCCACATACATGCAACGTTCTCTGCCATGCGACTGAAAATGAACCTTAACGTCCAGCCTAGTAGCATCTACTATGTTCGCCATAACGTAAATTTTAAGCTTTATTCCTTAAAAGTTAAACGATCTGCAGGAATACATCATGTACGCCCAGCAAATGAAGTTCTCAAATTCAGGTGCGGATGTAAGTTCGTGGGAAGAAGATTTTTATCAATGTAAATAT
Organism: Pinctada fucata; assembly: GCA_028142955.1. Classification (NCBI taxonomy): domain Eukaryota; kingdom Metazoa; phylum Mollusca; class Bivalvia; order Pterioida; family Pteriidae; genus Pinctada; species Pinctada fucata. Next base: position 4,700,936 of record AP027111.1, read on the forward strand.
ACATGGGCCCCTGTTCATATTTCCCCTTTATTTGCCACTGAAAGATAATCCCTTAATAGACGCGGCAATAAAATTTTACACAAAACGAAACAACACCACAGCGGAATTTAAATATCGATACATCGGTCAAACTTCCTGTCATGTAATTATTATGGTCAATTTATCACAGCATGAGGTCATGTAGATCTTTATCATACATGTATGGTACATGTACATCTATATATATATATTGATAGTTTACGTACACTGTTACTGTTAAGGTACACATGTCCGCTCAACAAGAAATGGAAATGTCAAAATCCAAAAAGGGAAGATTATACAAATTTGGAACAAGCCTTAGTGCTGATTTTCGATTAAATATTATTTCAAAATTAAAAGACTATGGTGCAAATGATGATACAGGGAGTATACCGCGGGGAATTAAAGCTAAGGTATCAAAAGAATTATTGATTGATAAAAATTGTGTAACAAGAGCATGGTTGTCTTGGATAAATGACAAAAACGTTGAATCAAAACCTAAAGGACCAACCAAAGGGTCTACAATGTCGCTGGATCAAAATGATTTACATTACATTGAATTCTTAAAAAGGGAAAGACCATCTATTTCTTTGAGAGAAATACATAATAAACTTTTGGAAAATTGCAATAAAATTATTCATGAATCAACGATATCTCGTGCTTTAAAACAAAATCTACCAGCAGGTGAATTTACACGAAAACGATTGTGCAAACCAGCTAGAGAACGTTTCACAAGTGATAATCTGAAATATACCGAGGCTCTCATGTACTATTTATCACAGAAAGATGTTCATCGTATCAAATATTTCGACGAAGCTGGATTTAATTCTCGCGACTGTAGTCCTATATATGGACATGCACTACGGGGTGAAAGAGCCGTAGAAGTTAGTTCAAAAGCCAAATCTACCAATTTAACACTTAACCTCATGATCGGGGTAAACGGCGTGGTTCATTGTAATATTGTTGATGGTGCTACTGATACTATCCAGTATTTAAACTTTTTTGACCAAGCTATAGACTCCTATACGGATGAGGGATACCACGCCTTGGTTCCCGGGGATATAGTAGTCGTTGATAATGCGCCAGTTCATCGTTACAGTGGCGGAAATGCGCTCTCTGTGTTTTTAGATCAATTTGGGATCGAATATGTATTTACACCTACTTACTCGCCAGATCTTAATCCCGTGGAAAATGTTTTCAGCAAAATTAGACAAATCATGCAACGAAATGAATTTAAACAATTGATTGAAACTAATCTAGAATATGCAATTTTCAAAAGCGTGTCACAAATTTCTCCAGTTGATTGTAAAAGTTACTACACGAATCTCGGATATCTGAGTATGTAATTGTGAATTATTTTGTTGTGAATATTGCTAAGGCCACTTCTTGTTTTTATTCTGTTTTGCGTCCTTTTGAAATTGAGAAAGCTACCAGCCAGCAAGGTAGAAAAACAAACAAGCATATAAAACAAGGTTCCAATTTCATATAATGTGACTATGAAATCCGACAGAAACTTATTCATTTGATTTGTATTAACATATTGTAGTAAAATGGGGGTACTTGACCTTTAACACCGTGTAAGGATATGCCAATATGGGGGCATGAAAGGTCAAGCTAAGCAGTAAGCCAATCAGATACAACCGCGGTAGTGCACGAGCTTATACGCTCGCTCTTTGGATCCAGCTTGACGGGTAGGCAGACGTGTTTTGAGAGAGAGTGGGTAAAAAGATATGGGGAAGGGCAGAATAGTCGAGGAACACTAGAAGACACAGACAGACGTCACTCACGCACCAGAAGGACGGGGCAGGTGCGAATAGAAGAAATAAGACGGGGAAACTGCCGGGTGAGACGCCTTACTATACATGCTGAGCTGAGCCGGTGAGTACCACCTTTATATATCTAGTAAGTAAGGCGCCAATTTTCTACATTGGCGCCCAACGAAACGACGAACTGGATGAGGATTTATTTATAAAAAGGAGAGAAGGAGGAGAAAGTTAAAAGTCAAGGTTTTCAGTTTTCCCGAACTTTGTCAAATTTTGTATGACGTCACAAAATGGCGGACGAGTCGATGTAAACAAACCTGTCGATGAGAAAATCAGTGTATTCCTCCAAGATAAACGATATTTCTGGGTTGTCATCACTATTTTAACAACATTTATGAAATTATGCAACAGGTTTTATACGATACGATCGATGACAAGTACGAATTTTGATGCAACTTCCGAAAACCAGTGTCACATGTCCGTCGGGGTATAGAAAAAATTATAGTCAAGAGTCTATCACGAAACCAACATCTAGAGAGCATCTGTCTGTTATTGAGTTTGTCTGTATAACAGTCCACATTGGATAATTGATAGAGAAGTCGACGCTGGAGTGAATTTTCAACGGTAAGGAGAGTGACCTGTGTTCATTGTGTACATTGTTTATACCATTGTTGTAATAAAGAAAAATCCTGCTTTAATTTGTTGTTACAATGTTTAGAAGTTACATCGTGAGCCAATTTAGAGACGAGGATCTGGAAAACACTATATCGAGCACATTGCCACCGAGTTCGAATACTGGCAACATGTCACACGCATACGAAGAGGTAATTGATTCGACATCACAGTCCATAAACAGTACAATCAGCAGTTTTGACGAGAAACAGGGGCAATGTCAACTTTTGCCCTCCGATACACAAAGGTCAAAGAATTTGGATCTAGTTTACGAAATAGAAGTACATGGTAGCTCTGTTTATGAATGTACCTATGTAAGGATGGAATCTGGCGAGTTAGATTTAGTTGACAGACAAGAAGTTAGGTATATAGATTGTGTAGACAAACCGTCAGTAAGTAATTCAGATTTTACGAGGAATGCAGGAGATGAGATGCGAGGGGAGAGTCTAAGAGACGAGAGTAGGTCACAGGAATCAAGCGGAATTGAGAGTAGGTCACAGGATTCAAGCGGAATTGAAAGTGGGTCACAGAAATCAAGTAGAAGTGAAAGTAGGTCACATCGGAATAGAAGTCCAAGTGAGGAAATTATGTCGCAGGGATATAGAAGTCCGAGTAGAGAAAGTAGGTCACCGAAATCAAGTAGAAGTGAAAGTAGGTCACACCGGGATAAAAGTCCAACTGGGAAAAGTATGTCGCAGCGGAATAGTAGTCCAAGTGAAGAAAGAAGGTCACGAGAATCAATAAGCAGTGAAAGCAGGAAAAGAACAATGTCAGATCATGATTACGAAAGAATAGCATATTATTTAGCACAAGAAATCAAACAAATGAGAAAAATGGAACAGAAAGAGGAACAAGATAAAGTAGAAAAATGTGATGCGTCCACGAATACTGACTCAGACTCTGATTCAAGAACAAGTTTGTGTAATGCCATCAGTTTGCAACCAAAGTCATCAGATGTTAGTATAGAGGTCAAGGCTATGTCAGTGGACAGTGGGAGTCGGGAAGAAGTGAAATACAGAAAAAGAAGAAGAAAAAAGAAATTTGCTGAAAATATAGAGAACGTACATGGCAACTCTAACGAAATAGGGGCTATGGGAGTTAGCCCACCGTCATCATTCATGAGAGGGAAAATAGGGGCTATGGGAGTTAGCCCACCGTCATCATTCATTAGAGGGGAAATAGGGGCTATGGGAGTTAGCCCACCGAAACCCATTCTTAGAGGCCATGGTACAAGGGAAAACAGAAGGGACAGAGATCATAAACATGTGTGGTGGAAGGATGACTATGAGAGATCAAGATCATTAAATGACAGATCTGTTCCTAAAAGGAGAAGGAGGAGGAGAAGGAGAAGAAGAAGAAAGTGTCATCAAAAAAGTAGAGGAAGAACACCATTCTCAAATCGATACTATTCATATTGGGGATGTTTTGGATGCGGAGACATGTACCATTTTATTAGAGACTGCCCATATGTACCAAGATGCTTTCATTGTGGAGATACATCTCATTTCATTCGAGATTGTTGGAGATATAAGCAGGTAGTTCGTGATCAAGTACTGCATGAGAGTCGAAGGTTAGAGAAACAAGCCAAATCTGATAGGGACAGGGAAGTAAAGACGGAAAACATGCAAAGAGAGGCTGGAATGGACGAAACTTTTTCCCTTAAAATGGTAAGATCCGACGACAAGACAGATGACGAAATAAGGACAAACATACAAGCTGAGAGAGCCAACCAGGAAGTTATACAGGTCAATACGAACCAGGAAGTAGAAAAGAGTAATGGTGAAAAGACAATAAGTGTAAACGAAGATGGAGAAAAGAAACGTAGAGTAAAAGAGCTGGATAATAGGTTGCCCAAGGTGAAGGTTAGAAATTGGTTCGTAAGTGAGGATGATAGTGAAGAAAGTAGTGACGAGGAAGAAAATATGGTAGCCCAGACAGGTCACAAAGATCAAAAGAGAGGTGATGCAGATGATGAGAAGTGGAGTTCAGAGTGTAACATGTTAGCATGCCCCGTGTTTGAGATTGGGTCCAAGTTACGATGTATAAAACACCAACGGGAAGTGAGGGCACCTGGGAATCCGGTAGTGCCCACCGTACATCGTCAGTAATACATCAAAAGAAGAAGAAGAGAAGGGAGGAGTGTAGAGGTAGAGAGGAGAGGTAGAGGAAATGAGTAGTAGTAGTAATAGAGGAAAAATTTTGGTTATTTTAGATCTGGCCATTTTTCTTGTCATTTTTGAGTATGTAAGGCGTGGGAGGACGCATTGCCAAATACTGTGTGGGTAGTTGAGAGTGGAGGTAGTAGTTTGTTAGGTAGTGTAGATTAGATTGGACTTGGAAGTTGTCAGGAGGCGACAATTTTGGTCATCTTGGATCTGCATTTTTATGTATTGGTGGTATGTAAGGCGTGGGAGGATGCATTGCCAAATACTGTGTGGGTAGAGGTAGTAGTGGAGGTAGTTGAGAGTGGAGGTAGTAGTTTTTTTTTTGGTAGTAGAGGTAGTGGAGATGTAGTAGAGGTAGTGGAGATGTAGTAGACGTATACGTAGTGGTAGTGGAGTTGTAGTAGAGGTAGTGAAGTTGTAGAGGAAATAGGGAAGAGTGGTAATTGATTGTAGTTTTAGTAGTGGTGGTTGGGCAAGGTAAGTTCTATCACGTAAAGCCCACTGGGACTGGTGGGTAGAGATCGACATAAGCCCTGGTCATTGACTGCCAGCTGGGAGAAAGAAAGAAGTGGTGAGTGGTCTCAGAGAAGATGGAGATGAAAGTTACGAGAACTTAGATTCGAGGTTCCTGGAGATGGCAAGGAGGATCAGAATAAGGACTCGAAAAGAGGTGTATAGACGTGGGGAATGAACGTCTGTAGAGTGATGGAGTAGTGCCTAACAGTAGTAGAAGGGATGATGGTGGAAAGTATATAGGAGAAGAGGAGAAGGAGTGCAGATTATGAGATCAGAAGACAGAGTGGAGCTCAGGAGTGGATGAGAGGAGATGAAGTGGAATAAAGTGGAGTAGAGGAAGTGGAAATAAGAGGAGAAGAGGAAGGAAGTAGAGTAGTCGACTGTAAAATTATACCCGGGAATGGAGGAGAGTAGAGGAATACCGGTAAATTAGAGATCAGTAGAGTAGAGGCAGGAAGTGGAGATGTAGAGTACCGGTAAGAGAAAGGAAGTTGAGATAGTAGAGAAGGAGAAAAAAGAATCTATAGATCAAAGAGTGGCATTTTGAGCCATCCGTTTACAGAGTGGCATGATTATAGCCATCCGTAAATGTTAAGAGAAATTTGAAGATCATCAACAGAGAAGATAGTAGGATAAGGCCTTTTTAAATTGCACATTGTAAATACAGATTGTCATGGTTTTTGTTATGTAGAGAACTGTGATATTGTTGCACATGGGTAGAAATGTATGATGTAATGTATTTTTGGTATTTTTTTTTATATATTTGATCAACGCTTGTCATTTAAAGGTGGGGAGAGTGTAGAGGAGAGGATTTTTGAGAGTTGTTCCCCTTTTGTTGATTGTGATTGACAACTTGAATTTGTATTTTGATTTTTTGATATGTGCAACAATTATTGTATGTGGATATTTTTAATAGCCCCGGTTTTAGACGTAAGTTTGGTAGATGTTAGTAATGTGTACGGAGTTGTGTAAAGTTTTTGAGAATGAGTGATTTTTTTTGTGTGACATTGTAGAGATATTCAGAACAGAGATTTATTTGTGTGAATTGGGTAGATAGTGCTTTGATATGATGTAGATTCAGTGCTATGGAGTTGTGTAGTTAGATTTGGTGTCAAAGTGTTAGTGCAGATATGTTGTGGTGGATTTTTGCTGTCAGTGGAGTAAGGAGGTGGAATAAAGCCATTAGGAGGAAAATGGACTTTAAGTAGAGGATTGTGAAGTTGGAGATGTTGTTTTAGGATTTTTGTGATAACTACACAGAATTGAGGGAGTATTGTATTGAGATTGAGAGGCACTGAGATTTTTGATTTTTCTGTACTGAATTGAATTGTGTAATATTTTTGTGGTGTACGTGCTATATAAATAAAAAGCTATAAAAAAAAATAAGTGTTGTGATGTGCTATGATTTATTACTGGTGTGATTTTGATGATATTTGGATGATGGATAGCAGGGCATGGAGAGAGTTTTGTAGTTGTAAGGCCTATTGTAGTGATTATGCCAGTATTATATGTGAAGAATGACAGTAATAATGTAGAGTAAAAGGTTGTTATAAGAAGTACTGTATTGTAGTGTTTAGTGAAAGTAGATATGTTGTAGTGTGGAGAGAAGTTGAGGTACAACTTGGTGATGTTCTTAAGTTTTAAGTTAGTTAAGATATGTAAATATGAAAAGCAGAACTGTGATAGTGCATGGGTGGTGTTCTGTCTGGAAAGAAGATCAGTGGAAAAGAAGAAGTTAGAAGTCTGAGAAGATTTACACAGCAAGATTACTCAGTATATTAGAGATGTGGGGAAAACTGAAATTCAAAAGTTACTGATTGGCAGGATGCAGATTTAGGGGATGCTTAAAGCTTCCCACCGCATAGTGAGCTGAAGTCGGGAACTTAATAGAAGCAGCTGAGAAGACCATCCAATTCCAGTGACAAGATCTATGGAATACCACTCCCCTCTTATAAAGAAAGTTGGGGGGAGTGTAGTAAAATGGGGGTACTTGACCTTTAACACCGTGTAAGGATATGCCAATATGGGGGCATGAAAGGTCAAGCTAAGCAGTAAGCCAATCAGATACAACCGCGGTAGTGCACGAGCTTATACGCTCGCTCTTTGGATCCAGCTTGACGGGTAGGCAGACGTGTTTTGAGAGAGAGTGGGTAAAAAGATATGGGGAAGGGCAGAATAGTCGAGGAACACTAGAAGACACAGACAGACGTCACTCACGCACCAGAAGGACGGGGCAGGTGCGAATAGAAGAAATAAGACGGGGAAACTGCCGGGTGAGACGCCTTACTATACATGCTGAGCTGAGCCGGTGAGTACCACCTTTATATATCTAGTAAGTAAGGCGCCAATTTTCTACAATATTTTAGTTCACAAAAGAATGATAGATATAATGCAATGTCTTGAATTATAACAGTGCTTTTTGGTTACTACATGGAAAAAGATAAATCTAACAATTTATCTTCGATTTTTGTAGAAAACACATTTAATTTTCACAGTTTCATTATTTTAATTTTGTTTTGTTTTATGACTGGGCTTAAAACCTACCAGGCAGTACCAGCACGAGGACGCAAAACAGAAAATAACAAAGAAATGGCATATGCATTTATATTTGTTCGGTCACCTGTTACATCCTTTCTAATGCACATATATTTGCTATTCTGAAGCAATTCAATCATTTCATTAAATTGTATATAACACTGAAAGAGCAAGAAAAAAATAAATATCATTCAAATCCTAATAGCACTTTCTGTTCGTTACTTTAGCGGTTGATCAGGTGACACAATATAGACCCGTTATACTCAGATTAGAGAACGGACAGGTGAGATCATTTTCCGCTTGAACCGGCAAGATAATTGTTGATTGAATCGCTCATATGGTGCTCGTTCTCTGCAAATGGCTGTAACTATCTTTTATGGAGATGTAATTTTGAAAAAATTGGAGAAGCCAAGTTTCCATAAAGCTGTCATATATTTAATACCTTATAGTATTTTATTTCCAATGCTTTCAGGAAGGAAGCCGGGTTGAAGCTTGATGGTCACTTTATTGTCCGTCATGTATATGACGACATACAGACGTACGAACTTGTCGGAGCCGCGTCCAAAATTCTTGGCAAGTTGACGATTTACTTCCATTTATACAATTACCTTCAAATTCTTTGTCATTTTGAAGCAATGTGAATCTTTCATGAAATTAATATTAAAGGAAATGATTTTTGTTCCTAGCCTTGGTAATACATGTAACTACGAATTGCATGAAACCCATGGGAAAAAAATGCCTAATGAAACTATAACTATGATTGCAGGATTGCCGGCTGGGGATATTTTACAATTTTTCGGGAAAATGTTTTTCGAGTTTTGTCAAGAATCAGGATACGATAAAATTCTACAAGTTTTAGGTGGTACCACACGTGATTTCCTGCAGAATTTGGACGCTCTTCACGATCACCTTGCCACCATTTATCCGGGCATGCGTGCTCCGTCTTTCCGGTGCTCATTCAGGAAGATTCAAGATCCAAGAGTAAACGAAGATGACGACACTCTGATTCTCCATTACTACTCGGAACGCGACGGACTTGAACCAATCGTCATAGGTATCGTCAAGGAAGTTGCGCATAAACTTCATGACGCAAAGGTCGATGTTCAGGTTATCAGTGAAAAATCAAAAGACTGTGACCATGTCCAGTTTGCAATTATTTACGACGAAAAAGACAAACCGCCAATATCTACTCCGTACGAATATGAGGACGTACTTCCCATCGAGCAGAAGATCAGTCCCGCCACATTCTGTCGGACGTTTCCTTTCCATTTTATGTTTGACCGTGACATGGTCATACAACAAGTAGGTACATCACTAATGAGGGTCATACCACAGACAGGTAAGGAGGCTTGCCGTATAGATGATATTTTTGAGATGGTACGCCCGCATATGACATTGAGCTTTGATAACGTGTTGTCTCATATAAACACTGTGTATGTATTACGTACCAAAAGAGGTGTTCTAGGAAGTAGTGGAATGACTATAGAATCGACTGACATAGACCACCATGACACTTCGCGCATGCGCTTGAAAGGACAGATGATTTACGTACAGGAAGCAGAGAGCATTCTTTTCTTGTGTTCTCCTAGCGTGTCTAACCTTGACGACCTTTATCGCAGGAAGTTGTATCTAAGTGACATTCCTCTCCATGACGCCACGCGCGAGCTCGTGCTGCTGTCTGAACAGTTTGAGGCAGAGTTTAAGTTGACGCACAGACTGGAGGTTCTTAACGACAAACTACAGCAGACGTACAGAGAACTGGAGGATGAGAAAGCAAAAACAGACAGGTACAAGTACAATACAAATAAAGCTCTGAAACTCATACAAGAAAAACAAAATATCCGACTCTGCAGCCAGAGAGCAGACTTCTAGATAGACCATGTCTAATTGTGCTGCATCAGACATACATGTTTCGGATTATGAGTCTTCAGCAGGTGATACTTAAAGGAAAATGATGAATCGGGGGAAAATAGTTAAGCGAATTAGAAGTTGACTCATATTTGTGTTTACGGAACAGTTTCCAATATAATACAAATGTATATTAACAAATCATCAAACACTACTTAAAAGTTTCGGATCATTTTGCCTTTTAAAATTTATTCTATTTTACGCCATTCAGTAATGCGTCATTCTCTTTCACAGACTGATGTACTCCATCCTCCCTGTGTCAGTGGCCAACGAACTACGTCACGACAGGCCAGTTCCCGCGCAAAAGCACGAGAAAGTCACCATTTTGTTCAGTGGAATTGTGGGGTTTAGTGAATTCTGCGCCAAACATTCGGACTCTGATGCTGCCATTAAGATTGTTAACCTATTGAACACGGTGTATATAAAGTTTGACGATCTGCTGAAGACCAACCCGAACGTCTATAAGGTACATTTTCACCCATTAGGTACATGTACATCCATTATAGGTACATGTACATCCATTATAGGTACATGTACACCCATTATAGGTACATGTACACTAATAAGGTACATGTACACCCATTATAGGTACACGTACACCCATTATAGGTACATCTACACCCATTATAGGTACATGTACACCCATTATAGGTACATGTACACCCATAATAGGTATATGTATACCCATTAGGTATATGTACATGCATTAGGTATATGTACACCCATCAGGTACATCTACACCCATTATAGGTACATGTACACCCATTAAAGGTAGATGTACACCCATTATAGGTACATATACACCCATTATAGGTACATGTACACACATTATAGGTACATGTACACCCATTAGGTATATGTACATCCATAATGTACATGTACACCCATTAGGTACATGTACACCCATTAGGTATTCATACGTCTATAAGGTACATGTATTTGTCACCCATTAGGTATTCATACGTGTATAAGGTACATGTACACTCATTAGGTATTCATACTTCTATTAGGGACATGTACACCCATTAGGTATCCATACGTGTATAAGGTACATGTACACCCATTATAGGTACATGTACACCCATTAGGTATTCATACGTCTATAAGGTACATATACACCCATTAGGTATTCATAAATAAAATGTTGCATTTCTCAGTCTGTCCTTTGCGAATGCTTTCTTGGAACAACTGTTTCAATTGCTCGCCGGTCCAGCATGTTGTTTCTATTTTGCTGTTTACACAGTCGAATAAAAACAACACTCGGGGACGGGTTTGGGGACAAATGTAATAATATTCTTGAAAAACAAACATAGAGAGAGAGAAAGAGGGGACAAGGGATACTGTCTGTATATTGAATGATGTTCATAATATCAACGTTTTCCAGTTGAGCTCGCTAGAGGATGCCGACAATTTTGCAGTGTTGGAAATTAAAAGTACTCTGCTTCTACGACGAAAGCATTATGGATTCTTTAGTGCACGTAATTACTTTGAATAAAACATAAGTTCCTATTTAACAGCAAACACGGATCCTCGAGTAGAAGCAAGCAGTCGAGGAAGCAAGAGTACATGTGAGAACAGAAATCTAATCGTTATATCTTTGGTTTTATATTAATTTTCACAATGGATTACGTGAAGACATGCATTTCTCCTCTTTGAATGCAAAATCCGGATTGTTTTCTTTGAGATAATTAGGTGAACTTCTGGGAGCCTACACCTCTTTTTATATTCCTCTTTCATGATAACATCAAAGCTGTCGTTACCCTTTTATTATTTCCATATTATTCACGCCTCATCACATTGAAAAATAATTGATTACAAATTGTCTGAAGACAAAGGTTTCCAGTTGGGGTTTGTAATCGATTGTTAATCAGCGTATTTAGGATGTGAGTGTTTACTGACGACTTACAGACTTTGATAATACTGATGCTGCTGAATGGTTGGGTAAATAGAAAGACACTGGTGGTCATGAGTAGGTTATAGAACCTACAGGATCCTTTGTTCTGCTAAAGGAATTAGTTTCTTACAGAAAAAATGAGGTTCCGATGCATGCTGCAAAGATTAAGTCATATATTTCTCGTTCAGAAATAATAAAGGAGTTAATTACTCTTCATCAAAGATGTCCAGACTGAATGAATAAATATGATGTTTCCAGATCATATATATATATACTGTACTGATTTTTATCATCGTGGTCACCTATTTCTTCCAAATCAATGGAAAATAAATACCATATTATTTTGATAATAATAGTGTATATACATGATAATGATAGTGTACATACATGTATGCTTGCCACTAAATAGGAACTTCGTCCATCGAATTAGTTTAGGCACGATCCATTTGATATTCAGGGGGGGGGGGGTGGGGGGGGGGGGGGGGGCTTGGGTTTTTTTTGTCGGAGCAAGATTATTTTTTTCGCCCCGGACTGGGGCAAAATTATTTTTTTCTTGCAAAGTTTGAGCAAGGAAATTTTCTTTAACATAGTGATGCGCATATTTAAAGAATGTTTGTGTTTTATCAATAGAAATTATTTATATTGTTACTCAAAACTCTAAATATTAATATATTAATTTATTAAACTGAAAGATAAAAGACTTACAGTACAATACAATTCTCAACATTTTATATAAGGTACATGTATATAACATGTATAAGAGGGTCTGAGGGGAAGGTCTCCTAGACAATTTTTTAAATGTTACTAAGATTTGTAAATTGGTGAATAACTGCAGTTCTCGGCCTTCCAAGCTTACAAGAACATAAGATTAGACCCTATGGGATACATGCAACATGTATTAATAGCAATACATAAGTATTGATGATATATTTAAGCTTTTAAGGAAGCCCTTTTTCATTCACATACATGTATAACTTTTGATATCATCAAATATATGAACATTGCCATTAGTAAATAATGTTTCTATAGAATAGTAGTTATGGCGAGCGGAGCGAGCCAAAATTTTGTGATACAATTTGAAAACTGCGGTGAGCGAAGCGAGCCGGAAAATTTTCATGAATTTTAGCGAAACTTTATGGTAATTCTTCAAATTCAGATTATTTGTAAGAGCAAGATTATTTTTTTCTGTCACATCATAAGCATATTTATTTTTTTCATCAAAATTGAGAGCAAAATTATTTTTTTCGAAAAAAACCCAAGCCCCCCCCCCCCCCCAGAATATCAAATGGACCGTGCCTTACAGATGATTCGTTTGATTATTCAATATTGATAGTCCAGAATGAGATCTAATGGACAAGTATACAAAAACATGATTAACTCGATCAATATTTTCATAACAATTGTTCAACAATATCTGAAGTTTTCCTCCATGTATTGGTATTGTATAACGCATATATCAACAATAAATTATGTCAAATCAATGTTTTATCAGGTTGAAACAGTTGGTGATAAGTACATGGCGGTAAGCGGATTACCGGAAGCTTGTAGTGATCATGCGCGGTGTATAGCCAGACTCTCATTGGACATGATGGATATATCTAAGCTCCTTATTGACCAATACGGCAATCCTGTCGTGGTAAGTTTTTATGGAACTTGAATGTTGTATATAATGAATTTTTATTTGATATTGAACATCGAGTTGCTTTTGAAACAATTTTTAAAAGTCATCACAAGAACATTGAACAGATAATGGAGTAGATTTATTTGACATTGATTTACATGGTACGTATAATTCAATTTGGGTTATTTTTCAACAGATTACAATAGGCATCCACTCGGGAGAAGTTGTAACGGGAGTTATTGGAAAGCGCATGCCCAGATATTGTCTGTTCGGAAACACAGTGAACTTGACCAGTAGAACAGAAACCACCGGCATCAAAGGCAAAATCAACGTGTCGGAGTATGCTTACAGGTTACTTCATTTACTAAACATCTATTTTTTCTTAAATATAATTTACTATAGATGAAACTAAAACGCTTTACGATAAATAAAATTTGAATAGAAAATAGATCCGCTTTAGTTCATTTTTACTACATACATGTATATAAATATTATTTAAATCAATATAAGAAAACCCTGAAACTTGACTTCAAGGCAATTATTATATAATATATGAGTCATTTATACTTCTGGGACCAATCTTAACCAATCTATGGTTTTTTTTTCAGATTCCTTCAGACGCCTGAGAACGCCGATCCCGAGATGGAATTTGAGTTTAGGGGACACGTGAAAATGAAAGGAAAGCCGGAACCGATGGAATGTTATTTCCTATCTAGAAGATCAAGTAGTTAATGAAAATTACTGCAAATGATTGGTCCTTCAATCGACCGGAAGACGCTAATTAGAGCAAATGATTACCAACGTGAAGGGATTATTTTTGTCCAGGAATAGAAGACACAATGTACGTCATCATAGGGAGCACGTGGTTGATGCGCCGAGGGATAGGGATTTAATGTCTTTATACCAATCTATATGAATTATCTATGAAATTTGTAATTATAATTTCCATTATATTTATGTGTTGTTTAAATTATGTATTAAATAGATTTTATACGAAAACACCTTTGTTGTCGGTAAGGTACGTAGGAGACGTATCAATACTCCAGACTATGGTGTTACAACGTATGTTATATATGAAATTATATTTTACCTGAAACAGACACTTATCAATGTTCCTCCGTTCAATAAAAAAAACATTTCTTTTAAGAAATTAGATTCTTTTTCGAAGATGATGTAATTATACATATACTAATAATAATTTAAAGCATCCCGATATATTTTATCGGTGTAAGTTAGATGCATTTTTTGAAAAGCGACCATTTTTTTCCAACTGGCATTAAGTTTAAAGATTTCACCATTGATAAATTAAATTTAGGACAACGTAATGTAACTAATTGAGTATCAAAATTTTACAAATGTACTTTGGATCGACAAAAACCAATTTAGACATGATAAATATTAACATTTCTATGTTAAAGTTCCCTGGACCTGTGAGAGATCTGTATTGCCGTAAAGTCAGGGCAATGTAATTTTATAAGATAGACTGTTCGTTTTAGCATTATTTTGTTTAAGCGGACACCTCTGAGACCTTAAATCAACATCAAGGACAAAAAACGGTCATCTAATTGACAGCCTCCTATCACAATTTTATAAGCAATGACCGTTTTGGGACATAATGTCTTTTTCATGTAAATCGTTAATGTATAAATTTCTCTGATATTGATGTGCACTGAACGCCAACGCCGATCCTTCACGAGGGAGCACTGAAATATTAAATCTAATCTATGTCGCGTTTTTTGATACTTTTAGATCATAGAAGTGCTTCCGTTTACATTTTACGAGGAGAGCTACAAGGGAAGTGGAACTTGTGAATCTTGAATTACGAGATATTTGCCGCGCTCTGCTGGCACTACGTCGTTATTCTTGTTGAGCTATCTATAAAAATAAAATTTCTTCCATGGGGAAACAAATAAATTCAATAAATGTAGACTTTAACATGCTATAAAGTACAATTACTAGTACTCAAAAGGTTGAGAAAGGTGCGTACAGTAAACTGAGTTTGAACATAACGTGTTTTAGTTCTTGATGTTGCTTTTTGTAATATGTGTGATAACAAAATGTACAGGTAATTATAGTAATGTCTAGGGTTTGTTTTATTTCAATGTACATATCTGTAGCGCATTAAGTCTACAATAAAATACTGAAATAGATAAATGGTAATCTACCAGGAAACGGAATTGGTAGATGAATAACGTGACTTCAGACATTCAGGATAATGAAAGGGGAAATTTCATTGCCTGAGGAAAAAAACGGAAATGGCCTTTAATTGGATCATTCTTCACTAGGCTTTTAGTAACTCCGATAAGACACAAAAAATGTTGACATCGTGTTTTAGATCTTTTGATAAGTGCAAAATAGAAATAAATCAGTATCTTAGACAAATATCCACAGATTCAACATTTATCAGGCCTCGAGTCTGCCGTTTTACACTTTTACTTTCATTTTCGTCTGGCACCGAGACAAAAAGAAATGGGAAAATTCATATTGAGATGGATAGAAAAGCAAATAGTTCTACAACAACGAGATAAGAGTGATGTTATTTTGTCATTATGTGACAAAAATCTAAAAATGAGATTGGCTGTGATGGTAAGACGGACGGGAAGTTGTTTTACCGACTCCAAGTGATATTTCACAGTTTGACGGTCTTATCTAATGATTACATGTATACGAACATAACATGGTCATCAATTTCGTGATTTTATGGATTCTTAGCTGCCTTTGTGAGCATGCAGCCTTTCGAAATATTAGTGGATGAAAAGCGCCACACATCATCCGCAAGTATGTAATGTATGCACGTCCGGCATATATCGAAAAGAAAATTGATGAAAGCAAATGGCTGATAAACTCAGAAAACAACTCAAGCTCATCTATGTATCGATCAGAAAAGTATCCGGGAGGAGTAAGCATCTCATGCTTATATGTACTGGCAACATCCGTCACGATGATCAATGAAAGATATATTAAGTTTAGATTCTTTCAAGCAAAGATAAACAATAAACAAATTAGTGAAAAGTGTAAAGAAATTTATTAAATAGTAAAGTTTTCCCATTTTTGTCAATCAAATGAAAAAAAAAACAAGACATCATGAACAAAATTATCATGAATTTCATAAGACCATTTCTAAGGACCAGGCAACTTTATCTCAAAATGGAAGGAAAAAAATCATAAATGCATTTTAAACAGAAAAGTATGAGCCGAATCTTTTATTGTATGTCCCCGGTACATATTTCTCTGTAGGCTACACAAAGACTTACTATAGAGCAATTTTTTGAATTACTTCCGATAAAATTCCTAAAATTCATGCCCTAGTTGTAAAATAGTTTAATACCGAAGTTCTAATGGAAAGGAGCAGATCGAGGAAGTGCTTAGGATTTAGACTATTGGAATCATGGTACAACAGAATTTGTGATCATTCAAAAATTTGATCTTCTGAAATACAGAATTTGATATCGTTGTGTACTGCCGTCTCATTTTTTTCTTTCAAAAATTACTCCGCAATGTGTTGAATGACGAATAAATCAAAAATGAAACATCTGCATATCAAGGGACATAATCCTTGTACAATGTGTACCATCTCATCAGGTAGTCATATCGTTCACCCATGAACATGCAATCATGTTTGACGTTGATGAGCGTTTTCGCACCCGATAAAATAAGGCATTTTGGTTTGAATATTAGTTTGTATCTGTTATCTGCAGTTGCCCGGATGATCAACTGTCTGCTGTAGAGGCATGCTGATAAGTGATTGTGATCATTCAACATTTCAGCAGTTGCACTTTCAAGGTGAAACGTCGAGCAATTCTTGGCTTTTAGCAGATAGTAGTGCCAAGAATAACTCGGGTTCCCGTTGACATATCATAAACAATAAACTATATAAATTATTATTCATACAATCTTTTACAGCTGGTTTTGTGGAATACATTCGACCAATATCAAGAAAGCTGATTTTGCGAAGGCATATCCTACGTGTAGCTATGTACAGTTTCCTCACGACAAAATTAATGATCGATTGTTCAAACTCATTATATGGTATTTTGATCGAAAGGGGAAAACTTCTATTAGTACATATGAATCAAAGGGTTTCTTTTCCGCTATAGAATATTGACATGTGGTGACCTGTGTATTGCCTTGTCCTTCCTCTTGGACAAACTTTATGTAAAATTTGGTGAGAATCTCTACAAACAGGTTGTAGGGATCCGTAGGGGTACTTATTGTGCCCCTCTTGTTGCAGATTTTTTAAATACACGCATGAAAAAGAATTTATCAAAAATTCTCAAAAGCAAAGAAAACATGATGATTTGAAATGTTTTATAGGTACTTCTAGGTACCTGGATGATATTACTTCCTGTTTTTGAAAAGTATTATCTATCGACAGGAACAGACTCTAAAGAAGGTAAACGTTACAAACACTCAAACACCATTTTTGGACCTATTTATCAGAATTGTTAATGGAGAGATTCATACAAGTGTGTATGACAAGAGATGATTTTGGATTCAACATAGTAAATTTTCCCTGGCTTGACGGTGATGTTCCTAGATTACCGTCATGCGGTATGCTAGAGCATGTACTGATGTTTTGGATTTTCATAGTAGAAATTTACAAACTACGAAGAGGGCAAGGTTTTCGCTTTCACAAACTAGTAAAGACTTTCTGGAAATTTATCAAAAAAGAATTACTTTAAATTTCTTTTGAAATTCGGACCCATACAAGCAAGCAACAGCGAGGTGTGGTAGGCCTTCGGGCTGTCATATCCACGCCCACGCGCCTCTTCCAGAGTTATGGTAGTAAGGTTTCAGTTGTTGTAAAGTTTAGGGTTGCCATGAGGGTTCATTTCGTCTGGTGTCTAACGAAAGGTATTGCTTGAAGGTGAAAAAAATAAATCATTTGGACATAATTTAACAGATTATGGCCATATTCCATTGTCTAGATTTAGGATCACTGACGAGGGTTAAGTATCCGAAACGTGCATGTCTGGTCCATGCTGTTAAATAATCTGCTTTTAAATAATGCTAATGAATTTGAAGATGTTTAACATTCACACATCTCTTTACTTTTAAGACCATTGAACATTTTTAAAAGTAACATCTATTGTCAATTTCTTTTGAAATTCAGACCCATACAAGCAACAGAGTATATTACTTTGGGTATTTCGCAACCTGCATTTTATGATTTTTATGGTGACATAATTAACAAAATAAGAAGGATCAAATGACGAATACGGATAATAACCATATCCCAATTCACAGTACAAATTCGATAATTCAGAAAATCACAAACCGAGGGCATACAAAATCAGGATAAAAACCTCCACCATATGAAAATAAGCGAACTCCAAATATGAAATGAAACCAGGTTGCAGGAAGAGTCAGCATCTCCTGATTTCATGCAACACCTGTCGCTTCAATTCAAAAGTAGACAACATTACCATCGATATTGTGTTAGAATCATTAAACGCCTTTTATACCGTTGATATGATCCTTCAGCCGTGTACCAGCGCATTCTTAAGAATTGTACTTTGACTTACTGCGACGACATGACTCCATGACAGGTCCTGTCCAAATCTCTAGAGAAAACAGCTAGGGCCCCGACAACCTGTCTTCTCTGAATCTCAGTCAGACTCCTCGGGTGATAACATGCATGAGCTCGCTACAGCCGGCATTTCGTACGCCTTTTTAGATATCCATTTACATATCCCTCTGTGTGCTCTTTGGGTCCCGGCGTTATGCTTTCTGTTTGTATAGTCATCTTACAGTAAGGAGGTTATTTTACATCACAAGTGTACGTTCTTGGAGACCTCCGGATAATCGGAAAAGTGGGAGGATTTTGCGCACGCAATCCGGATAACGACAACGGCACTGAGTGCCCATTGGTCTCGTTGATTTATGTGTAGCCATTTGTGTTTGATGTTTCTATGTGATTTGGTTTTCCTTGTCCCTTGCTTCGTGTTTTGCATGGGCTGTTTTGGGGTTTTGCTGTTGGTGCAGCACCTGAGCGTTTCTTCTACAAGAAGTCATTGTCCGAAACAAGCACGTATAGTGCACAGTATTTGGTACATGTATTAAGGCTGCAGCAGAGTTCTTATTTCTTTGTTTAGAAAAGTTAGCCACAATTGTCAGTATCAGCTTCAGTGTTATTTTCATTTTCCTTTAGCTAAATCAAAAAGATAAATTATATTCTTCTGCTCTAGTTAGTCCAATATCAGGAATTTTTCTTTATCTGTTAAATTCAATAAGGAACTGTTAAATGTAACACAGTAATATTTATGCTTTCTACAATAGATTAACAATTTTGTCATTTATGATAGCAATTATTTTCCTTTAATCATGCCCTAAAAGTAATCGATTAAAATTCATAAAAGGCATATTTCCTTGCTCAACACAGTTAATTACTATACAGAATGACATGTTAAAACTGAGTGATCGTGCATATCCCCTATAGATCCCTATTGATCATAAAGTGATTCCCTCTTTATAGAAATCCGACAAATGCTGGCATTCTGTTACACATTTCTTATCTATTCCGCTATATCACATGCTCCGTAACGCGCGTTTCCTGCAGACTGAGCACGTGAGCCTTAAACTTTAGAAGTTGATTGAAACATTCGAGCTGATTATTTAAGAACCTCGTAATTAGTTGAGAAAAGGAGGGAAAAAATACATCCACAAAATTCTACGTGTAATCAATCACTCGTTCTCACGACATGCATTTCCATGTCTTCTCAAGATGAAGACGCGATGTGATGTGAAATCGTTGGTGAGTAATTCTTTAAATGATGTCATTACCTCATGAGCCTAGGGTTGGATTACTTTTAAACTGAAACACAATTAAAGTATTTAAGCAACTGGAGAGGAACAAAAACCCTTAAAACAAGCAATCAAATGATGTCCATTTACATGTACAACCAGTATACATGTACATTGTGTCTTGACTTGCTATCTATCAGTCATGGTGTGTGCCATGAGAGTTGTAATGAAATCTAGTTGGAGAACTTTTTCCCAATTTTGTTTCCAGAATTGTTTTTATACGATTATGATATCTTGTATTATTTGGTATCTTGATTACCTCCTTTAGAATTTGCAATTCCTCGACTGTCTCATTCGTATTTTGCCTTACCTGCTTCATGAATTACATTACATTGTTGAGAATGAGGATCACCGACGAGGGTTAAGTACCCGAAACAAGCATGTCCATGCTATAAATTTATCTGTTCTTAAATTATGCTTTTGAATTTGAAGACGTTTAACATCGTTTTATGTGCTCCTGTAAATGTTCTGTTGAAAATCTTCTTAACAAATACTCTTCCTTTAGATGACATCTCGTATTCCTTAGCTTACAAGTTGCTGTTACGTTGAAGAAGCCTTAATTCGTTGCAGTTTATGGTCCATCCATTCGTTAAGTCCGTTTCATTACTGATCATTGGTAACAATGAATGCCAATCAGGACCTTGACCTTTTATCTCATGAAAGAAATAATTTGTTGAAGGTCTTATCAAACGCCAACCTCCTAATGAAACTCATTTCATGCATGTCACTTCAGTAGTGAATGGCACCATTATATGGGATATAAAATAAAAGACAGTAAATCGTTACGAAAAAGGATCATATATTGGCCATTGGATAGTTAAACAAGCAATGAAGATGTTCACAAAGCTGGACACATATCTGGTTCATCTAAAGGTAAACGAGTTTGATTTCTCGAAACTTCTGAAAAGTGTGTCCTTTAGCATCATATCCCACCCATCCTGCTACGTCTTCTGGTATTTTGTGGACATACCTTTCATAGTCTTTGGCCATATTTCATTGTTTGGATTACGGTAATCGAACCTTAACTATAGAATGGGTAGTGCGCAAGCACCTTTTCCATCACATTATAATTTGTTACATCGATGTAACAAATATTGACATCAATGTTACAAAAGTCTACGACAGTGCGATTAGGGGATTCCCAAAAAAGTGGCATCGAAATTTTATGAATTTAATTTTAATTTCATTCATATATACATTTTTGAAAAGGTCTTTCCGAAACGGCCATTTTGAAATTGATTTCAATAAAATTGAACTTGAAACAAAAATGTTATTAACAAAAAGACCTTTAATTTATTTTTAAGCATTCTATTGAAATATTGTAGTCGTATTTGTTTTCAAATGAATCAGAATGAAAATGCTTAAATGTTTAAATAAACAATTTGTATTTTACAGCTGAGTTTGTCGACACATATTGTTGCCGAATATCAGTATGCTATTAGCATATGATTAGTCATTGGCAAATAGCGTAATTTTGAACAGAAGTAGGCAATTATGGGTTTACTACCTTTAAGATCACTGACGAGGGTTATACCCGAATCGTACATGTCTGTTCAATGCTGTAAATTTATCACTTCTTAAATGATGCTATGGATTTGAAGATGTCCATGTCCACCTGAGGGATGTTTCACCTGCGCCGTTAGACTGCAGTTAGTAGTAGATATTTGCTTCCCTTTTTCGGAAGAATGAAGGTACTAGCTTAACATTTTATATGATATGATAACGTATCGATATCCATCGTACAAAATAAGTTGATCATATTGTCATATCATAATCAATTTTATTTCAAATCAAATGTTGATTCAAGGTTCACCTTTTTCTTTGGTTGCCTCATTCCTATCTTATTAGGAAAAGGTTAGATAACGATTGAAACAAGAAGCCCCCTGAGTAATAAAGCTGATTCTTTTATAGTAAATCGACATTTTGCTTGAAATGAAGTGATTAATGAAATGGGGTTTAAAATAATCATGGACGTCAGTACGGTAATTGATAGATGTGTAACAAAGAATTTAATTGTCCTGCTACAAAAATATAATCTACCGGCTCATGATACTTTCATTTACTATAATGACGTCGATGATTATATTTGCCGTTTTAAGCCGGAAGCAAAAATGCCCGACATAATTGTAGCTTGACCTCTAGATCAACCTTAAAGATGGTACAGTAGGTTGGGCGTTGCTATTTCATCTACTTCTTGGAATTTCTTATCCATTAATGAAAAGCTGAAGACTATGTTTTATAGTTGCGTGGTAACAATGAATGTCAGTCAAACGTTTGACCGTGATGCCCTGGGAGGTGAGGCTATCTGTGTCCAATCGCTCTGATATATGGATAATGACAAGTTCTTTGTCCCTCAAACTCAGCAAAATGATTTCATCAAACATGTATTCCCACGTGACAAACTTCTGAGATTGCCATCTATGGGACGCTACCATCATTATCAACGATATAAAATGAAAAAAAATGAAATCTTGAAGAAGTTCATTGTTTCGTCAAATGAAACCATCATCAATCAGATGTGCAACCTTCCTACCGTGAACATGCCCCATCCTTTTTAGAATAAAAAGAAATTAGCACCAGTATGTTCTCCTCATTTTATGTTCTTATGTCCAATTGAACCCTGAGTAATTCATTTATATGTGGGACGTAATAGGGATTCTCAACTAAAATCGATATCGCGAAAAAAAAATTCTAATTATTTCTCTCTTCAATTACAGAATCATGTACGAACACACTCAAGCAACATAAAACAATAAAACAATGTATTCAAGGATCTTAAGGAATGCTATAATTCGTTTTGTTAGAGGAAAATAAATATTAGGACATATGTTAAAATGTCAAATTCAGTTGTTATCATACGATATTAGTGATGGTCATTGAGGCGATCTCAAGTCATATGATCGACTCTTCTTTTCTGTTTCTTAATCTGCATGACACTGATATATTGTGTTCTTCACTTTATCAAAGAGTTGAGGGGATCTAAAACAGGACTTGATTACAACACCCAGAAGAATGACAAATATTGCATGACACCAACCATATCCCAATATAGAGAACAAAATAAAACATTCAAAAATTCCACCATATATAGCGAACTCCCAACAAGGGAATGAGATCAGGTTCCTAGGAAGAGTCAGCATTCCCTGCTTGCATGCAACAAATTTTTGTTAAAACTCAGATTAGACAAGCACAACTGAGACGCAAAAACGACAAAGAACACCAGACGACATCAAATCACTACTTTGTAACACAAAAGACTACCATAAAAAGCCGACAAGACCAATTAGCCATCGGTGCCGACTTAAGGTATCAGGTGTATAATGAACAAAATCATACATGTATCATAGATATTGGAATAATGTGTATAATTTTTATTTCATATTTCTCTATCGCTTTTGATATTGCACAAACTTTTGCACTTTTATGGAAGGTATCGGAGGATTTTTTAATAGGCCCATTTTTATGAGTTATCTTCCCTTGATAGAGAATACTTTTAAAAATTAATTGCGAAAGATGTTAACGGTGAACTTAAAATTTTCAGTGAATTTGATAAATAGATTTTATTCAGAATATTTTTCAACCTTCCATATTTGAATCCCCATATCATTTTCTTTGAAAAGATGGCCGAAATATTAGTTTTACCATATATTTCAATGTAAACTCTGAGGGCCGATAACTCTTGTAATAATTTTACATCTAATGTCTTAAGACGGATATCTGTCACGTCAGTTGCAAATAATTAAGTTATCCGGATTACGTGCGCACGACCTTCCAATTTTGCCAATTTTCACTAGTATCCTCAGTGTATGATATCAACACATACAATACCAACAGCAAAGCGCAGATATCAATATACACTCAGATTATAATTAGATAACTAAAGCATAATTGTGTACGGAAAGCAGTCCATGCCCTGCTGGCTGGAACGTTCTCATGCAAAAAATTATCCGATGATTCCGACTGACACTCAGAAAGGCTAGGTGGTCGGGGCCCTGTCTTCTCTAACGAGGTTTGAACAGGGCCCGGTCAAGAAATGTCACAACAGTTCCTTATAGAAGCAGCGAATTGTCTCATTGTCACTTCAACAACGCGGTGTTCCATGAAATTGAAAGAATTTGTATAGATAACAAACTATTTCGACAATTCATATACATTATGTAAAGTTTCACAGTCACTCATCATCAGAAGTGATTTGGGCTCTGCTCTTCAAAATTCAATGAGTTAATGTCAAACATGCGCAAAATCAGGATCCAAAAATCACAATCAGTAGCCTACATATCCTTGTAAAATACATACCAGAACGGAGATTTACAGCGGAACAAACACGTGTGAGATGATTAAAAGGGATCAAACAGAAGCAGACAATAATGTCACATCATTCAGACACGAAGGTCAGCTCCAAATTTCAAAATGCAACTGAGCATCTATGTGAAAAAATGGACTTTTTGCCTGGCTTGCCGAAACAAAGGATCTGAAATGAACAATATATTTGAATGTCATAGAGTACAAAATAAACATCAAAGAAGTACCTAACAGTTATTCAGTCTCAAAGTCGAGGAGGCAAGGACAGATCGTGAGAATTCCCATCGGAACGGTTGCGAACCCCGGAATGAACTGTTACAACATTCCGAAGTGAGATCAGGTGCATACCAACTACCAACTACCAATTCCAGGAGCTATGATGTGATTGTTCTTGTTGTCTACGTCCATCTGTCCACGTATTTGTTTTGTGTCATGTCCCACTTTTCACCCATGTATGTTCCAATGAGATCCCTGCAACGTCGTCATGTTGGATCTCTCTCTCTCTCTCTCTCTCTCTCTCTCTCTCTCTCTCTCTCTCTCTTACAATCCCGGGAACTTATCATTATTCGGACAAATGTAATATCTAGCAAGGTGGTCAATACACAAGCCCATTGTTCATTGTATATGTCCACATGTAGTCCTGAGATGAATATCTTAAAAGTTATGAAGATCAAAATGTCATATCAGTACATACGGTTTACGTATCAAAGAAATCCTTCTATTTGGAGGATCAAACACTTATCGTCGATTGATCCTTCTATATATGAAATTAGATATGATCTATCCTTTTCATGAAATGCTGACAGATATTGTATTGTCTACTTTTGAGGAGCGATTCATAATATCGATAAAGGTTGTGCTTCTTCATATTACAAGCACTTTCTTTCCATCATTATATATAATGTCCATATAATAGAGAAAAGCTGCTTGTAAGGAAATACCGTCTAGAGCACTTCATTCCTTAATTCAGAAATTGAGCTTTAGACAGACGTGTTCTTATAGAGGAAGTTATCATGTTTATTATTTATCTATATCAATTTTCATTTTAATATCCATGTCTGCCTTACCGATATTAACAAATACTTCAGATAAGGAAGTTAAATCTTAGACTAATTCAGATGATACTGTTTTGCATATTTTTCTATGAAAATGGAACTTCATACTTTTATCAAACAATCTCTATTATATAGAAATAATATGGATAGACTAGACTTAAAAGTCTGTTCAGTAAGTAAACAAAAAGTGACGGGTAGAGTTCTGGTGATATTCTGAAAAGAATACATGATAAAATCTCAGAATTGTGATGAGTATTATATGCCTATTATGAATGAATGAGAATAACGAATCGCCTTCTCCTTGTAAGATATGATCTGTAGACCATCAGCATGACACAGAGAATGTAACTAGACATGTCCAAAATGTGATAGGATCCATTTGAGGTGGGGTTTTGCTCCTTTGCAAAATGTTTGGTCATTTTTTATATTGCATTATTATGATTTTGTATGCACAATTGTGCGTTCTACTCGACCTCTGGGTAATCGGGAGGGGAATGAGCGTAATCCGGATAACTACACCGTCTGCTAATTGCGTGGCAGATGACCGCCCTAAGTCGGCAGCGGAATTGAAGTGAGTTGGTGTTCCTTGTCCCTTTTGCGTCTCTTTCTGTGGGTGTCTGCTCTGTGTTTTGCATTGGATGTTTTGGGGTTATGCTGTTGGTGCTTCAACCGATTGTTGTTTGAGATCCCGTCCTTTGTTTGAGATACTTACCCTTTATGGCATTGTGAAACAAGATTCAGGAATGCAGGTCTTTCTCTGGTTATTGACCATGCTGTAGCGCAAAGCTAAAGCTGACCGGATACCCTTGCTATTTCAATAGGCGTCTAATTTGGAATTATTGTCCATGTGACCATGTAATCTTTTTTGTCCATGTAATGTCATCATGTAATGGTCACGCGTTAACTCCTCAGTTTATGTCTCAGCATCTTGATTTCATTGTGGGCTATTTCTGAACTGAATTGAACTTGATTGGAATGACCACATCATCTAATGACCAGATTCATGTACATTTGCAGCTCCATTCTGTTTCATAGGTCACCGTATAGTACATTGTATAAAGAGTCTTGTTTAATTCAAAAACGCGTTAATGGAATTTTTTGTGTTTGCGTTTTACACCTTTATCGCTAAAGGAGTTTCAAAGTCTGGTAATTGGAAGTTCTGTTTGATATGTCTCTCTTTTTTCTTTTCCTTATAGAATTTATTGCAATATCGGAAAGAGACTAAACGTCGTAGCCTCTCTTGGATTGAGCATTATTTTCAGCAACGAAGCTAAGACCACTTCTAGCTTTTTATAATTCGCCAGCCCTTTTATTCTTCATTCGCATCCAAGTGGAAGTAAGGTACAAGTACACTCGATATCCTGATATGTACTGCTCGATGTGACAAAGTTATGTCGTTAATATCCTTGTAAAATAAAAGCTACTACAAGATTCCCACAAGAGGTGGTCACGAACGTCTAATGGACATCTATACAGAGAACCATTGGAAGTCCATAGAGTGTAATTTGTAAGTGCTTTCTCTGATAATTGATTCTCAGCTATAAGAGCTGCTGATTCCCGCCTATCATCCCTGGCTGTCGGCTGCTACCGATTCTGTAGCAGCAGACAATTTAATTTTTGAATCGGGATAAAGTGAAATGATAAGGTATCACGTGAAGAACTGTATACAAAGGTTGATCAATCTCTTAATTGTGATATTTTAACGTGGCTTGATTCATTTATCCTATTTTCTTTGATAAATTGCACCGTTGCTGATTACATGTATGCTGTTGAACATCATACAATTAACTGATTTAATAAAATATTTTTGTTTATAGAAATTTGTATCTCACTTTTCTTAAAAGGATAGATTTAAAGGTTTAAATGAAATAGACTGGACAAGATTTGTAAGATGTAGACGACTGCAACTCAAATTGGTATGAGATCAATATGTCGACGACCGTCAACAAACTGAAATAGGACTAAGATATTTCGAAATTTTAAAACCCATAACGAGCGTTATGTATAATATGTACATATATACACAATACATTTTACCAATTCTCAAATCTTGATACAAAAATGTATCATATCGTTCTGGTATAAGTGTTACCATATCTTTCCATGTGTCTTAGAAAACAAACTCTTATAAGAGGACCACCAGCAAGTCAGATTACAAAAATAAAAATTACAAAAAATGAAATACACGCAAAGAGCATTGAGATACACAAACATGACCGAAAATGTTTACTCAAAGAGTGTTTTCAGCAAATTCAAACTTACAGAGATCTATCGTCCCTTGTTATAGACGGGTCTCGGGTTTTTTGGTTTTGTTTTTGTTTTGTTTTGTTTTTTTCACCTCATTTCAAACCAATGCGCTTTTGTTAAGTCAGAAAATATCATTTAAATAATGATTAAAAATCTTAGTGATTATTTTGATAACTTTATCGAGGATATTCGACAACTTCAGTTTCATACACGTAAAATGTTTACTGATATATGTATTTTTCTCTTTTTCGTATTGTTTTGTTTTGTTTTGTTTGTTTTTTTTTTAAATTTGCATTAGTTTTTCTTCTGTGAAAAATGATTATTAAAATAAGTCTTCAAAGTGAAAATTAAAGAATGGGCAAGACTTGTACGTTCCGGGTATAGAAACCTCGTCAGTGATCCATAAGCTAAAATAATGAAAGGAGGGAATCTCCAAGAAGACCCTGTTGCAGCACCAACAGCAAAACAGCAAAACACCCGATGCAAAAACACAAAAGATGAGAATAGTATGAGACGAAAAAGAGACATACGACATGTAAACATCAAACACAAAAGACTAGACATAAACCGACGAGAACAATGGGCAACCGGTGCCGACTTTGGACGGCCATTTGCCCGCAAGTAGCAAATGGTGTGGTTATCCTGGATTACGTGCGCACAACCCTCTCAATTCTCCAATTACCAAGAGGTCTCGAAGAACGTACAATTGTGGTGTAAAACAACCTCCTCACTGTAAGATGACATCACACAAACAAGACTGCAAAACGTAGAGGCCCCAGCAACACAGATGAATAAGTAAATGGATATAAAAAGAGGGCGTGCGTAACACATTCTGTGCTCTGCCGGCTGTTGCGAGCTTATGTATGTAATCACCCGAGGAGTCCGACTGACATTCAGAGAGGACAGATGGTCGGGGCCCTGTCTTCTCTGAAGAGGTTTGGACAGGGCCCGTCATGGAGTCCCGTCGTCACAGTCAGTCAGAGTGCAAGTCTCAAGGATGCGCTGGTACAAGACTGTAGATTGGTCAGACACCAAGCCTAGTGTCCGTCTGGTGACATTATGATCATATCCACGGTATAAAAGGCGTTTGATGACTCTGACGCATTTTCGATGGTTATTCTGCCTACCTTTGATCCTTCTAATATTGTTTATCATATCACCATAAAAGACAAGTTGTGTAATACCCAAAGTAATGTACTCTGTTGCGTTTATAGATCCGAATTTTAAAAGAAGTTGACTGTAATTTTTGTAAAATTTCCAGAAAGTCTTAACTAGTTTATGAAAGCAGAAACCTTGACCTAAAAGTTTTTTGGTAATTTGTAAATTTCTTCTGTGAAAATCCAAAATATCAGTACCGGATGAGCTGTGATATGTAAATGCCGTATGACGGTAATCTTGGAACATCACCGTCAAGCCAGGGGAAATTTACTATGTTGAATCCAAAATCCCTTTTGTCATATACACTTGTATGAATCTTTCCGTTTACAATTTTGATATTTAGGTCCAAAAATGGTGTTTCTGTATTCGTAACGTTTGCCTTGTTAAGTGTTAATTCTTGTGGAAAAATTTCATTCTGATATGTTTCAAAAGCAGGATTGTCAATAGCTAGAATATCATCCAGATACCTAGAAGTATTATTGAAACATTTCGGATCATCAAATTTTCTTTGCTTTTGAAGATTTCGGATAAATTCTTTTTTATAAGTGTATAGAAATAATGAGTATCAAAACATTGAAAACATATCCAAACGATTACAAATGAGTGAAAGATGGGATACATGTATGATGAGTAAGGATGTAAGATTACAATAGATTAACTTGACAAGATTTGCAAAATGTACATGGCTGTTTACTTGGTATGCGACAATTATGTCACGACTGTTAACAAAAAGAAATAGGGCAGTGACTGGATGTACATGTATTAGCAAAGAGAATGATGATACATCCATATCTATCATCCCTATCATGATCACTAGTTTGGTTCAGCCCCTAGGGAATCAAAAACGTAATCGTGATACATTTTAACCTTTAACCTTTTTTCAAGTCCCAAAATCATATTCTGGTATTACCAATTTTTTCTATGTGTATTAAGAATCTTAACCAACAAGTCAAATTACAAAAATCAAAAATTACAAAACATGAAATACACGCAAAGCGCATTAAGATACACAAACATGACTGAAAATGTTTACTCAAAGTATGTTTTCAGCAAGTTCAAACTTACAGAGATCTATCGTCCCTTGTAATAGACGGATCTACTGTCTTGTTTTTATTTTCACTTCATTTCAAATAAATGCGCTTTTGTTAAGTTAGAAAATATCATTTGAAATAATAAGTGAAAATCTTAGTGATTATTTTGATAACTTGCACTTTGGTTTTTATCTCGGTGATTCGAGAACTCTGGATTCATACACGTAAACGTTGTTAACTCTAGGGGGAGAGAGATAAAGAAATATGACTTTCGTGAACTTTAAGATTTATTGAATTTGTTGCATGCTATTAGTAATAATTAAAATTATGTAATAAGTTTTAAATTAGACCTTAAGGTTTCATCTAAATTTGTCACTTATCAAGTTTCCTGTGCACTATAATGAGTGAACGATGTTTTCCCATTTCATAATATTTGAAGCCTTACTGATATTTAGAAAACAAAACTTAATGCTCGGCATCTCATGTCTAGATGTATTTCACAAAGAACATAGAACTTCCATTATCACATTCATAAATACTCCAATAATACACCACAGGAATCCCTAGAACTGAAATCAAATATAACGTGATGGATTTTAGGGGATCATTTTCTACTTTTCTTTCCTCTAAACATAAAACTAATTATTGTGTTTCTGAGAAAATAAATTTCAAAAGGTGTAAAGATGATAGAAGAGCTTGTATGAACCTTTTTATTTTCATTTCTACATAGCTCTATAAGAATATGGATGTCCCTAGTCGTATCCCATTTCTTTCAGTGCAATAATATATTTTCTTAATGTCTTTTATGTAATTTGGAATTTGTATTCAATCAGACAGAACACATAAGTAAACATGTGATAACTTTGAATTATTCGGTATTAGAAGTAATGAACAATGGAGATACAATGTACAAGTTAATCGTCCTGTCTCTTTGCAAGGAGCCTCTGTAGATGCCTGTCTGTGAGTACTGGGGGTCAGAAAAAAGGATAAATAGCAAAACAATAAAACCATACATCAATTATGATCAAAATCGTAAATAGATTTGCTTTTTTAAAAATCATTAGAACAGCAATCGAAAAAACAATCGAAAAAGCCTATCATGCGAACAGCGGTTAATTTCCAACAAGGGTTTAAAACCAGGTGCTCGGGAAGAATGAGCATCTACTGCTGACAGCTCATTTCCTCTAGGTAGATTTACGCTTTCATACAATTGGTGTATATAATCAAAACTTGTGGTTCTAACAAACTAAGGCATTTTCAGATACATCAAACGTTATCATTGAGAAATGAATATACATTTACATGCACTTCCACAAATAATTTGTGGCCAATTCTTACCCCTTTAGGATATATGCTACACAGAAGAGTCGTTATATTCGTTCCTCACACCTGAACTATAACTATAATTTCCCATAGGTTCGACAAAATGTTGAGTTAATGACGTGGTCATGATTTCTCGTCTGTGTTGTACATTGACCTTGCCACAGTTACCTTCACTGACAAATAATGACAAAGGAAGCTTTTTTCATCTTAGATCTCACTACCTTTGCTCACACGTTGGGCTGTTTGATTTTGAATGATCTTACATTTTTGCTTAGCTTGTTCATATCTGTGTTACAGTTTGGATCATTGGTTCTATATGTCTCCTTTTATTCCTTCATAACAGTTAAAGTCATTGCTTCTATATGTCTCTTTATTCATCTTTTGTCAATTATTTGGATTCTGATTTGGGGGAGAGTTTTGCTTGACTTTCAAGCACTCATTCACAGCATTATGGTGATTTTGTTTTGTTTTGTTTTGTTTTTGTTCTGTTTTGTTTTTGCTATGTGATAAGCAATCTGTAATTTTAACTTCATGTTTAAAATGTGAAATTTCTATATCTTAACATTGGATTTGAAGCCTTTAACATTTGTACCACAATGCCACTGCTAGTGGACCAGGAGTCCCCGAGGGCACATGTGGCCAAGTTCGATAAACTTCGGTTGATCATTTCTTCAACGCATTCGAAAATTTCTGTTATCAAAATGTCTTGACATTTCTAACACATGAGTCATGTAGCATCATACCCCTACTACGTCTTTCGGTATATTTTTGGACATAATTACTTTCACACTTTTTGGCCATATCCCATTATTTAGATTGAGGATCACTGAGGAGGGTTAAATTGCGGAAACCATGCTACAAATTTATCTGTTCTTAAATGATGCTATTGTGATTCGAAGACGTTTAACATTAGTAGTAGTTACATTAGCGAGCACCAGTTTATTAGTATACCTCGTCGTATTAGTTATTACGAACTCTTATATGTCAAAATACATGTAAAGTCTTTCATGGTATACAGTCAGTTATTCAGCAAATTATGTAATAAAAAGATAAAACCTAATGACCTGTTTTAAAATATATACATTAAGACTAAGTGCCTTTACTGGCTGGTGTAGATCTAAGTGTTGATTCAATGCTTAGCACTTTTAAAATAATAAAGAGAGAGATTGAAAACTTTAGCTAATACGGATTGAAGAATCTTTGAGGATTTGGCTCCTTTCTTACTCGATTATTCTTCAGATCCTTGATTTTTTTTAATTCCCGATTTGGAAGCATCACACTTTCATCTGTATCACGCAAGACATGCACGTTAAATGGCAACTCATCAATGTGTATTTCGTGTGATACACAATCACAAACAATATTAAGCCTTTTATGGTAAGTAGCCCGTTCTTTATCAAACGATATAATGAAAAGACGTTGATCTGTTGGTTCCATGTCAAGCACTTTTTATAGCGTTTGATATCAATATTTCAGGATTGTAAATTATTTTTTCTGTTACTTTGGCTTTGAACTATACTTAGAGACCTTATTTTCAATTGGTGTCTTAATGGCAAGGTGAAAAGATTTTTTTGAGAAAATGGATGGGATATTATTTTTATAAATCTCTTTTGCTCATTTAAAGTTCATTTGTTGTATTGCAGTAGCAAAGAACTTTACCAAAACTCAATGGGCATGGTACTGGACCAATCTACAGTTTTGTAACAGTGTCTTTCCCAAACGTTGCACACTGGCCAACCGTGACGACGGGACTCCATGAGGGGCCTTGTTCAAATCTCATCAGAGAAGACTGGGTCCTATCTGAAAGTTGGTCAGACTTCTTGGGTGATTGGTCTTGAGCTCGCTTCAGCCAGCAGAGCACAGACTGTTATACGCATGCCATAGAAATTTTTAGATCCATTTACATAGAATCTGTGTCACAAGAGGCCCCTGCGTTTAAATATCTCGTTTGTGATGTCACCTTACAGTGATAAGTTTTATACAAGAATTGTGCGTCTATTCAGACCTCTGTGTATCCGAAAAAGTGGGAGGTTTGTGCGAAGTGTGATAACCACACCATTTGCTTATAGCAGATGGTCGTCCAAAGTTTGCGCCGGGTACACATTGGTCTCCTTCCTGTTATGTGTTGTCATTAATGTTTGATGTTTCTGTACGTCTGTTTCGATTGTTTTGTATGTTGTTCTAGTGAATATTGTTATGTCTTTTTGCTGTTTGTAATTCTGTCTGATGTCATTTATGTGTCACTTTTTTGTGGGTTTGTTTCGCTGGGTGCGTGCAGGATGGTCATGCTGGAGATCCACCCTTATCACTGCAGTAAATAGAAACTGGCACTTTTAAAAGCACACTGTGAGAAATAAAAATTCGAAGAGTCAAAAGGAGAGCGGCCTTCTGAACAAAAAATCCAAAGATTGAGCAACAGATACGCACGGTAAAAGTAAGCAAAAATCCAACGTTCAACATCCCAACTGTTCAGATTGAGTTTACTGTAACTTTCTTTAAAATTTTATTTGCTTTTGTATTTTTTCAATAAAGGGGTTCGAATTAGCTATAATCAAAAAAGTGATCGCTTATACAAAAATATGTATGTGATTTCAGCCATGTTCTGTCACTTCAATGATACCCACCAAAAGAGGTCGTCTCGTTTGTGTAAATGATACATGTTAATATAGCAAAGGTAATTTAAGAATTCTAATGGTTCTTACATGTACCCCGTATGTTGCTTTTATGGTTAATCTTCATTATTATTGGATAAATCAAACTGAAAGCTACATCAAAGGCAAATCGTATCATCCAGGTAAACCGTTTCTAGTAATCCGCTTAGAACCTCTATTATCATAACAAAAGTGCATTCATGGATATTTTCATACATCAAGAACACACTTATTTGATTTGTTTCAACACTTGTTTTTAATTAAGATCAAGATAGAAATGACAATTTTATGGCTCTCTTCTCAAACAATATTTCTCCTCATCCTGGTTAACTCATCGAGTCCCATAATTTCCTTGCATTATTGACAACAACGGGGCCAGCGTCTTTCTTTTTGTGCGACCATAAATTAAATCTGAGATTCCAAGGGTGTAAATTTGTACCGCTTGTTTTAACTTTCTCACTTAGTTAAGGCTCCACAGTGTAAAAGTACAATGAAAGCTCTCTATTGATTTTGGATAAAGGAATGGGAACGTTGTGAAAAAGGAAAGTTGTAAATTCCATAATTGGCCAATGAAGAGTCAATAGGTGCACTCAAAATAGATAAAGAAAATACAATGGGGAAATTCAAGATACATGTACTTTTTTGATTGTATAAGAAGTCTACGTGATAATGATTATATTAAACATTAAAGAAGTAAAAAAAAATATTAATCAAATATCATATAAGATGTAAATGATAATACATGTAACACCCAAATACCTTTCAGTACATCCAAGAGTCAGAAATATCTGCACATTGCTCTGATCAAGGATCTTAATGGTTGGTAAAAAGAAAATTTCCGACTGTGATTGATGCATTATTTCACATTTTTAAAGATATAATAGATCTACTTGAAATGAAGCCTAAAATAAAATCAAGGATACTATGGATACACATTCAGAATGTTGAGAAGACTTACTCTATGACGGACCCTTCATGAGAACCTTGCAGTATCCAAAATCAAACATGGTAATTTCTAATTGGGAAATTGTAAAGATTACTCGCTCTTTCTTCATTGTATGAATTGAAATATGAAGGAAAATTTCATTAAATGTTGATTATATTGGAAGACGTTTTAGGTTCACGTTTGAAGAAGCATATACCCTCTTATTGAATCATGGCTAACCTCAGAGACGGAAACGCCGACCGAGAAATCAAATAAGTTTCCCCAGCAAACATGATTATTATACGTATTGTTTAGACGTAAGATATGCTGCAATGATTTGTCAAAATGAAAGGCAGTATTGGCATGTTATTTATCCAATTAAACAGCTCCAGAAGGTCACTATAAATCATTCTCTACGCCAAAATCTAATCAAGCAAAATTGCTTTCCTTTGCTTAAACTCCTTGGCGAAGTCGCTTATGTAATTTGAGGTCTTTACAGTGATCTGTATGTAGCACATTCGCCAATAACAAAACGTTCTGTATATTTTGACTAGTTGCTTTTCAAAACTTAGAAATGATCTAGAATATGGATATCTCCTCCATGCAAGATATATAAAATTATGAATTATGTATATGGTTGGATATAGATTAATGCATTAATTAATTAATAGATAATTGAATAAACAAATAAATAGAAAAAGAAATCAATAAGAAATCATGATTTTGTTATGTTATTTCAAATGAAGGGTACAGTATATGACACAGCACAAAAAAAGAAAATTGTCTCGAAAGAACAATCCTGAATATCAGTTATAGACATTGATACAGATCTGTATGTTCCGTACAGTATATCACTCCATCTTGTCCTCTATCTAGTTTCCATGTCATCTTGACTTTTTATATATTGATATGTTTTGAGACATACACTGTACATAGAATCGCTCTATATATAAAAACTGACTATCCAACAGACGTCGCTGAACGCTCCTATGTATAATACAGGTTGTAAAATACTCAACAAAGGCTTTTGTGTAAAATAGCTTTAATACTACACCCAGGAATCCTTATATAAATGTTATTTATGGTCTTGGGTAGATGGCAGGATACGTGACGATGTTGGTTTCTAAATAGGGAAATTTACCATTAAACGTAATTATAACTTATCAAAAACGATGCAGCATATTGTGATTTATGACTTACATGTCTTATAAATCCTCATTATGTAAACGGAGGATTTGAATCTAAGGAGATTTTAACAGAGTCGATGGATTTACATGCTGTATTTCATTCTAAAAGACACAGAATTATAAGTAGGGTTTTCTTTTGACGTGAACTTAGAGTGATACGTAGAGAATTATTACGATCTCTTACTGTAATTAATGCTTGAATCGACATAAATCGGCA
Organism: Pinctada fucata; assembly: GCA_028142955.1. Classification (NCBI taxonomy): domain Eukaryota; kingdom Metazoa; phylum Mollusca; class Bivalvia; order Pterioida; family Pteriidae; genus Pinctada; species Pinctada fucata. The sequence goes on from AP027111.1 coordinate 4,736,928, forward strand.
CAGTTCGGTTTTATGATGTCTGATAAAAATGAGTAACAGGAATATTGGCTTTGTAATCAAACACTTTCTACCTATCAGCCAGATTTAATTAAATGAAGTTGGAAAATATCATGTCGCCTTTGTTTTACTGCAATAATGTCGTAGGGTACAATGGTTTTCTATGAGACGTCGTAAACAGGAAAAGAATATGATCTATGTTATTCTTTTGTGATAATTCATTTTTCCAACTTTCATTTTGCTAAATGAAAGTAAGTACAGGTAGTCATATACTCACACCCATTTAACAATCTGAAGATAGAAAAAGGAAAATATATATATACGCATAGAATTATTGAAATTATTGATGTTACGTCTTCAAATTCATAGCATAAATTAAGAACTGATAGATTTGCAGCATGGACTAAACATGCACGTTCCTCGATGCAAACAATGAAATATAGCCGAGGACTGTTAAAAGTTATATCCAAAAAATACCGAAATACGAAGCGTGATGGGTGGGATATGATGCTACAGGACCCATTCTTCAGAAAATTTTGTAAACAGAAATGTCAGATTGCGTTTGAAGAAACGATCATCCGAAATTGATCGGCCTTGGCTTCATGATATGTACATGTATTGCACATTGGTCTCCTTCCATTCATCATACGTTGTGTTATTCGTGTTTCAATCTGTCTACTTTGTTTGTATGTCCATTTTGAGTTACATGTAGTATTCTCCTGTGATATGCCTTCTCGGACTGTTTTGTTGTTTGTTTTTTTTTTGTTGGAGATCTTTTCCTTACTTTGGTGTATTCAATTAACCCAAGCGCCACGAATACTTTATAAAGGTACCGATCAGTTATTCAGTCTCAAAGTCGAGAAGGCAAGGCAAAATCATTAGATTTTCCGTAGGAACGGATAGAAATGATATTATTTGAGGGTATCATCTTAACTACATGTACATTTGTACATTTACTTTATCATAATCAAATTAACGATAACCATAATCATTTACTTTTGTGCTGCTTTGGAGGGAGGGGGATGTATAAAATATGCAATTATATCTTTAAAGTGCAGGGCGCCTAACATTGATTCGTTTACTTAGTTTTTATTTGGTTTTTTATTTGCTAATGTACGAATTGGAATTATTTCTGATATCATCTTCGTCGCTTGCGGTAATGAAAACATCAGGTCCATCACAAAGAATATTTGTTTGACTTGATGCTCTGACGAATTATTATACGTATGGTAAATTTCCAAATAATAATAACTGTCTATGAAGGATGTAATTAATCCCAAGACCGACATATTTGGTTAAAAATTCCGTGCCCCAGTTCATAAATGTATGAACATAAAGATCTTGTCTTACCATCGGGCCGTTATTATGTCTAGTTATGCTTATTGCATTGCATATTTTGCATCCATCGGGTCCAATAAAACGTAAACAAATATTATGTTTCCAGCTTTGTTACGTACATATCACGGCACCTATGGCATGGAACCAGTTTATGCAATTGCTCATGTGAGAGACTGATTGATGTGTCTGAAAAACAGTATCAACACACACATAAATGATATACAATGGAACATGTCCTTTAACAAAATCATATATTTTAATTAAAAAATGAAGTAAATTGAGAAAAATCAGTTTCTTTCCTTCATTGGATCGAGGAAACAAACGCCTCGTCTGTTGCTTTATTTAAAACAAGTTTGTTCAACAGACAACAAACATTTTTTTTTAATCTTCGGTTGGTCGTTTCTTCGACAGGACAGGACTTATGTCAACAAGACTCCATGACGGGCCATGTCCAAACCTCTTTAGAGAAGACAGGGTCCCGACCACCTGTCCTCTCTGAATGTCAGTCGGACTCCTCGGGTGAATACATACATGAGCTCGCTACAGCCGGCAGAGCACGGACTGTATTACGTAAGCCCTCTTTTTATATCCATTTACATACTCATCTATGTTGCTTGTGCCCCTGTGTTTTGCGGTCTTGTTTGTGTGTGGTCATCAGCAGACCTCTTGGTAATCGGAAAAGTGAGAGGGTTGTGCACACGCAATCCAGGATAACCACACCGTCTGCTACTGACGTGGCAGATGGTCGTCCTAAGTCGGCACAGATTACCCATTGGTCTCGTTGGTTTATTTGTAGTCATTTGTGGTTGATGTTTCTCTGTGATTTGGCGTTGCTTGTACCATTTGCGTCTTTCTGTGCGTGTCTTCTAAAAAAGTTGTGTTTTTACACTGGATGTTTTGAGGTTTGGCTGTTAAAGCTGGATCTAGGTGTTGTTGGAGATCCCCTCTTCATTCGAAAATTTCTGATCTCAAAATGTTCTCCAAATTTCTGACACTAGAGTCCTGTAGCATCATACCCCACCCATCCACGTTTTTCGGTATTTTTTTTTTTCGGTATTTTTTACATTACTTTCATGTCTTTTGTCATATTTCATTCTTTTGATTGAGGATCGCTGACGAGGGTTAAGTACCCGAAACATGCATGTCTAGTCCATGCTGCAAATTTATCTGTCCTTAAATGATCCTATGAATTTGAAGACCTGTAATATTCATAGAGCTGCATCAAGCCAAAGTACAATTCGTGTATTCAAAATGTATGCACATTGCTTTTATGCCCCCGTATTCAGAGGTTCTTGGAAAACATAATTTTTACCTGTCAGTCTCCGTCATATTGACTATCTTTAGTCCGAAATATCTGACCAAATCCAAGCTTTTGACGGTTAATAAATTTAAGCTTTCTTTTTGGTCCTACCTACTTACTAAGGTACTATATTTGCAACTTAGAATTGGTTTGAAATTTTCTTCAAGAAGGTAAAGAGTTGGAACACTTCCATAGTATTGCATTAAATATGTAAAGTGATTTCTGTGATATTTGAAAATATCTAAACTTTGCAAATTGGAACGTCGCGTTTTTAACAGCGGAGCTGTGTTATTATTCGATTTTCTTTCCTCGTGAGAAAGTTCTCTTGTATATTTCTAAACGTGTGGTTGTGATTTTTGCAATCAGATTTCGGATTTTCGTTGATTTGAATGAATAGTGGATTGTTTACATGCATATAGTAAGAGCGAACATCCTCTGGGCAAAACCTCAAATTTCACAACCCTATGTTAATGAGTTAAAGAAGATCCTGACAACAATCTCAACAGCACTCACAATGGAGCACAAAATTAAGCATCGACGGACCCCTAGCAAGCCAGAGGTGGGACCAGGTGCCCGGGAGGAGTAAGCATCCCCTGTTGGCTAGCCGCACCCGCCGTCGATGTTTAAGTCACACTTTCACTAACTTGCATTCCCACCTAAAACCATGGCTGAAACTGTAACAACGTTACAATCGCCATTTACCCACGTACATGTATATTCTTCATGTATATATTCGTTCAGATATTGCTATAATCAAGTATACTAACACTGGAAACCTCCAGTTCTGCTCAAAATCACGTGTTTCATGAATTTGAACCTTAATGTGGCAATTTCTGGCTTACATGTGAAATGTAGCACAGTTGGGTAAATGTATCACTCAGTTGAAGAAAGTTGCAGACATGCTTTCAAGTAGATATGCACGGATAGAAAGCGCGACTCCTCGGAGGATCCTGAACTTTCAGGTTTTGTCATATTCTATATCATTCTTTGGTCTAGAAATGCTTCTAGTATTTTATATTTTGTACATTGCATGTGTTTCGATTAATACTCTTAGATATGTATGTTTATATTTTAAAGTTTGCGCTTTCAAAAAGTATTATGTGGCACAATTGCTATAGACATGCGGCTTTGCACTTTGAATGTATGAAATAAACTGTGTACGTATAATTTAGTTCTCAGTAAGCATTTTCTTTAAATTGTACTTTGTGGAAGATCTTGTGGCATCCTGTAGCATGTGTTAAACGTCTTCAAATTCGATAGCATTATCTAAAACCAGATAAAATTGCAGCATGGACCAGACATGCACGTTTCGGGTAACCCTCGTCGGTGATCCTCACTCATACCAATACCAATCCTGCTACGTCTTTCGGCACATTTTGGACATAATTATTTAGATTGAGGATCACTGACGAGGGTTAAGTGTCCGAAACGTGTATGGCTGATCCATGCTGTAAATTCATATGTTCTTAAATGATGTTATTGAATTTGAAGACGTTTAAGATTTGTACCACTTGGTGAGTGTCACTGCTGGTTGACCAGGAGTCCCCGAGGGCACATGTAGTCAAGTACGATCAATTTTGGTCGATCGTTTCTTCAACGCATTCGAAAATTTCTGTTATCTAAATTTCTTCATATTTCTAAAACACAGGTCCTGTAGCATCGTATCAATACAAATCCTGCTACGTCTTTCGGTAGATTTTGGACATAATAATTTTCACACTCTTTGGCTATATAACATTGTTTAAATTGAGGATCACTGACGAGGGTTAAGTACCCGAAACGTGCGTGTCTGGTCCATGCTGTACATTTATCTGCTCTAAAATGATGTTAATGAATTTGTAGACGTTAAACATTTGTACCACTTGGTGACTGTCACTGCTGGTTGACCAGGAGTCCCCGAGGGCACATGTAGCCAAGCACGATCAATTTCGGGTGAATGTTTCTTCAACGCATTCGAAAATTTGTTATCAAAATTTCTTAAAATTTCTGAAACGCGAGTCCTGTAGCATCATATCCCATCCATCATGCTACGTCTTTCGGTACATTTTGGACATAGTAACTTTCACACTCTTTGGCCATAAAACATTGTTTAGATTGAGAATCACTGACGACGGTTAAGTATCCGAAACGTGCATGTCTGGTCAATGCTGTAAATTCATCTGTTCTTAAATGATGCTATTGAATTTGAAGACGTGTTAAAGTACAAGTTACATTCTTTTATATTTTATACTACAAAGGCGTATAATTTTGTATTGTTGGCTTATCGTACATGTAAATTATGCATGAATGCATTTTAATTATGTACTTTTTGAGGTGTCAAACATTGTAGCTGGTTTTTTTACATTGTACGCATGAATTGCTCTACTCCTTGTATGCTAGCTCTTCATACATAATTCGTAAAACAATGCATAGTAAGGGCTTCTCTAAATATGACTATTCTGTCCATGAGAGAGTCGGAAAATAAAAGAATATTATGGTGACCATCGTCTGAATTTCAAAAAGGATTCAATTTGCTTTATTTCGACTGCTACAAGAAGGTTACAAAGGCATTTGATGTTTTATAGGCTTTATTCTGTACAAATAAAATAAATATAAGTTAAAAATGCATATACAACCTGGTATATACTGAAGTTTCTGAAGATATATCTACAAGCTATTTAATTTTCTTCAGATGAAATGTAATGCCAAAAAGACCCTTGGAGTCTTGTATGGTGTTAAGGGTATTTTTCACTTCATCTACAAAAACAAAATAAAAACAGAATGAACAAAAAACAATAAACATAAAAACTTGTATCATCTTGATAATTGGCTTTATATTACAAACTTAAATTAATATTTTAACTTCTCTTATATTTGTGATTATCATTTGTAAAGATATTTTCTATTCAATATTTTACATCGTTCACAATAAATACTGCATAATGTGGAAGAAAACTACACGTACATATTTTCATATACAAAATATAGATTTTAAACATTTTCATGTAAATATCAATGGCATTAGGGTAAACAGGTATTTTTCTCAATCAAAATACCTGCTGAGAGTATGAGTCTAAAACCAATCTACATTTTTTTGGTATTCTCATAAATGCAAAGATCAAATTATTCTTAAAAAATCAACAAACAAGTCTTTAAAAGAATAGAAAATTTGGGGACGATTCTGATATTATCACTGATCGAATAGATCTCTACTATATCATGTATATCACTGGTTGATTTGATCAGTCTGGTTAATTTCTTTTACAGCAATCACGATAGGATCCTCGTCACTGTCGTCTGCAGTGCGCGGATGTTTATACCCATCAAGGAAGTAACAAACGCCATCTACTTCCTCTGGGAAACCCTCGGGTAAATCCTCGCGAGTTCTCGCGGTGTATTCAAATCCTTCTGTTGACTGTAAAAGCCTGTGGGGAAAAGAAGAAATTAATCTTCTGATGGAAAGCAATGACGTGAGTAGACATGAAAAGCTCGACACTGCAGGTAGTAGAACTCAATACACAAGCCAAACTTGAAAATTTGATGGAATTCATTAAAATTAATCCCGACAAATATTTATATGGACTAGAGTCATATTTAACTTACTGATAGGTCGTGGGACTGATGTTGATCTTGGTGGCTACGCTTCCTGATTCAAACTTGTTTGCCAGGTTGACATTGTTACCAAACAGACAGTATCTGGGCATCTTCACACCTACAACACCGGCTAGTACAGACCCGGAATGCAACCCGATCCTCATCTATCCAAAAAAAAAAAAAACAACAACAATGAAAATTGAAATATCAAAAATGGAAGCCGAAATTTCAAAAGAATAACATTGATAGACTATTTATCGCTTTATGAACATGAAGACTGTCCTACCCTGATGACGCTACCGTCATGTGATGTCTCTGTTTTGGCTATAGCCATCATTTTGAGGGCCATCCATGCTATCCTCTGGGCATGATACTTTGACCTTCTCTCCAATCCACCCGCCACACAATAAGCATCTCCTATTGTCTCAACCTGGATAGAAATATGAACAAGAAACGCATTTCATTTTCCATTCGAAAGTTTATTAAATATCTCGGTATTGGTACATGTACTTGCACTTTAAGTTTCTTGTGACATGTCCAAATCAAATCAGATTCCTTCAATTTTTTGATTGAACATCTTGGACACAGCAATTTCCCCATGTTACTAGTATCTATGTCAAAAGTAAGAGGCATTGATATAAACAGATGCAAGGATGTTGCTTTCTCCTCAACGGAAAATGTTCAATGTTTGTACTCGTGCACTTGGAGAAAGTCAGAAAAGCAGACAAGCTTTGTACATTTTGTTTACCTTATAGACATCGAGCACACCACAGAAGTAATCAAATTGTGTATAAAGAGAGTTCAACATCCTGATGACCTCCATAGGGGTACATGAGGAACAAATGGCGGTAAAACCCACTATGTCACTGAACAACATCGTGACGTCATCTACCTTCGTCGGCGTGATGGTCTCACCTGAAGAAATAAAAACCAATCAGATTAAAGATTGAAAAAAATCATCCAACAGTTCTATTCTGCCACCCTATGCAGAAGAACTAGATACAAATTCATAATGATCACAAAAGACAGAAAATAATTGCAAAATTGAGAAAAAGATCGCAAAATAAACATTTGATATACTTGATAATATTTTTCACCTTTCCAGAGTTTCATGGCTATTTTTTCAGGGAAGATCATGTTAAGAAGATCTACGTTTTTCTTTTTCTCCGTGGTTACCGCTTCGTATCCCTCCAATATGCTCTGTTTGATTTGCTCCATTCTTTTCCTCAAACCATCCTAATGAAAATATTTTTAAATGACAAATTGTTCTTGGATTGAATTCGTAATTTTATTGTTATTGGAAACATGTGAAACAGTAATATTACGAACTATGTTATGGTCATGTACAGTGCACAATAAAATTAACGGCGACAAATTAACAACTTTACTGACAAGTTGTCCAAAGATTAATTTGCACGGGTAAGATATCGTACCTGGATTTTATTATAAATCCAAGCGTTTTGCTAAGCATTGTGTAAACGTGTTGCCGACAGCTTTTGTTAACACTAGCTTGCCTTATCAGACTGCATGCAAGTCATCTATGACTTTTTATCCTATAGTTTAATTACAGAAGCTCAACAAAATCCGATTGCATTCAAGAAATTTGTCTGCACGCTTCTAATCGTACCGTAAAGTCAATGATTACTACACGTAATACTCGATGACCTAATGACATATTTAAGAGAGAGAGACAGAAAGAGAGAGACGTACTTGAGCTTTCGTTTGTTCTCCGACCAGGATGACATCACGTGTTGCGTCATGTATCGGGACGTCAGATATGTACAGGCCTTTGTTAATTAGCTCGTCCAGTTTCTCAATGCTGGGTGACCCAACAAACAACAGAGAGTTAGATTCTTTTAAATCTATGAGCTGGCCTTTGATCTCCATTTCCTATGAACACATAAAACAAAGTTTACTTATAAAAAAAGGAAACAAGGCTATAATGTGACTAATAGTTTCCCTTTTACATGTTATATTTGATGCAAATAATTTCACTGAATAACTTTCAGAAACGGTAATATCGTTTCGAAAACAAAACATTTCAAATACTAGTAGTAAAGAAAAAGCCTCTACCTGAACAACTTTTGTCCCATTTTTCTTCAAGGACTTAGTCTCCATCACAAACGCAAAGTTAACTCTAGACAACAAGGCAGAAAACGTCACCGGTTCTACAATTGGCCTTTTGATTTTGAAGTAGGTTAGGAAATGAGTACCAAACGCTTTGATTTCTGGTGCTATCACTTTAAGTAATGCTGATCCTAATTGACTGATGTTAAGGTTTTTGTCGATGATGAAATGAAAAGGAAATGTCTCACAGATTGTTGCTACCCCGATTTTTAAATCAGATGGAAGTCTTGAAAACGTAACTTGATCTGAGCAAATGTTACATTGATTGCAGGCCGTGGAACTATTGTCTTTGATTGTCGCCGCGTGAAGAATATGATGGGGCGATGTACTGGAATCACTGGGTTGTACTTCCACACTAATATCTACATTGAAAAGCATTTTTGTCAAAGATATCACAATGCCGGCGTAGTAATCCAAACTGTATCGCCTCTCGGTATAAATATGTAAATCAACCTTATCGGGACTACTTTCACAGCGGAAGGACGGCGGTCGTTGTTCGTTAAATTTGGAAGACTTTCTGATATGTTCATGAATGCCATCAAGGTTACTGAAAAATTCCACCATGTTACTACCCATCATGCTTAGCAGTCGGCCATATTCCACTAGACAAAATTTTACGTATTCCATTCCTAGAAGGCGAAGCACTTCTGGCAATGAACAGTCTACAAAGAAATTTGAAAAGTTGAAGCACGATGATAAAGCAGCAAAACATTAAACTTAGCTCGGACTTTCGAAACGTCTTCTAGCAAGCTTGCTAACTCATGGAAATCAAAAAACTATAAAATAAATGGAAGAGACGAAAGAAAGACCTTTAAAACACGTGGTCTTAGTATCACATATGAATACATGTTAAGTACAAATATACATCATATACATGTTTTTTCTGGTAATACTGAAGAAAAATATCATAATGAAACAGGAACACGCAAAAGGTCTTCAAGAGGAAAAAAATAGCAATCCAAGGAATGCTTGTGTCGCCTGCGAAGCGGTTTGATTATTATTCTAGAAAGCGGAACAAAATTATTGGTATCAGTAGAAAAGTCTTGTCAAATGAAATTCATTTGAAATATCAGACCTCTTAATTACAAATTATCATTTCATCTTATCTCATTTTATCATGGTCATTCTCAAATTTTCAGAAATGAGTGTCAATCATCTAGGTCAAGGTCACTACGTAAAAATTGGTAACAAAAAGGTGTCATCATAAGAAATATTTAAGACCTATCACCTACCAGTTAAAAGATATTTACAACCTTAAAAAAGAAGGTCAAATAGCTAGGTAAAGGTCAAAAGGTAAAAAATTATGGTATGTGTAGAATGGCATTGTTACAAGAAAAATACATGTGAAATATCAAAGCCCTATCACCTACCAATCAAAAGATATAGCCAATATTACTTTTCTTGAAAAGTAGGTCAAATATCTAGATCAAGGTCAAAAGGTCAAATATTAAGGTCTGTGTAGAAAGGTCTTGTCACAAGGAATACACATGTGAAATACCAAAGCCCTATCACTTACCAATCAAAAGATATATCCATTCTTAATTTTTTGGAAAAGTAGGTCAAATATGTAGGTCAAGGTCAATAGGTCAAAAATTATGGTATGCGTAGGAAGGTCTTGTCACAAGGAATACACATGTGAAATATCAAAGCCCTATCACTTACCAATCAAAAGATATAGCGAATCTTATCTTTTTTTTCAAAAGTAGGTCAAATATCTAGGTCAAGGTCACAAGGTCAAAAATTATGGTATGTGTAGAAAGGTCTTGCCACAAGGATTGCACATGTGAAATATCAAAGTCCTAACACTTACCAATCAAAAGATAAATCCATTCTTATTTTTTTTGAAAAGTAGGTCAAATATGTAGGTCAAGGTCACTAGGTCAAAAATTACGGTATGTGTAAGAAGGTCTTGTCACAAGGAATACACATGTGAAATATCAAAGCCCTATCACTTACCAATCAAAAGTTATGGGCTGTGACACCCAAAGTGTGACAGACAGACAGACGGACAACGGACAAAGTGATCCCTAAGTGTCGCTGTGCTTCGCAGGCGACACAAAAAGGTAACATTTTCTTCTCCTTGATTTGTTTTTATTAATTACATATATCTCCTTTTCATTTGACAAAGAACAACAGCCTTGAAGAATAAGATAGGAAATTTACCCGTCGAATAAATTATAGCTTATATTGACAATCTACATGTATGAGGAGAGATAATGATTAATGATTACTTTATCTTGGTCGACAGCTCTTTTGAACCAATTAAAAATTTGAATAATTCATGACTTAACAGCTTTTGTCGGTTGAATGAATATTGCCTTTTGAATTACTGAAACTAATGGAAATGTGACATTCAAACTACGAAACCAAAAGTGAAAAATTGCAAGTATAATCTATGGTAACGTTTTATTCCAGTTGATTGGAAAAAATGTACTCTTTTGAATTAAATACTGTACATCATTTCCCCCACAAATCTTGCGCACGTTCAAGAAAAAAAAAGACGTATGAGGTCGCTCCTTAATGCTTCCATATTGGGCATGGCATTTTTTTCATGATTGACAGATTATGGCCTTGTCGAGCGGAAATACTGCCATTAAAGCAAGAAACAAAACCATCAGAATCTTAGAGCAATTTCCGAAGCATAATGCCTGAACACATACATTTGATCCCAGAAATAACAAGTCGCTGATCCGGATCTTGAAATACGATCCTAATGGTTATTTCTTGAAAGGTTTTTATCTTGGGTTTTGGTTCCAAAAGTGGCACAAAATTGAAAAGATGACATTAAGGAATAGTGTGAAAATTAAGTTAATAACGCATGTAATTTGACCCGGAGCCATTAATGTCATATATATACTGCCTAACACCAGTGTCATTCAGTAAGAACGCTAATAAGGACTTGGTAGTTTACTGGACAATTGATTATATTTCGGTGGTCGCAGTATCCTTCCAGAATTATCAGTATTGCACCACTTGCACATAGTTCCCTATCGTTAATATATATATGTATAAATTTTCGTCTTGATAAATTCGGGCCGGCAAAAAATTCCCGGCTCTTAAAATGGCTGAAAAAATCCGGCTGGCAAAAGTCTCCTTGCACCTCACCCCTCTAAAAATCAAATGGTTGCTCCCTTAGTGAGACTTCATCGTTGGAGCAATGTACACGTACATGTCTCTAGCCAACAGTGTGTGGACTGCTTGAGTATGTCTATGATGCGTTGGTATCTATTCAGGTATCCGTCTGCAAATGTACCTTGTATATATATAAAACATGTCCTCTTGAATTTTTTCTCTGGAGCTTTTAAAACACCATAAGCGTGATTTTGTTTAAAGGCACTCTGGTGATCAGATAGAATCCTGCGCACGTAATCCGGATAACAACACCATTTTGCCAATTATTTTGTCAATGGTAGTCCCAAGTCGAACTAGATACAGCATGTATGAAAACACAACTTACTCATTTTACTTGAAGCCATGGTGGCCATTTTGATTAATTCATCCTCTGCTACAGGCTTGTGTCTAAGGTCATCTTCTTGATTTGTCAGAGAAAATGTCACGTTTCCATTTGTCATCACCTCTCTATTTAATAAAAAATAGATATGTCATGCTGAGTACAAGTAATTATCATAGAAAAAGATTTGAACATGGTTACTTGTTTGTGACTAAGGAGAAAAGTGCTGACTTCATTGGACTGCAGAAAAGAAACTCTGACATTTGACAAAAAGATTCAACAAGTTTCAATTAGAAGAGTAGATGACTGTACTTGACAAACATTTACAAGGAAATTACAATCCGCCCGGTAGCTGATGCGGGAGTTTTCCCGTGGCACAAAGCGCCTTACCGTATTTCCTGTCGGGAGTCTGGGTCGTGCGCTCGGAGAAGTTCCTCCAAGGCTTTGTCGATAAACCCCGTCTGAAATATCAAGAAATCTCATTGTGTAGTAATTGTTTTCAAACAAATCTTGCAGCATGTCTGTGGATTTCATTTATCCCCTCGGAAATCGTGTCCGATACGACCTTCCAAGGAGATTTTCATTGTTCCTCGCTGTATGTTTTGCGAGATTCGGAAATGGAAACTGAGACGTTCAGATTGTGCTTAATGATAGGCTTGGTAGATAGGCCAATGTATCAAGCTAACAATACAGTGATGGATTGATCACTATAGAGGTGACCTAAGTATTACATATGAGGTTATATACGAGGAAACAGTGAGAGTCACTATGCTTCGTGGGCAACACAAAAGAACCTTAAAGTCATTGACCAGCCCTCTACATAGTGATGCAGCTGGGCATGTATACTCAGTTTTCTTTTTGAAAATAAGTTAATGGAGATTTATTTTTTTTATTTAATCTATACATTAATCAGATTTTATATACATATCATTTTCTTTTAATAGGATAAGTCTGTCTGGAATACCGGCAAGTATATGACTGTTACATTGCTTTTTTGCGGGAGCTCGGATACTTTCCGCATAATTAAACTTTTGTGCATTCAATAAACATCGCAGAGGCACTAATCAGTTATTCAGTCTCAACGTCGAGAAGGCAAGACAAAATCATTAGAATTCCCACTGGAAAAGTTGCCAGCCTCGAAATAAACAGTACTCCGAAGTGAGACCAGGTGCCCGGGGAGAGTCAGCGTCTCCTGTTTGCATACAACACCCGTCGCAACGGTTCCATGGAAACTTGTCAAATTCGGTGATTGTCTCGATGTGCATATTGATGTACAAATCAGGATATTTTTTTTGTTTGGTGATGTTGATAGCCGTTGTATGATATAACCCTGAACGAGTAGGTTACTTGCAGAAATCTTTTTTTTTTTCGATAATCTTACTGATCATTACTGTTTTAATTTAGTTGTTCAATCTCCACGTCTCTCTCATCGTTCAAAATAGAAAGTTGTAAGACACAATAGTATGATTTAACAGCATAATGGATAGGCATTTTCTTCCATCAATTACAATATCGCTTACGGGATGCAGCGCTCGAGCAATTAATTGTCGAACAACTAATTAATGAAATATATGACGAAGATTTTGAAGTCAGTAATTAATCATGCAACATGCCTAGGTTATGTAAGTACGGAATATTCTAATACACTAGAATAAAGACACCAGATGTACTTCCATAATTTTGTAATTTAGAGAAATGTTAAGGGATTTTATCAACGCAAAAAAGCAAGATCGTTCACTTTGATAAAGGTGTACATTAATTCACTGAATTGAAATCTAGAGATCAGATGCATGGGATGAGTAATCATTTACTTGCAAAGTTTGAAACTAATCGACATCTGCATATAAGTTAAAGAAGATCCTGACGATAATCTCAACAGCACTCACAATAGAGCACTATGTTAAGCATCGACGGACCCCTAGCAAGCTAGAGATGGGATCAGGTGCCCGGGAGGAGTAAGCATCCCCTGTTGGCTAGCCGCACCCGGCGTCGATGTTAATGTACGATAAAGAACACAGTATATATCTGTATATAAATGATTACAAAATTATTTATCTAAACACCATTCTCACCAAAATCTAACTTAAAGGATGAATTATGATTATAACAAAGAAAATCTTGACTTCAAATGATCGGTGCCTGTTGAAGATCTATAGTGATATAATTATGCCATCTTATTATAAAGTAAATACAACATACGAAGATACCGAAAATAAAAGCAAAACATGAAAAGTTACAGATCATCAAAATTCTGCACAGCAATGCCAAACTTATAAAAATGTTGGACAAGAAAAAAATGGACTCTTGGTGAGAACTTGCCATAAAACGGAATACACCAGGGAATCATTGTCCCAAATTAGAATAAAAAAATCTTTATCGCTGAGATAAACAGTGAGGTCTGCAGAAGCAATTTTCTTATACAAGATAATAGGACAGTTTCTGTATATATCTCAGTCAAGCTCTCCTATCTATCACACTACTCTAATAACAGATCTCCACAGATCCATAATTGCTCCCGTCATAATGTTTTATTTTCCTTTTTTGATGGGAAATGATAAAAAAGTTAATATTCAGATGAGTATGTCGCTTGTTCCCTAGATAGACACCAATATAATCTGTACGAGTCGTAACATTGACCCACGAGATTCTTGGCGGCAGAAAATGTGTTATGGTAAGTAGAAATGACCAGAGGGCAGCTAAAACTGATGTTCCCATCGCTCATAATCAGAAAAGAATAGAAGAGGTTTTCTGCGTCTTTGATTGGATGATTTGATTATCGTAGACCAGCACTATGGTGTTGATGAAGTGGGACTTGTCAGGCGGAATGCTTTGATTCACTCCGGGAAGCTCCATTGATACTGTATTGTTCAGTTGATGCTGTCTCTTCACGAAGGTCCGTGGACTTGGCCCGTGTTATAATAAAGAAGTCAATATCACATGATATTTCAAGGAAGACCAACAGCGTACAGCACGTCAAGTTGTTTGCAAGATATTTCCGATTTAACGTGAAGTACAGTTCATGCAAGACAAAAGGGCTTTTAGAGCAGACCTTGCCCCAAATATATTTGTATGTTGAATCGAAAACGTGTGGAATTGCTGTTTCTTAATTTTATTTGCACACTTAGATGTCAAACTAAGTGGATTTGCTTTTGTTACAAAATGACCATCTTCTATTAGTTTAACTTAATTGAATCATATAAAGCATTTTTGTACGATTCATTTTCAACTTAGAAGGTGGCGCGAAAATTTGAAAAAAAACTCATTGTAGCGAAAGTACTAAAGTAATGACAGCATCAAGCAGTTACTGTTTGATATACGTTTGACATTTATGAATAAAATAAGAAATGAGAAGTGGTCCTGTTTTTGTCGATGAAAGAATTATGTGTTTCAAAAAAAAAACCAAACAAACAAACAAACAAACAAAAAAAAAATAAATAAATAAAATAAAATAAAATGAAGAGTGTGTCCGTAAATTGAACAAATATTGATTGTTAATTTTTGGAAAAGATTGTATGCTTACATAAATGAGTAAACTTTAAGTATTTTCTTACTTTCAATTTAAGATTATTACAAATAAATGTTGGTCAAAAAAACTTCTTTACTGTGTACGATGCAAGTATTTTTTATGTGTGTGTGTGGGGGGGGGGGGGGGGGGGGTTGTTTGGGGTTTGTTTGTTTGTTTTTTTTTTTGCTAATCGAGACGTGCTTGTCTGCATGGTCACGGAGTTTGTCTTTTTGTGGTTTTTTTTTTTTATTCACATCTAGATATATTCATAATCATTGAATGTACATTATATACGAATCGCTTGGAAATGTATAAGATCTATTAACTCCGTTACCAGCAAGCCGAATTCAACACACAAGACACGTTTTCAATTTATCATATAATATAACATGCATTTTATTGTGTAATTGTTTGTTTGTTTGTTCTTTGTTCTTTAGATTTTTTTTTCGTACTCATCATCGCAAATGCTAAGATTTTTACAGTAAGAATATAATAGCTGAAATAAATATTTGACAATTTTATCGAATGGAACATATTTGTAATCGACAAAAAGCGGCTATCAGGAGATAAAATATTATTTACAATCAAATATTTCTATATTTACCATCAAATATTTCTATCTTGTTTGATGGACGTGCAGTCGATACCTATATGCTCTTCTTTAGGGTCAAATTTCATTTCGTATCGATAAAAAAATCAATACATTTTAATTCAATCACATGTCAGATCATCAAAAATCACCATGACACATTATATATCATTTCTTGTAATATTTACTCTACAGTTTCAATTTTCCAATACTTTAAATATCCTACTGAACTCATGTTTGTATACATAGATATCAAACATGCTATTAAAATAGAAATGTCAAAAACGTTTTATAGACGGTATAAATTACTCTAATTTTTTTTACTAAACAAACATCAAACTCCAAAATAAAGTAGTCGAGTCAAGATTTCGAACTTTCCGCTTGACCTTTATCCACAGACAATTATTTATTTTCCTTGTGGAAACTTAATATGACTCGTTTAACATCTCATGTACCAAACCTAAAAACATAGACGTCGTTTTCATCTTTTTTTATAAACCGATGTAGCTATAAAGAGGAAAATTACATGGTTATTGATTTTAAATCTCAATCAAAATCACAGCACAGCATGTTTATTGAGCTTTAGATGACATCCTCCCACGGGGCTACTTTACATGTTTGTCTTGGAATGCGCTCCTTCCTTACACTTCCAGGAACACGGATCCTTTAATGGCTTTATTTGCAGCTAAAATCAACAATAATAGATCAGATAGATGATTCTGACCTTTCGTTTTCCGTGTTTTATGTAACATTGGACAGCTCGGTTCCTTTCCCCCCAATTTCTACATGTCTTTGAAGCGTGTTCTTTAATGCATATTTGAGCAGGTCTAAATGTACTCAATCATTGATCTTACTAATCATCGATATGATGCTGAAGAAATCAAAAGAACATTATATGCATTGGCCATGATTGGGCCTTGTCCGCCTTAAATTCTTTTAGAATAACATCTTTACTAGGATTGCACACTGACCGTGACGACGGGACTACATGATAGACACTGTCCGAATCTCGTCAGACAAGACTGGGATTTGATTTCTTGTCCTATCTAAAGATGGTAGGACATCTCGAATGACTAAGCCTGATCTCGCTTTTAAAAGCCAGCAAACACTGTTTTTGTTATGTCTAATGATATTAGGTATATCAGTGTATATATTAGGAGCTGGCCTCTTTGTTTTACTAACTCGTTGTCACTTTTTCAAATTAATACAATTGTACGTCTTTGGAGATACCATACCATTAGTTATTTAAATATAGCTGATGACCGTGGAAAGTCGGTGCGCATTTGTTTCCATCATTTTACGTGTTGCCATTAATGGTTCGTGTTGTCTTTGCGTAGTTTGTATGCTAACTTAGGCCATGTTACCGGATGCAACTAATCGCGTTAATTAGTTTCAAGGAGCACATTTTCTTTTGGAACATTTTTTGAAACAAGTTGCATGCAAATTTATTGATGGTAAAACATACTCTACCCCAGCAATTCGTTGCATTCAAATCTTACATGTAGCGTCAACCAATCCAAGTACTAGAATGAAGTATTTCTATGAAATAGCCGTTAGTTTGTACAATAACTTTATTTATAAGCAACAATTGATTAAAGACAAACGTATGATACTTTTTGTGTTTCTTCTTTGTTTTGATTCTTTTTGCAACGCACTTTTCATCAATGAATGAATTCAATTTAGATGCGAATAAAATGAAATCTCTCGATATTTCAATGAAAGCAAATTACTTTAAACTCCGTGAAACCTGATCTTTGTGCTATGTGGAGACTATCCCCAACAAAGAGGATACTTGTAGCTTGATTGCTCCGTACAATACACTTATACAGATAGAAATAAGGCTACTTATCCCGGATTGTAAGGTGTGAAACCTCTGGATGCAGGAATCCAAAGAAATCATTCACAGCTAAACGATAGTTCAATAGAGTCTTAGGCAGGAAAATAAACTTTGTTATTTATAAAATTTTGCTTTGATATTTTTCAGAAGTTTGCGTGATTTTGAAGCTTTAATAACGTTAAGGTACGGTAAAGGATTTATACTTAATGCTCATTTCCTAGCAAAAATCCTCTGATGCATCAGAAATGCAGCAGTAATAAAGATTTATATGTGATAGAGGCAAAACTGGCTGTTTTATGGGTATTTATAATATCATCAAGATTTTATCACATTTGATGGGTTTTATTGGGCCTTGGTGCATAAAATGTCTTCTTGGAAAGACAGTTTATTTTGAAATAGCTCAGATAAGGCCCGGGAAATCTTTATCTGCTGTAGATATTACATTTGATAGATCAAAGCAGACTTCTCTCGTGATCATTAAAGTCTGAATTTTCGTGTGAATGGAAACGATATTCATAAAGGAAAATAAAATACATACAAATTCTTGTAAACTTACAACATGTGTTGATTCAATATCATTGATCAAAAGATTGTTTTTGTAAATGGATTTAAATCCAAATAACGAAAAATTATGAACAAAGTACCTATAAAACTTGTACAGATACATAGATTTCTTGAAAACTGTTTACAGTGGAAAGGAGAAGACTTGCTTGACTAGTCATATTGCATGCACAATTTTCCAATGCATTTTTCATGCATACCGATGTTTCGGTAATTATTGTGGTACTTCATTTGTTGTATTTCAAAAGCCGAGGCAAACATTTAAATAATAAAATCATATCCAATCTTCATTGTTGCTTATTACGCATGCATGGTCAGCTCCTACTTCTTCTGATATTTCTTTTCATAAATAATTAGTACGTGAAAACAAATATCTCAGATCAAACAGTCAGCTTAAACTAAGTAAATAATCAAATCAATGCATTTTCCTGGCTGATTTGTATAATGATTATATAAAAAGAAAAGTATGTATACTTATACTGATCGTAACATTTACATGCGCGGATCTAGAAAAAAATTTGCGAGGGAGCCAATGTTGCCCGATCAGGACCGGGGGAGGGAGGTTGATCTTAGAAAACCATTGCGTAAACATGTCAAAACCAGCAGTTAGGGCAAAATTCATTAAGATTTCTACCACCATCCCCGACCCCTAGATCTGCGCATGTATAGAGGAACACAATGTAACAGACTTACCGTGGGAAGAAGTAGGGTACCCACACTCTCTATCAGTCCCACTAAGTCCAGTTTTCTCTCCCCAATGTCGGGATCGTCCGAGCTGGAATTTGACGTGTTAGAATTTTGGCTTATTTTCCTGGATACATCCGATTCACTCACACTAACAATGAGCTCTTTCCCTGGTGAAGTCATGTATTTCTCTGATATGACAGGGGAACTTTCAGATGTAAGTTTCTTGCCCGAAAACGGACAAGTTATGGAAGCATTCTCTTTAACTGACAAATGTTCAGAAGACGTAATTATTCCCTGAGTAGGTTGGTTAGATGTCTCACCATTTTCATCACAGCTGCTTTCCTTCACTAAACTTTCAGAGGAGGGTGACATAATTTCGTTGGCAGTGCAACATCCACTGTCCCTCCCGACATCGGTGGGGCAAACCTCCCCAACATTTGTCATGTCCTCCCCACACAGCCCGTCCGATACCAGCTCGGACGCCGATGTGGAAATTTGGCTCTCAACAGAATATTTCTTGTCTTTTGTTTTCTCCGCTATTTCAGCCAAATCATTCGTTGTTTCTATGCTCCTATCGCCATTGGGTACGTTTTTAATGTCCTCCATCTTCAAATCTTCATTTCTGCTACTGTCAGATGATAGGTCCTTATCTACCGGTATCTTCCGTTTGTCTGCACTCCCCACCCCACGGGGCTTAAAGTGGCAACTCTGGGAACACCCCATTTGGGCTGAAAAATATTGTGTAATAGATCCTTACTGTGAAACACTGAAAAAGTAAATGAATTCTAATAGGACTCCAATGGAATTATTTAGTTTTTCTCCGGAAGAAGAACAAAACATCCTGCAACCATTCTGTCGTCTGCGAGAAGTGAGAGCACGTACGATACTGCACATCTTTATTTCTTATCTGTATAATTGATGGTATCTTATATCTTGAGCATTGTTAAAACTAACATTTATCAAGATTAAACTGGGAAGAATAGCTCAATTTATTTTACTAATCATTCTTTCCCGTTTGTTCTCTAAACATCATGTAGTTCGCTCGAGTCCCGCCGGATCGAATATAGCGAGATTTGTTTACATTGACTACGGACCAGCGAGATCTAACTCCCGGGAAATTGACGACTTTAGATATTAACCTATAATACGATATAAGCTCAAATTTATGCACTTACGTTTCCCCTTGTGAGAAAGAAGCCATATTTCCCATCATGTTGGTCGATATGTCCAGTTGAACAAAAGATGACAGACTGCTTCTGGTATTAACATGCCTCGTAAAAATTTTTTTAAGTACTCCGTGTTCTCCCTTCCCCTCTATCTGTGTTGCTTCAATGATCTACAGTACACAGGATATGGTGAAATTAGATGAATTGAAATAATTCAAGAATAAATCTTAAATAAGCTAGGGCAATTAGATAATTGATTACCGCAAGAAATCAATTAAAGAATTGATCGTTTCTCCGAGCTTAAGGGGATAGCTTCATCTCTCCAGGATGTCAAAACCGTCTCTATGTTAACAACGTGCATCTTACTTATTACATAATCTGTCTAGTTTGAAATAAGGAGTTATAATCACTTCTTTCCTCTTTTAACCCCCAATCAATCCTCTAGCAAGTTCCGTTTCGTGTTTTTGCGATGTTTCAAAACAAAAACAAGATAGTTCCTACAGGAAAGAGGTATTTCAGCTATTATTGATATTTTGTTAAAATTTTCGTGAAAAGTTATTCTGATTATAATCCGACCGACTTCTTTTACGTTGAATAATAAGGAAAAGATCAGCAACAAGACGCGTGTTGCTGATATGCACAACAACCTCAGAAATTACAATAAACAAGTGTACATTAACTACATGTTGCTGACATGCACAACAACCTCAGATATTACAATAAACAAGTGTACATGACCTTCATGTTGCTGACATGCACAACAACCTCAGATATTACAATAAACAAGTGTACATGATCTACATGTTGCTGACATGCACAACAACCTCAGATATTACAATAAACAAGTGTACATGAACTACATGTTGCTGACATGCACAACAACCTAAGATATTACAATAAACAAGTGTACATGAACTACATGTTGCTGACATGCACAACAATCTCAGATATTAAAATAAACAAGTGTACATGAACTACAAATTGCTGACATGCACAACAACCTCAGATATTACAATAAACAAGTGTACATGGACAACATGTTGATGACATGCACAACAACCTGAGAAATTACAATAAACAAGTGTACATGAATTACATGTTGCTGACATGCACAACAACCTCAGACATTAAATAAACAAGTGTACATGAACTGCATGTTGCTGACATGCACAACAACCTCAGATATTACAATAAACAAGTGAACATGAACTACATGTTGCTGACATGCACAACAACCTCAGACATTAAATAAACAAGTGTACATGAACTACATGTTGCTGACATGCACAACAACCTCAGATATTACAATAAACAAGTGTACATGAACTACATGTTGCAGACATGCGCAACAACCTCAGATATTACAATAAACAAGTGTACATGAACTACATGTTGCAGACATGCGCAACAACCTGAGAAATTACAATAAACAAGTGTACATGAACTACATGTTGCAGACATGCGCAACAACCTCAGATATTACAATAAACAAGTGTACACGAACTACATGTTGCAGACATGCGCAACAACTTCAGATATTACAATAAACAAGTGTACACGAACTACATGTTGCTGACATGCACAACAACCTCAGATATTACAATAAACAAGTGTACAGGAACTACATGTATCAACTGGTGAGAACATACAAATGTAGATGGTACCACTGAATGTATCAGATTATGACGACAAAGGGCTGGATACCATGGCCAAATTTGGACGAATAATTTATGCAAGTCATGTGTTATATATAGTAGTTAATCAGTCTGGATCTGTTACGGTCAACGTTCACCGTCTTTAGTAAGAATAAATCATCATTTTTTATAAAATTATCTAAATCTTATTTTACAGATTATTTTGGAAATAATAAAGACATGGTGAATTTCTAAATGTGCATCTTGTATTATAAGATTTATTATGGGACAATGTTCCTCCATTTATCTCCAAGAATTAACTGTTTGTTTGACTGTTTCTTTCATTAAAGCACGCTTTCCTACATTTTGTGAAATGTCAAACTGTCTGCTACAAGTCATTTTGAATGGGGTTTTCATTAAAGGAAGCAGAGGTCTAGACACTGTATAATGATAACTAATTGTTACCGTTTGTCGGTGACCAGAGGCAAGGCCCAATGAATATTATCTAACAATCTCATGAATTGTTATACATGCAATAGGCCTAGTAATTTCTATTACAAATTGCCATAAATTCTACAATTGATAAAAAACAATGTCTGTCGTGTTATTTCCTTGTCGGTGTTGAAGGACTAGTCTTAAATTGATGCCTTTATGATTTTTATCAAATCATATTAATGCCACAGTATATAGTATCATATATAGTAACATATACTACTTTTTCTGAAAAAGGCAAAGATACATCATCCCTGAGTGATGTACGTCTACGGCTTGATTTGTTGAACAAATCATATTGTTGGGATTCCCATTGATAAAATGTATGCGTCAAACACGTATTCAATAATATTCTCGCAAAGAGACATTCTACATCTTTGCTAAATTACTCTAGTAAACCGATTTATCTTTCCATGATGATGTCATACCTCCAAGTTAACCGCCATATTGAATTACAACTCTCGGGCTTTATCAATTTCTACCATGCAAAATGATGACATTAAAAATCTTATAAATATAAATTTTCAGAAGAGATTTCATATCTAACCTTCTGACTACTCTTTGAAAATATCTTATTGTTTGATGTAAACGATTTAAAAACAGCAGACAACTTGTTATAGAAGAGCAAATTTAACACAGCAGAGATGGATAAAGTCCGAGAGTTGTAATTCAAGGAGGGAGATTAATATTGTATCTCTAGCCAATTCGGAGGAAATATGGCTATGTGAGAACACATTATATACTTCATAAAGATAATACCTATCTGCTTTCATATTCAGGCTGATGAACCACTGGACTATTCAGGTGTGTCATATTTTGTTTGATTTTTTAAAATTATTTTTTTCTACATTTTTGTCTATTCTTTTTTATTTGTTGGCCAACATGAGGTTTTTATGAATATAACAATACCCAAGATCACTTTGACCTTCAGAAGATTCCAGGATTTAGGTTACCACTGTTATATATAATTTTAAAATCAATTTTCAATGTTAAATTTAGCCTATGTTTTTTTCTATATTATGTTTTATATGTACCAAATTCCAGATCCAAGAACTCACTGTTGCACCTATTTATTTCCCTTGATCTCCATTTTGTCTAAAATTACGTACTTCTCTTCCAGAAATATAAAGGTGTGTGTGTGTGTTCCATGGAGGGGTAAAACAAAGACATGCTCCAGGAAGTTTGGCAGGGAGGATACATAAAACCTTAGCACAATGAAATAAATCCGGATTTTATTATATCAACAATACGACAATAATTGGCTCGTATAGATAACAATCTGTCCGCTTTAATCATGACAGTTTTTATCAGCGCACCTGTTACCTTTGGTTTTATATCACAGGTGTATTACATTGTTATATTGGCACAAGATGACGCCTGTTCATGACAGTCTCCATGCTTTTTGACGCCGTCTCAAAGTCTGTTTGCATCGTGAGTTATATTTTCTAATTCCGCAATTGACAGTTTTGGAGAATGCGCAATCTCAATAATCTTGAGTTTACGTCACTAACATAAATGCAAAGTTTTTGTTGTTGTATGATTTTAATTGTAATGTTATCAGATTGTATTTCTTAACTAGTTTATACAGTAAATATTCTTTTTTTTCCTTCACGAGCACGCGATACAGAGACTTATGCCACTTCAATTAACTATTAAGATTTGTGAATTGGATTCAGATAAAGAAAGAACTATTTTGCTTTCAAATTTGACTGCTTATATATTCTGAAATGTACTTTGTTTTTCTTTTCAATAGTCGTTTTACTTCAATATACACATTCTTATGTAAAATAATTTCTTTAGTGTTTTATTCTGCACAGAATTCCCTTATTTTTGTATGATTATGCATGGCCATTTGAATGCTTTTTAGACTTTTAGATTTTCATATACGATCGAGTGTGTACATGAATTTCATTTTAGAAGAATTTTGAGTGCGGCGAAAGTCGGTGCCAGTTTTACATCAAACTTATGAGGTAACGCAAACAGGCAAATTTCAGTTTTCTTTACATCTATCATTTTATAGCGTCTTCTTTCAATATTGCACCAATGTGTTTAAATCATAAAAGATTTAGCCTTGGGTATTGAATTTGGATCAAACAAATATTGTATACTAAGTGAGGGTATAGAAACTGACCGTCGTGACTTCTCTATGACCGCTGTACAATTACATAGCAAGGTGTACACACTTATTCACATTGTTAAAACACTCATTTCAATTTTCCCCTGTCTTACGAGTGGGGATGGATAATAAAAATCTTTGACTGGTTTCGTCTGGTATACTAAAGATATTTTAGAATAAGTATAGTGAGGTTCGATTTGATAATAATAGTGTTGTAACGATTAATCGATTAAATCGAATAATCTTTCATTGAGGTGTCCGATTTGATTAATCGATTATTATTTTAAAAATCGATTATTATTGGAGAAAATAAAACAGGGGTAGACAAAGCTAAAAAGAACAAAATGTTCATTGGTTCATCATGTTACATGACAAACAATAACTTTCTGGTTACAGAACCTGTTATCTGCTATTTAATGGGTTAGTAGTAAACACAAGACTTTTAGCAATGTCAATGACTGATGGTTTATTATAGGTATTTTTATCAGGCATGTTTACTATAAAGATAATGTTGCCTACATGTATCTTTATTTTTACCTTTCTGGTGACCATGGAGAAGTTTTAAATTTAGCTCCAAATGTTCAGGTCACATGACTAATTTATAAACATTTCATTAAAAAAAATGTTGCAATTTGGGAAATTTTGTATATTTATTTACAACATGAGACAAAAATAAATGCATTTATAATAATTATCATTCGATTAGAATAAATTATAGGGTCTTCATAAGGAAATAGTGGTATCCAGGTAATAAATTCAAAATCATTTCACATGAACTTGAACTTGAACATATCCCTAATTTGGTTTTAATACAGTACATAATTTTAAATCGAATTAATCGATTAAAATCCTCTCCGATTATGAACCGATAAACGATTATAAAATTACAATAAAAAAGTAATAATAACGATAATATAATTTTACAGAAATCTCATATTCATTCGTCACAATCATCATTGATTGTTACGTTGTATGATGCAAATTAGTTACAGTGCAACAGAGAAGTTCTTCTCTATGGTCAAAATCAGCATATAAACAAAGTACACTTAAACCTGCATTTGTCGCAGATTTAGCTGTAACTAATTAAAATAGTGATTAAAGCTATTCCAGAAAATGTCTGAACAAATGAGAATCACCAGATAGTCAGGAACATATTAAATTCATGATATATAATAAGATTTCCACAATTTATTAAGATTTCATTCCAACACTATGGGTGGAAAGTTACTCAACTGCAACTGAGAAAAAACAGCAAAATATCACTTCTCCGTAACGTTGCGCTGTAACTAAATACAAACAAAATATAAACGAATTGAAGAGATGATGTTTTAATTGAACTCCTACTCTTTTTATGTTTTTAGAATAAAACAACAAAAACAGGCATATGAATGTTGGCTGATAACAGTAATTCTTTGACGAATCAGTAATGTTCTAGCTTTGTGTGTACAATCTGCACTAGGAAAGTAGGAATATCCCTTTTTTACTATAAATTATTCAAACATCATCAATAAAGATGTAAATATTGACGTTCAATACGAGTGAAAACAGCGAGTACTGAGTTTGTACAGGTTAGGCTCCACATATATTTCAAAGTTGGTGTACATGTACTTTTTATGTCGAATGTAGAATTGTATGAAAAGATATAGATTTAAAAAATCCAAGGGATGGGGGGGGGGGG
The DNA here is from genome assembly GCA_028142955.1 of Pinctada fucata. Classification (NCBI taxonomy): domain Eukaryota; kingdom Metazoa; phylum Mollusca; class Bivalvia; order Pterioida; family Pteriidae; genus Pinctada; species Pinctada fucata. The sequence goes on from AP027111.1 coordinate 4,762,979, forward strand.
GGGGGGGTGGTAGTCAAGTCAATAATTTTAAATGTGAATTTATGAAATTTTTCGAACAATCTTTACAAATTCGCACTTCTGAAGAATTCAAGCCGCATGATCCCTTCTTACCGCGACTACCTAAAGCATACATAAAACATCTGGAAACAAAAAAGGTATGGTTGCCATACTGTCTTGTTAGACAGGAAGGCATGAAAAATGTATGCACAAGTATACGGGGACAATATAAAAAAGACAATGGCAATAAGATAAAGAATGATCCTTCTTTCCCGAATCTTAATCCTGAATTTCTTTGCAAATGTAACTCAGCCATATAAACAATATTTGTATGAATAGTAGTAAATGAATGTATTGGTAAAATGTAGAATGTATAAAACTGGTGGGACGTTACCGACGTACGCGTCCAATACATCATTAATGACCAGAACCTGTAGAAACTGAGGGTTTACTATTTCTGTAGTACTTCATTAAAATACACATAGCACAGGAAAAATAAAATCTATCGATTTTTTGGAAATAGAGCAAAAAAAAAAAAAAAAAAAAAAAAAAGAAAGAAATAACAGAGAAAGAAAGAAAATACTAAATCATCTTACTTACGAAATAATAAAGTGGATAATTATTCCAGACGAGTCACTGCTGGTGATTTAGAGCTGATTGGAAGAGCACAGGTACGTATGTAGAAACAATCACTGTATGTAGAAACAATCAACGTATCACCATGAGGATTTTTAAACAAGGATTCTAATCACCCTGAAAGTATGGCAAGTGTTTGTGTTACATGTATAGCTATATGATAAACAAACAATATTTCGGACTCCCCGTTATCTCAACATAGTGGCAGACCAGATATTTCATTCACAACTTCCCATTCAAAGCCCCAACTGACATTATAAAATCTCTAAAAGCCGGGTGGAGCCATTTTTCATAGGGAATATTTGAGGTTGAATATTTAATATATTATCTCAAGGCCAAGATGACACCATAGGTCCCTAAAGTAAATAAACCAACAAGTGCCCCCAATTTTTTAACTTTCCCAATACACGACTGTTGTTTAAAAACCATATAAAATTGCAACGATAGTTTTATAAGATGCGATTTTACCAGAACGTAATGAATCCATTACATATCTTGTCAGATACAAATAAAAATTGATGACAATTTTGTTGTATTTACAGTTTCGACAAATCTTCTGTATCTTAGAGTAGAAAATGCCATCTTAATTTTCCTTTCGATGGAATTAATCGTTTAGCTCTGTACAGAAGCTTTCAGGGTTGAAAAAAAATATTGAAAATTTCGTGATAAGACTTAATTAAAATCAGATTCAGCTAATGCGAATCAATAAAATTCCTAGGACCGAAAATCTTTTCCCCTTATTTCAAACGATACTTTTATCGTCGAAACGTAAATTACAATATAGAAATTCTTTTATTTCCATCCATTACATGAGCTTGTAATTCGTTTGACACTGAGGTCGCAGCAAATCAGCGATTACAGAGTATTGTAGCAAGCTAGGTCTTTTATTCTATATAGATTCTGATCTGATCCACAGGATAAATCGGTATTTTCCGTTTCGTGCTTTTTGGAAATTTTACATGTTTCGGGTTTCTAGTTTGAATGCATTGAGAGCTATTGAATGCGTTAAAGTTGAAACGAGAACGGGAAATAGATTCCCGGTTTGCCGTCTTTGATAGTTACGGCTTAAGATTAAAGTTTCAGGCAGGAAATTGATCACGTTCTGATATACATTCTCAGACTTTCCCTTTCAGTGTGAGATTCCTGTGTTGTTTATTTGGTCAAAAAGACTTAAAACAACTACAATAATCAATATAAGCTGCCTACACATCCTACAACACCATGTCGTTACCCCTAAATCTTGTCCATCCAAGTCGAGGCTGGATCAAAATACCCATAAATCTTTATCTCGATCTAGAAGGAGTTGGTTCTCAACTAAATTTGTAAATGTAACTAAGTGCAGGTAGGTCAACAATTATCAAATGGTTTACGATAATACGTTTAATTAGTTCTCCTTAATTATTTAAAAAGATTTCCAGGCTAGCTCGAATTTTGACAGTTTTTTAGAGTAAGGGGGGGGGGGGGGTTACTAGTGTCGCAAAATTACTAGAATACGATTCCGAATATACGATGCTACAGGTAACACACCCTGAATATCCGGGCAACCGACCTCTATATATGGAAATAATAAAGCAATGCACAACTGATAAAACATGAATTTCATCAAGCTCTAATGGACAATAATTCATATATATTGGCATATTGAATCCCGAGATAACATCTAAGTATCTGGCTTACCTAAGGGAGAGAACTGCTTAGCACCGGTAAAATCCTATTGATGTATGAAGGATTCGGAAACAAAGTCTGATACCGATATCCCTTGCTTATAATACCGTCAAAAACACCGTCACCAAACGATTCAGTTTTTTCCCTTTTCTGTATATCTTTAATTTTATGACATGCTAAATTAAACCTGGGCATCTCCCGGTACGTTTAATATAGCAAGTTTTGTCATGACTGAAATAGAAATTTTAGATTTACAGCTTTCCATTTACGAAACCCTAATTCACCCGCATATAAAATGTACTTATGACAGTGTTTTGGTTTAAACGTAAAGGCTACATTGTAACTTGTGTATATACTCAAAATAAGATATTTGGACGGATATTTAGACTAGCTATTATTACGGTCATACAGACACAATACTCATGTATATTGCTCTCACATTATTGCTTTATCCATCCCTTTTCATATATGGACTTCAGTGTTACTTGATGCAAACAGATTTAATAAAGCAGAAAATGAGAGCATGGTTAAACATGATTCTAACTAGATAGTTATGAGAAGAAGAGGCTTTCAAAGATGTTTATCTCTTTTTGAAGAAGGGAATCAATGAGCTATTGCTGTGTGCAACATATTGAAATTTTATTTTCATTTTACTGTAATTTACACTAGACTTGCACAAATTGAATTTCGCGAGCCCTTTAATAAGAGCAACGTTACATGTATTCCCAAAGGGTATGGGAAAAGAAAAAGCACTTACATTGGGAAACACGTATCCCAAAATGGCATCAAAATTAAGAGATGTTACATTATTTTCTACGTGCATGTTTTAATTGTTTATCATTAATGTTGGGTGCGGAAGAAAATTGATACACTTAAAATATCAAAGTCTATAACTATTTCCTACAGATCAAGGACATTATTGATTTTGAGGTGAAACATTTTATACAAAAAGAGAGATATTTCCGGAGAAATCAATATTGAAATATATGTATAGTAAAAAAAAAAACTAAGTGCACCATATGCGCATTTCAACAAGTGTTGTCTCATCAGTGCTGCTCCAAGCCGTCAGAGAGGAAATCCAAAAACATGACATCAAATTCATGCTAAAGAATCACATACCTATAGCCATGCCATCAAGGCAGTTACATGTACCCTTGAATGAATTCCTTCAATATACAAAGCTTGGTCATTTTGTATTTTTTTAATATTCTCATTAAAAATGGGGGATGACCATCACAGTACGAGACGACGTAAAGTCTAATTAGGATTACCTCTGTCTTTTACGGGTCTAATTAGGATTACCTCTGTCCTTGACGGGTATAGACAGACAAAAAAACCCCGTCACATCCAAATTTATGAGGCTGTAAAAAGAATGGGACGATAAAGGGGGAAACCCGATAAGGAAAAAAATCCTCTTACTCTTGGGTTATTTAGGTACGATAATCCAGAATGTTACACCGATGACCTACAAAATAAACATCGTACAGAGAACAATCGAAAGTTTATAAATATTCTATAAGTGTCCTCACCAGAAATAACCCCTCGAGAGGCCAGACTGCTTTTTGTCTATGTCACGTACGTAAACGTATTTGTTTACTCGCGTGATAACATCAACACTGATTACCCTCTTATGATCACTGTGTTAATTGGAAAAAAGATTTCATTTCAACTCGAAAAACTTTCAATAAAGGTAAACTAGGAGGTTAAGTGCCTATAACTGAAGATTAAGGTGGTGGCTTTAACGCTTTTAAGACAGAATTCACTTATTTGAATATGAGTATATACTTGTCCTTCTATACTGGACTTACACGTAAAAGCGGGAATTAGAGGGGGTTTTATAATTCTGATTCTGATCTAGGTAAACCAACGAATCCAAGCACAATTTACCCTATCTGTGTCTGACTTCTATCGATATTAAAAACATCGAAGAATAGGGCTGTCACGATTCAGCCTTAATTCGGTTAAAATGAACCTCGGTTTTCGGTTTCTTCGATTCGGTTTGAGTTTGTGTTGTTTACTTCCACAAAAGAGTAAAATAATGGTAAGAATAACAAACCAACATATCTTTTTAATTTTTCTGCTTTGAAAGCATTTTTTCCTGTTAGACTTTATCAACATTCAACAAAACACCAAACTAGAACACTTAGAAGATTTCTTAGACGCCATCTGTCAAACAAACAGGTGCACGTTTTCAACCAAGAAGTGAAATACCCCATGTTATTTGGTGAAATACGACAAAGTAGCCAATCACATTCTGTGCATCATACAAAAATCGAAAACTACTGCTTACTGGATATAACAAAAAAAATTTAATAATTCGTCACATTTGTTGACGTCATTTAATTATGGCAAATTGATGCATTTTTATGTGAAATTAAAAGAAGTGGGGGCATAATTTCTGTCCAATGGAATGCCAACAATTCATTGGATATTATTTCCTTCAAGTGCTACAAAAGTGTTATCGATCAGAATATGAAATACCAGTAATATTTTCGTTTATAATTATTTATTTTTGCGAATTTGGATCTCTCTAAAAAATAACAAAGTATGTTTCATCATGACAGACAAGTCAGCAAACTTTTTACCTTCGATTTCCATATCTTCACTATAAATGAAACCATTACAATTGATTTTGCTTGGGCTGTCTTCCAATAGGGGAATATTTGTGCAAATGTTTGAAAAAAAAATGACCTCAAAAGAAAATTGGATTAAAAATTGTGGAGTTTGAATTTTCAAGCAACTCCAGAAAAGTATATTTTCATAATCAAAAACTGATTAATACCGCTTCTCACACAGTCTTACAACCCAGACTTGATTTCGGACAGTATTGTTTAGGATAATCGATACTGCTTTGATGGAGCACTTAGATTTAAGTTTTCTTGAAGGGTTTAGGCGTATTGTAGGATAACACATTAAGGTATGGAATACCCATGATTCAATATCGTTTTCAAACATTTTGAATTTGATTTTAAGTCGTCACAGCATCTTCATTTGCATCTACACTACATGTATACCTACTCTTTCAAACAAACATACATCAAAATACTATCGTACATAACATATACATAATCTTGTATTCAAAACTTTATAACTTGTATACAATAATTTTACAAGAACATAAATCTATACATATGTATGACGTAGACACTTTGTTTCTACTGAGGACGTCAGAATAGAGACTTGGAACATGGTAGATATAATCTTGATAGAAGACAGTAATAAGCTTACAGACAGTCATTACAGCAGGGTGAGCAGAATTCCGACTCACCGAGTATAAACATAATCCCAGGATCACAGAGGAGGGTGTTCGAATAGCAGAACATTTTATAAACAATTCCTGATAAACATATGATTCAGGGCTCCACGTGCTTTCAGTTCTGTTAATACAAATAACATTAATGTCCGAGCTACTCCAAATTGTTGACCGAATACTCTACTGTTGCCGACGTTAATACAATCTGCAGTGATGTTATAGAATTTTGGATTATTGCGTGACACACCATTACAATAGGGAAAAAGGGAGGGAGGACAGAAATTATGTATACGAGGACAAATGAACAAATGTAATGAACAAATGTAATGAACATTTATTCATTATATAAATTGAAATTAGTATGTTAACACAAATATTATGAATCTTGAAGTCCAATTACTTAAAATGAAATGTTGTTTTAGGGAGCAACCATTTTATTTTTATGGGGGGGCAGGAAGACTTTTGCCAGCCGGAAAATTTTTTTTCGGCCATTTTAAGAGCCGGAAAATTTTTTTCGCCGGCCCTTCGGGCCCGATTATTTTTTTTTTTGTAAATTTTTCCAATGTTGAAAATTACCCTAAAGTTTAAATAATTCAGCGTGATTTTTCGGCGATATTAAACATCAAACACACAATGAGTTTATCTCTTGCCAGCAGATCACTTCAGTTTAATTTCTTGAATGGCATAATTGGTGCCTATAATATGTTTACTAAAATGATACTCAACGGAGACAGGCTATATGGTGCTAATGATTTTTGAATTTTATTTATTCACTCCAAATTGCGTAAAGTTTGTTCCATTTTTTATACTCTCTTTATGATACACAAAAAAGTGTTTACTGGGCAGTGGAAATGAAGAAGAGAGGAGTGAGGGGCAATTTCATGATCCGGAAAATTTTTTTTCGCCGGCCCTTCGGGCCGGAATATTTTTTTCCCTAAAATTTCGATCCGGAAAATTTTTTTGCAAAGTCTTCCTGCCCCCCCCCCCCCCCATAAAAATCAAATGGTTGCTCCCTTACGAAAAAAGTAAAATAAAATTAAGTACTCAATGATCTTACAGCGTATCTGTCAATGACAGATCTAGGACGATATTTGTTATTTAATATGTTGAATAGCCCAAAGAAAAAAAAATGAAAACAGCTTTAAAAGGGCAATGGTAATTATGCGGAATTTAGAGTTTTTCATTAAGACATTCTTTTCTTAATCAATAATATCCATCAGGGTTTACAATGGTTTTTCTTCCTCTAGAAGGTCAGCATTATTGGTAAATTCTGGAAAGATTTTCTGTTTAAAAGGTGAAGTTAGAGAGAAAATGTTTACAATTACATTTCAACTTTTCCGCACACAGTTCAATGTTAAATTTCAGAATATTAAAAGTTAAAGAATACTCACTGAAATATCATAATGTTCAATTCGTTTACAATGTCTCAAACAAGTGTGAAATATATAGGTCAAAAAAATAAAAAAGTTTAAATACTTGTTATAAAAACAATATCAGCATTTGCGACAGACGGATATACAATTACATGCACGAATATCACGATAAGAATGAGAATGACCCCTTTCCACTTCTGACTTGAAAGCCTTTTTCCTGACTGTCCTCTCAGATCTCAAGGACCGTCTTTCTTTCTTGACCAGCAATTACCTACTATCATCGAGTAAGGGCGAAATTGTCATTCAACACCCGAGTGCCAATTAACTTTGGAAAGTTTTATTGGTCATTGATCCCGATTATTTGAGGAAATCGTTAAAGGGAAACACAATTGGTGGGAACACTAGAACGCTAAATGAGGAGGAGTGTGGGGATATCTCGGCTAAATGTCCAATTTTCTCCTTCGCCTAATTTTTTCCATTAATGTGATGTATTACAAAAACATTGTTTGCCTAAGAAAAAAATCTAGATTAAAGCCGAACCAGATTGAAGAACATGGATAAGAAGAAAAAGAAAAAAAAAACCCCAAGATATATTTATCTCGTGTGGATTGGTTCTGTCATTATGTAGAAGGGGTTGGTTTTATAAAGTAGCACAGATCATCTCTGTTCGTTGAAAGGTGTATTTAGTGCACTTAAATCTTTTTCTCAGAAAATATATAACATGTTTTTCTAAATTAAATGTCATTATTCTATCACCATGAACACGAATAATAGATTGAAAACCGTAAATTAAGAAAGTCACAATTTTTGTACTTTTGGTTGCGTATTCTTTGATAACGATAACAGTGTGCTGATCAGATGTCAACAAATGATTCAGTGCAATAAAAATAGGAAGAATGCGTTATCCTTGGTCCATCTGAGATTGTCTACATTACAACGATCAGCATTTCCAAAATTTCATAGTGGTTGAACATCCCATAGAACATCTACCTGAACATCTCATGGGATATCTTATAGAAAATATCATTGAACATCTCACTGAACATTTCATAGAACATCCCATTGAACATCTCCTTGAACATCTCATGGGATATCTTATAGAAAATATCATTGAACATCTCACTGAACATTTCATAGAACATCCCATTGAACATCTACCTGAACATCTCATGGGATATCTTATAGAAAATATCATTGAACATCTCACTGAACATTTCATAGAACCTATAATGGAACATCTCATAGAACAATAGAACATCTCATAGAAAAAAATTATAGAACATCTCATAGATTATATCATCGAACGTATCATTGCACATCTCATAGAACAACTTATAGAACATCTCATTAAACATGTCATTGCACATCTTCTAGAGCATCGCATAGATTATCTCATAGATCATCTTATAAAAACATCTCATTGAACATTTCACAGAACATCTCATAGAACATATTATAGATCATCTCACACTGTAAAAACAGTGTTTAGAAATTAAACAGATCGGAAACATGTTTTAGTCTAAACATATGAAGGAAAGTGTTTACATTCGAAATAGATATGAATTGAATATGTTTAATACTTAAACATGTTTAGACGAAGTAAGGATTACTGTACATAAAATTCTAAACATGTAACGATATTAAACACTTCGAGGTACTTTTCTGAATGTCTGTAACACTTTTCTAAATGCTTAAACACTTTCCTAAACGTATGAACTCTAAACGCGTTTCATATGTAAAATAATACTGATACTATATCAATATACATTTTGTTTTTATACACCAATATGATATAATATAAATAAGAGAGAGATTTCATAATATAAATAAAAAAGAAAGAGAGGAGAGAGAGAGAGAGAGAGAGAGAGAGAGAGAGAGAGAGAGAGAGAGGGAGAGAAATTTGTTGCGGGTAAATGAAGGAATTAGGATGATGGCTGTTACAGTAGACATAAATTTTAATTTTTACAAAATATATTTTTGACACAAACCCATGCCCAATACATTAGGCCAAAATGAAAACTTGAAGGTACTTTATATATAATTTATCAAATGCTTTACAATGTCCAAATGCTTAACATAAAGTGGCGAGTTAGATCCCCCTCGACAAAGTGCATGTACATGCACGCCCTTACCAAAATGAATTCTTTGCCGCAAGCTTGCCGCAAGGTTGCGGCAAGCTTGCGGCAAACAAATCCATGCACCACAACTGTGGGCCAGAACTGAACAGCAAAAACCGCTAGCGGCGCAGTATAAACCAGTAGCGGCACACTGTGTGCCAATAGCGGCACATACATTTTTGAGTTGGGATTGTGTGCCAGAAATGTACCAGAAATATTACTTTCTCAGCATAGACTTAGATTGCTGATACTATGAGCCACAGGTGCACCAGAAAAGAGTCTTTTCATTTCACCAATTACTCTTATACATGTATATACCAGAAGTGTGCCAGAAGTGTTGTAAGTATGAAAGAGAAATAGGATGACTTGTCAACAGGTGATTAAATCAGCCAATCAGATTTCAGAAATTGCTCTGTGCGCCCATTTTGAAGAGAACAAAGAGATGCCCAGGATGAACAGTGCCATAAGTATAATGGTTTATAGGAGTGACATTAGCAATTACAACTTATCCTATAAAATGCCAAAAGGTAAGAGATTTTCATTCTAACTCATTAAAAAGAAATAACCTATGAACCAAATGCAAATCAAACATTTAATATGTTGTCTATCAGAGGAAATTTGAACTAAAACTTTTACTTAAATAGTGCTGATAGAAGTTTGCTACGCAGAATTCCTAAATTTCCTATTCTGAAGAGCTGAATATTTACATTGTAGATCAGATCACCTAGTAGGAGTTGCCATGAAAATTCTCTTTGAGAGGAAGAAGGAATTCAAGCTGCACAGCCACTAGCTCTGAGGAATTATAATTATATCTTTCAATTTGTGTAACTAGTGACATGCTGCAAGATGCTGTGGACTTGACGAGACAAGTTGAATTGGAGGCCCTGCTCTGCGTATTATGATTTATATAAACATATACACGTTTTCTTTGGAAAAGGCGACTTCATTGGGTTTTACAGTATAAAGCCTATAAAGAATTGAATTAATCCTCTGTGTATCGATAAGGTCAATATTCCTTATGCATGCAGATTTGTATACAGAAGGTTGAATAATGCACTCTGAGTCAGATGTTTGGAAGACAAAAAGAAGAGGACTTTTGTGGTTTAAAATGCATTGTCATGTGTTGGATATTTGAGACAACAGTTTAATAATTAATTCTCAGATAATTACTGTGCTTAAAGTGGAATTAATGAATGAAAACTAACAACAGTTCATGAAGAAAATTGAAAAAAACAACAACATTCAAATCTAAAATTGAAAATTGTAATGTAAATTTTGGTGTTAATTTAAAGTTTTATGATTTAATGGTATTTCAAGTTCAAGCAGAATACGAATAAATGATTACATTGATATTGAGTTTGGAAATTTTGTACAATTATTTGTATGATGCTGAAAAATACCAATACCAGTACTTCAAAAATAATCTCTAAATCTTGACCTATATTATGCACCACATTAAATATGCAGGAATGTATGCGCCAGAAATGCACCAGAAATGTATGTGCCAGAACCTTGCCGCAACTGTGCCACAAGTGTGCCAGAAATACAAACAATTCCTATACCAATTTTGCATTGAAATATTGTATGCCAGAACTGTGCCAGAACTTTGCCGCAAGCTTGCCGCAAACTATGCGCCAGAAGCCTAATTTACATACGAAAAATCCATTTGCGGCAACTTTGCCGCAAGCATTTGCGGCAACCTTGCGGCAAGCATATGCCAGAGAGCTTTTATTTTGGTAAGGGCGTGTGTTCTTATCTTTCCCGGCAAGGAGCGGTCAACGCGCGCCCAATCGCACACATGCTATTTACATTCCCGCTCTTGAAACAAAGGAGGAAACGGTAAGTGATTTCATTACGTTTTCAACATGTTCAAGGCAATTTAAACTTATATGAGAATATTGTATGATTCTATTTAAGAGAGTATAACATCATAACCTTCGTATAAGAGAAAAAATATCTGAGACAGTATTATATTATTCAAATCAATTTCATCGAATACAACTAGGGGCCAAAGAGAGGGGCTCTGATTGGGGATTTCTTCATTAAAAGGGTTATATGTTATACATGTATCTTCACACAACACTGAATTATTTCCAAGTATGCCTTGGAGAGGCTAAGAAATATTCCATAAATTAACTTTATATTTTTCGATGTAAAACTGCAATTGAGGGGAGGGGGGAAGGGGGGGGGGTTTGGCGAGCCTGAGGTGATTTGGCGGAAAAGAAAAAAAGGAGGTTTTTTTCTATGGTATGTGAATCCTCATGGCCAAGTGACAATTTAATTCGATTTTGGAGGAAAAAGGGGGGGGGGGGGGGTGTTTTAAAATTTGATGAGCCAAGCACTCAAGGCAAGGTGACGATTAATTCTATTATGGGAGGAAAGGAGGGGGTTTATTATATGATAAGTAAGGTGTAGTATGTGAATCCTCATCCTCTAGCCCAGCATTCATGGCGAGGTGACGCTTAATTCTATTTGGGAGGAAAGGGGGTTGTTTTAAATATGATTAGTAAGTAGTGGTATGTTGTTTGTTGTAGAGAGTAAATGGATACATGTAGAACATGTAGATGTTGTTTGATGTACATGCATCTTCAGAAAGATGTGATTCTTCGTTTGTTTGTTTTAGATTATGAAGTCCAGTGAGATATTTCTCCAATCAGACTATCTGCTCTCACGTTAGAAAGTAAGTTCACAATTTACTTTGTTTTTTTTTTCATATGAAAAACAAATTTGATTAATGTACTAGTAATTTATTGGTAGTGGAAGTATAATTGCTTAGATGTTTAAGAAACCTCTGTATACCTGATATAGATAAAGTTAAGATAAGCAAATTGAAAATGAAAATTCTACCTTTATACTTACAAAGATATGTTATTTGCAGAATGAGAAACTGGTGACGCATACCATGAAATTTGGAAACTTCAGATGAAGATGCAGAATTGAAATGCACATCCAACAAGAAAGAAACCTTTTTTATGATCAATACAAACAAGGTAAATTACTTCTCTTTAAGGGAGTCCCTTCTTTTAAAACTTGTTTAATTGACATGGTTGACTTGCAGTTGGATATGTCGTTAACAAAAGTTACAGAGAAATATAGAAAAATAAAAGAAGCACAACATAACAGAATTTTAGTTCCAGAAACATTTAGAATCTCATTTTCATATCTTTTTTCTATATCTCATTCAGCATCAGACCTGAAACTGAACATGACAGGATGGCAGCAATAGAGATGATCAGAGCCTGAAGTGAAAGAACCGTTTTACATTGATCCATCATTCCATGTGTGTGAGAATATGTACTGTAGCTATGCGTGTAACAGACCGCTTTTCGTTTTTACAACAGTATCTTAGAATACACTTTTATGTCAATTGTTTTCAGACTCATTTTAATTGTATGTATATTTCATATTAAAAGAATAATTCAAGGTATTATTTTTTTCTGTTTTAACTTAATTGCTATGTATACATATAGTAACCTGTGGTCATCGGAATCAGAAAATACAGCAATTTTGAAGAGGAGTAGCACCAGGCTTTGGATTTCTTTTATCTAGATTGCGCCGAGCATATATGTGCAGATACTAAACATGTTTAGCTCAAAACATGTAAAGACACGTGCTTATTCCCAAAACGTGTAACAAATTTACATGTTTAATTTCTAAAAATGTAATGTTTTGAAGGGTTTAGATTTTAAACATTTTCCTAAACATGTTTAGGAATTTGACATGTGTAGACATTAAATGCATAAAAAACATTGCTACAAGAAAGTGTTTAGAAAAGTGTTTGAAATGTAAACACATTTTTTACAGTGCACAGAACATCTCATTGAATATTTCATTGAACATCTAATAGAACATCTATTAGAATATCTCATAGAATATAACATTGAACATCTCATTGAACTTCTCAAAGAACGTATCATTGCACATCTCGATTCAAACATTCAAACAATATTTCAATATCTGATTTCAGTCTAACGATGACGTCATACTTGCAGTGGATGGCTTTCTGACCAGTCAAGATGCCACTTTTAAAGAATAATATAATCTTACACCACCATGAGGAAGGGATGGCGATTTTTCAACCTGATTGTACAAGTTTTGCAAGTCCATGACGAGGCTTGCGGAGTCATGGACAAGCAAAATTTTTACACGAGGATTGAGGATTAGTCATCCCTTCCTCATGGTGGTGTTTGATTGTTTTTCTCCCACGATCTCGACTATCTAGAGTGTCCGTTATAATCACCTTACCTTACCTCACTTCCATAACGTCGCTTTGGTAGCGATGACGTCACAGGGTGAGATTGATGACGTCATAGGGTGAGATCGATTCATCTCACCCCAGGAAAATTTCAGAGTTCTCAGTCTCAAGTGGGAGAACTCCTTTTCTTTAAAAGTGGCATTGAGTCCCTTTTAAACACCGATGGCAAAAGTGTATAGATACTGAAGGGATTTATGTAGACTGAATAATAATGCAAAATGTCTGATGAAATTCAAATCCTTAAATTCAAGTCTCACAACATATCAATCAGCCTTCGTAAATAAGAAATAAAATTAGATAAATAAATGTATGGATTAATAAAGTAGTCTTCTACAAAACTCAATTGAAAAGCACATACACGAGTATTAAAACACCCACGCGATAGAAACAAAACACACGAGTATTTTAAAAACACACACGCGATAGAATTAAAAACACACGAGTATTAAAACACGCACGCGATAGAAAAAAAAACAAACGAGTATTAAAACACGCATGCAATAGAAATAAAACATACGAGTATTAAAACACGCACGCAATAGAAATAAAACACACAAGTATTAAAACATGCACGCGATAGAAATAAAAACAAACGAGTATTAAAACATGCACGCGATAGAAATAAAGCACACGAGTATTAAAACACGCACGCGATAGAAGGAAAATACACGAGTATTAATTTATATAAAAACACGAGTATTAAAACACGCACGCGATAGAAATAAAAACAAACGAGTATTAAAACACGCACGCGATAGAAACAAAAGATACGAGTATAAAATCACGCATGCGATAGAAATAAAACACACGAGTATTAAAACACGCACGCGATAGAAATAAAACACACGAGTATAAAATCACGCATGCGATAAAAATAAAACACACGAGTATAAAAACACTCATGCGATAGAAATAAAACATACGAGTATTCTAAATGCACACACGCGATAGAAATAAAACACACGAGTATTAAAACTCGCACGCGATAGAAATACAACACATACAGCATAACAGCAAAACCCGCTAGGTACGAGATTAATATGAGTAATTTTCTACTTGTTTCCCAATCCTGTAATGTCTATGTGTTATTTATATGTCATGATTTCGAAATAAATACCATCTTAAACTAAATAAAATACACGAGTATTAAAACACGCACGCGATAGAAAAAAAAAAAAAAAAAAAAAAAAAAAAAAACCACGAGTATTAAAACACGCACGCGATAGAATCAAAACTGCTACAGAGATGCTGATTTGACTGATTCTGGGAATAGATTCAGTGATGGTTAGGGTACATGCATGGGATGACAGGCAACATGATATATTGAAAGGAAAAAAAACATAAATCAAATGCTTACATAGATCTCTTTGTCAAATATTTGATATTGATGAATTATCTCTTAATTGATTAATGATGTAGCACAGCTTTTGGTTTTTAAAGCCTTGAAAGACCATGCTTTTGTTTTAGCAAGCCAAATTTTTTTAATATTCGATCTTCATTTTGAATCTTGACATTAAATCAGGTGTATCCTATTTATTGAAGACAAATACGTTTACAAAACAATAATAACCATACATATTTTCTGGAACAAGAGACATTCGAAAATACTTTAGTTATAATTTACTGTATACAAATTCTAAGTACATTAAAATGTTCTTGAAAGTTCGAGCACTGTCGAAACTCAAAATGTAGCTTTTCATTAATTGGAAACCTTAAGTATTTACATTAGTTCTTTGTTGAAATAGGGAGGGGCATGACCTTACATTGAAAGAACGATTGTATTTTATGAAAAGAATGATTCATAAGGTACCAAATACTATTGTTTACAATCATATTTCCTGAGCACTGAATTCGATCTGGTAGATAATTAATCGAAGCCTATAAGGGTATTGTACAATGATTGAGGGTTGGGCTCTTCATCAATTCTATCCTGGCACCGTATTGCATCTTGACCTACCTTTATTCTAATTAACTCCGGTTCCCTAGCCGAAACCTTAAGTAAATAAGTATGGCAAATATTTGGGAGCTAGAACATTAATATTTACTTTCATGTAAACTCGAGGAGTGCTGAAAAAGTACAAACATCTTTAGTTCCACCATAAAGACCAGTTTTATAATGGCATATAAATCACTGCACTGACTACCGAGCGGGTTAAAGAACTAAATGGGATTTCTAAATAACTAGTGGTTGTCCAGAAATCTGCATATGTCAATTTCTTTACATAAGTCAGGTGAAATCAGAGACAAGTGAATAGCATGCGTAACTTTATTTAGACTTCCTCTGTAGTGCAAGACGTGATTTTGGTGCAATTTTTTTTAAAGCACTTAGCTGTAAAAGAAATCTAAACATCACGGTGCTTGACCTCTGTTATTTTCTTTTTCCAATAACAGAAGAGAGGTTTCATATATGAAATATTGTCTGTCTGCAAAATGTTACAGAAATTAGAATAGAATATCATTTTGTTTTAATTTCAAGAAGAATTGAACACGGCAGACAATTTGACGACGTAAGAAGTTGAGCGTTTTATGGAAAATTCTATTTTCTGCCCCCTTTATTCCAACTATATGAGGGGAAAAGTCTGAGAGAAATTGACAGTAATGAAGAAGTCTGTACTTTATTAACTTCCCCTAGCCGACCGTCTACCTCACAGACAAATAAGACCCCAAATCAGATTCTTTCTGCTTTATTTGTCAGGCTCCGGCATCAGATCGAGGCTATGACCTTGGTATTTACAAAAGTCAAAAGTTCTAACTTACCATTTTTGAGTTACTTGAATTTTACTTTCGGTAGAAATAAGTTGTTTGATATCTACATTTATTAAAAACAAACAGCGAAAGTTTTTTTGAGGTGTAAATGAAAAAGTGATCATTCTGTGATGTGTTTCTTAAAATTCCACAGCATTTTATCAAAGAATCATTCGCTTTCGGTTTGTAAGGAAACGTTGTCTCTTGATTGAAAAAGGCTACGATAGAAAAAGTTTTAATGGTTATCGTGCAATTCGTTTTTCAATTTTGAAATATCGGCAGCTGATATTATGTTGTTTCGTCGTGATGTGCTTACAACTTTTCTGATGCTATACATGTACGAGTTGATAACACTTTCGTTATCATTGGTATACCGAGTAAGGATTTTTGTGTTGAAACATTTCCTGAAAAGTAAGCATTAAAAGATGTTTGGTCAAATGGTCAACGGAAGCTCATTTTAATTTAAATTTGAAGCTGATTTAAACGCATCACTCACAAGAGTTATGCGCACGCAGCCATTTCACGGAAAATTCATTTAGTTTTGCTTACTGATACTCACTTTGTAACAAATGCATTCCATTAACAATAATATATGTTTTTTTCTGATGAAACATGATACGAACAATTCTTTAAGTGGTGTTTTATTGTAATTTACCGATAAAATACGCGAAAGTCATGAAAAATGTTCAAAATTCAAATTTCGTAATTTCGATTTTCTCGATTTTAAAGTAAAGACTGAAATGTGGTATCTCAAATCCAATATTCATTGGAATAATTTGAATTCCACAATAACGAAAATCCATACCTGAAGAATGATAAGAAATTTTGACAAGTATGTGTAATACTCTCTTTTAAATGGAGGCCTTAATCTATCTCATTTTGTTTGTTTCGGACAAAATTTCCTGTTTTGTCCATATTTAATTTCTGTTTTATTATAAAACTGTATGATATTTCAGTAAGAATGATGCCGTAAAGAAGGACGCGCAAAAACGCGCGTTACCAAACTACCTCGAGTGTCAAAGTATATTTGATATGCTATATATAACGTTTACATGCCCTCCAAACTCATGAATATATGCAGTTAGAGGTAAAGGGTTCTTCATTCTGTGACCCCAAAGTATGATTATATAACAATGCCAATCTTTGCATGGAAACTGTACACCAATCAGTAACAAAAAAGCTACAATTTATGACAAAATCGATGAAATACAAAGGTACAAAAGTGAGTATACATACTTTACAATGGGGAAAAAATTAATAATATAAAAAAAAATCACAATTTTTAAGGAGGTGTATGGGATAAGAAGGATAACTCTGATCATGTTACTGACTTTAGTTCAAGAGAAGCTATAGCTGGAATTTAACCTATGAAATCTAATGAAAACCACACACAAAATTAAGTATTTAAAAATCTAAGATTAAAGAAAAAGTAATAAATGAAGTTAAAAATATTCGTTCGACTCTACCCAGCTACATGTATGTACCCACGACCTGAGAAGTTGGATGCGAGCGCCAAAACCATTGCGCCACGACGCTCGAGATTACGTATTTAGCGAAAAATGAAAAATAAAAATTAACCTTTACCAACGTAAACCCCACATCGAAAATTGATGAAAAATATCGATTTTATACATTGATATCAATAATCGAAATTTTGACAGGAGTTTTAAGTGGCAGGTATTTTTGGTAATGTATAATACAGACAGACAGAGTGTGTATATTTGGCATCATTTTTTTTTCAAATCAATAAGAACCATGATAAGTCTTGTTTAAAAAAAATGTTGTTTCTCTTGTCCCTTTTATACATGTACATGTAATTCTACAGAAATTTTATAGGGAGTGGACTGAGGAATCCTTAATAGCACAGTGATTTATCGCGCTTCCCGGCTGCTTGATTTACTATGGGCTTATTATGTAAGTAACCCATAGTACATGTACATTAAGCAATCATGAAATCAGTGGCTTAGTTATTTGTATGTTCAAGCATATACAAAATTTCACCCAAATATAAATGAATATACTTAATAGAATAAAATCACATTTTCAAAGACGTATAGAAAACATTAATTTTATTGAAGGTTTGTTTGTTTGTTTGTTTGCTTGCTTGCTTGCTTGCTTGCTTGCTTGCTTGTTTGTTTGTTTGTTTGTTTGTTTGTTTGTTTGGTTGGGTTTTTTTTTGATAAATAAAAAGAAAATGTCGAGAAAATATGTTCTCCTCATACATTTTAGCACGATCTAACCGATTTATCTATATACTGTACAAGGGTCTAGATGCCAGCAGTCGGCTCTTGACTTTGAAGTTTAAAAACGAAGTCACATGACAAATGTTTTGAATATGACGAAATTATAGTACCATGTCGTCTAAAATGCGTCATACTGACTGAGCTGCATGTGTAAACAAGAATGGCACAAGTAAAGTTAATGGCTATAGAAAAGAGGAGTTGATCCCCAACAACACTCGGTTGCAGCGCCCACAGCAAAACTCCAAAATACCCTAATTGAATGCAAAAACACACAGTAGACATCCACAGAAAAAAACGCAAAGGGACAAGGAACACCAACTCACACCATAGAAACATGAAGCAGAAAAGACCTAACACAAACCAACGAGACCGATAGGCAACCGGTGCCGACTTAGGACGGCCATCTGGCATGCAAGTAGAAGACAATTTGGTTATCTTTGATAACGTTCGCACAGCCCTCCCACTTTTTCGATTACCCAGAGGTCTCGTAGAACGTACAACTGTGGTGTAAAACAACCTATTCACTGTTAGATGACCACACGACCACACACAAACAAGACCGCAAAACGAAGGGGTCCAAGCAACAAAAATGAATATGTAAATGGATACAAAAAGAGGGCGTACGTAATACATTCCGTGCTCTGCCTGCTGTAGCGAGCACCCGAAGAGTCAGAGAAGACATGTGGTTGGGGCCCTGTCTCCTCTAAGGGGTTTTGGGTCCGTCATGGAGTCCCATCGTCAGAGTCGGTCAGAGCGCAAGTCTTAAGAATGCGCAGGTACAAGTCTGTAGATTGGTCAAGTACCAAACCTAGTGTCCGTCTGGTGACATTAGGATCATATCCACAGTATAAAAGGCGTTTGATGATTCTGACGCATTTCGATGGTTATGCTATCTACCTTTGATCCTTCTTATTTTATTAATTATGTCACCATAAAATGCAGGTTGTGAAATACCCAAAGTAATATACTCGGTTGTTTATCATGTCACCATAAAATACAGGTTGTGAAATATCCAAAGTAATATACTCTGTTGCTTGTATGTGTCCGAATTTCAAAAGAAGTTAACAATAATTCTTGTAAAATTTTAAGAAAGTCTTGACTAGTTTGTGAAAGCGAAAACCTTGAGATATACCGTTTCAATTCATAACACTTTATAATCAGATAAATTCTGTGGCATTTTGAAATAAATTGGACGTTGTTCAGGGCAGTTCTTGTCAACGATCTGTTTACCTGCAATTTATTACTTTTTTCCTTTAAAATCCCTGCTGGGAATGATGGGAAAATTTTGAATGTAAACTTTAGATATCACAGAAAACAACAAACCAAACAGTTTGCCGATCTTTGCCTTAATAGCCCTGCAGATTAACAGGAATATTCAGGGTAATCTTTCACTTTGTGATACAAGCACCAAATTTGGTGCAGACGTAGATTATACCCTTCCTTTGCAAAAACAGCTGTTAGCCACTTTAAAAATCCAATATGGCCGCCATTTTTCAATATGGCCGCCATCCTATGCAGATTTGAACCGAAAATTGTAGATGGACACTTAATATTTTTCATATTGGAGCCAAATTTGGCACATACGATGAGTGTGTCCTTCTCTTGCGGAAGCCGCTTATTAACCAATAAAAAATTCAAAATGGCCGCCATTTTCTAAGATGGCCGCCATTATTTGCAGGTTTGAACTTAAAATTATAGAATGACACCTTATTTTGTTCAAATTGGTGTCAAATTCGTCACGAACGATGAGTATGCCCTTCTCATAAGGAAGTCGCTGTTTTCCCATTCAATAAAAGAAAAACAAAATAGCCTCCATTTTTCAAAATGGCCGCCATAATATACAATTTCAGACTTAAAAATGTAGATGAAAGCTCATTTGATCATATTTGCATCAACATACGCTACAAAGATATAAACATACTTAAAACAGAATTTCCGACACCAAAAACCTGAAAATAACAAAGTCTTATAAATGAACAACTGAAGAGAGCGGTGCACGATAGACCGAATAAGGGCACTTGCATCTACCATGACAATTAGTCCGACAGCCACACTTTGTAAGTTGTAAGCAGCTTTGTACAACCGATGCATGACTTGTCCATCCATTTTGTTTCATCCATCCACAATTGTTTGGGTTCTCATTTTCCATATTACATACCAGCGCCTATCCCAATATGCAGCTAGCCTGAAATGTTGCCCTTTTGATATGTTCTCGTAAAGCAACATGAGTAGGTGGAATTAATTCGTAAGATCTTTGTTTCCTGACAAATAAGTCAAGCCTAGCTTCATAATTTGATCTGTCGAATATCGCAATGACAAATGATTAAACAACCTTCTGGTCGTTCTTTGTGATAATTGCAGGGCACTTACTTAGTTTTGAAAATGTTTCAGATACTCTGGGAAGTACACTCCATGTTTGCAATGCAGTTTTCTTACCTAATTTCCATCGGAAGTCAGACACGGTATCGCAGACGCTAAATGCATGAAAGAAAAAGAAACGAATGACATTTGATTTCTTGGCCAATAATATTGTCGATTTCATGTATTAGAAGCCATCTCATATATTTTCATTTTCCAAATTCAACCCAAAGCTGTTCTAGTCCAAGCCTCTTCAGAAGTGCACAAAAACGGAAACAAAAAAGACAATATCTGTGTCATTTATCTTTATCTTAACGGTTTTATAACCTTCAGAAGCAGCATGTCTTGCATGGAGGAATATTCTTGTATCTGTTTCCTCGTGAATACATGTATGTAGAAATACCTTAGAGATTATGCTGTTGACTGCAAACAACTTATTCCTGTCTAGTTATAAACACAATATCATCTGAATAAACTGTTGCTATTGTTATGGGTCAGAATACCCCAAAACGCCAGCAAAAATCAGACAAAGACAGAATATAAATTTACAAGTTTAATTATGTACAAAATATATATATTTACAATGATTACAACTTACAATACAATGTCCGGATCAAAGTGTCCGTGACGGTCCACAAAGTCTATCGAATGTATGGTTTCCGGTAATCACAAACGTTCTCGAAAGATCGGTGTCCAAACGTTGTTAAATGGATTAAAGTCTCAACAAATAAAGTGTCCCAGTATATCAGAATAGATGAATGAATCGTGTCTACGAATGTGTACGAATGCCCCCACAACACAGTTCCTCAGAGGTATTTATACTTAATACCAATGAATTTACCAGAAGCTTCTAGAACAATGACTCATTACAAATGATTAACAATAGAGTAAATTCTAGAAATCACAGTCATGTGATGATAATGATGTAACAAAGAACATACTGGAATATTCTCTAATGAAATAAACATGACATAGTAAAATCTAGAAAGAATTATATGAAATCATAATATAATATGACTAAGTACATGTGTACCTACACATAAAGTAAAACTAAAATAATACATGACCCACAACACTATTTTGTCAGCTATAAAGGCGAACAGCTCAGTGTCCGAAGCAAACCGCTCATTTGTTTCTTCCATAAAAGGATTTGCCATTTCTTTCAAAACTGAGTCTAATTTCTGCACTATTTCTTTAAATATTTTCTGAACCCACTCAGTCTGCTCATGGTGCTTATAAATTGATTTCTATGCGGGTCTTTTGCTCCACATTCATGTGGTTTCCCATACTGAGAGACTAGCTCACTGACTTCAGGACCTGCAACCATCCATTCCTTTAAGTGCTGCGGAATCCTCTGTTAGACCCATGGCTCCGCCTACGCCTTTTACATGCATTTTTTTGCTCGTGAGCTTGGTCAATATTTCCTTTCGGAAGTTCACTAGAACATTTGGGTGGATGTCTTTCAGTAAAAGTATGTCTCTGGAATGAACAGGAAGTATGGAAGAAGTATGGAATCACTTCATGTAGTGCTTGCATAGTGCCATATCACTTTCTATACGGTATATAGACATTACCGCAGACAGTGCATGTTTTTAAAATATTGTTTTCATTTTCATAAGCGGACATCCACGGCGGGTGCGGCTAGCCAAACAGAGGATGCTTACTCCTCTGATCATCTGGCATCTGATCTTACCTCTAGCTTGCTATGGGTCTGTCGATGATCAATTTCGTTCTCTATCGTAAGTGCTGTTGAGATTGTTGTCAGGATCTTCTTTATCTCTTGAATGTTTAGCTCCAAATTCGCTTCTCTAAATAATCTTACTCAACAGAAAATGGTCAATTCATTTAAATCCCGTGCGTTCTGTACCATTATCCTTGGCTCGGCTCTCCCGCACTGGCACATCCTGTCAATTCAGGTGCGGCTACCTAACTTTATCACAATCACATACTGGTTATATAGGCGATTATTCTCATGGATATATAGTCAGGTAGCATTTGGGATACTAAATTCCCAAAATGGAGCAATTAGCTTAAACTGAGCTTCATGCTGAGTTTCACAACAGTGATGTCACCAGTGAACCCTGGTAGTGCTAATGACAAATACGGATAATGACCATATTTCTGTATACAGCACAAAATCGATAATTCAGAAAATCAGAAACCGAAGGCATACAAAATCAGGATAAAACAGGATAAAGACATACACTCTTTTAAATCACTCCTTTGACGGGCCCTATCCAAACCTCTTTAGAGAAGACAGGGCCCCGACCACCTGTCCTCTCTGAATGTCAGTCGGACTCCTCGGGTGATAACATACATGAGCTCGCGGCGGCAGAGCACGGATTGTTTTACGTACGCCCTCTTTTTATATCCATTTACATATTCATCTGTGTTGCTTGGGCCCCTGCGTTTTGCGGTCTTGTTTGTGTGTTGTCATCTGACAGTGAGGAGGTTGTTTTACACCACAATCGAGACCTCTGGGTAATCGGAAAAGTGGGAGGGTTGTGCGCACGTAATCCAGGATAACCATACCTTCTGCTCTTTCCCCGGCAGATGGCCGTCCTAAGTCGGCACCGGTTGCCCATTGGTCTCGTTGGTCTATGTGTAGTCCTTTGTGTTTAATGTTTCTGTGTTGTGCGTTGACGTTCCTTGTCCCTTACTCGTCTCTTGGTGCTTGTCTGCTTTGTGTTTTTGCATTGGGTGTTACAACCTGGTGTTGTTGGAGATCCCCTCCTTTGTTCAAGTGCAACCTTCACTATTGAGGTATCTCTAAAATGTGTTATTTTCCAGAGATTTGATGCTAAACGGCATTTCTTAAACGTATTTGAAATCTTACCACTAAAAAAAGAAAAATGGTGAAAAGATGTGGGATTTTTCTAGGAAACAAGTTGTTTTTTCCTTTAATGGCGGCCATTTTGACAAAATGACTGCCATTCATATGATTTCTTATAATATGAAAGTAAAGGGAAAGTAGACCATGTAACTTTCCGGTATTTGGCTGCTTTAAGGTGAATATATACACGTTTATCTAAAGAATAATACAAAAACTGACCAATTTGGCCGCCATCTTGGATAAATGGCGACCATTTTGAGTTTTTGAGTGGCTAACAGCTGATTTTGTAAAAGAAGTACCTCTTTTGCCTTCATACCAGATTTGGTGCTTGTATCACAAAGTGAAAGATTTTTCCAGTAATCTGCTGGGCTATAAGGTGTTTGTGTCACCTTTCAAACATCGGCATCCTGTTCGGACGTCTATCTTCCATGTCAACATATGTAAGCTCGTTTGTAAACAGACAGTACAAGGGTACACATGTGTCCAAGTCAGAGCTGCGAAGTGGCTAGATTTTCCAAAAAGAAACATGAATTAATTTGCACAAATGACAAATATCATCCCATCAAACTAATGTTCAAAAGTTAACGTCTTAAAATTCAGTAGCATTGTTTGAGAACAGATGAATTTGCAGCATGGACCAGACATGTGCGTTTCGGGTACTTAACCCTTGTCAGTGATCTCCAATCTAATTACTGTAATATGGCTAAATAGTGTGAAAATTATTTTGTCCAAAAATGTACTAAAAGACGTAGCAGGATGGTCGGGGTATAATGCCCACGTTTTAGAAATTTCAAGAAATGTTGATATCAGAAATTTTCGAATGCGTTGAAGGCTACATGTGCCCTCGGGGACTCTTGGTCCACCAGCAGTGACACTCACCAAGTAGATCAAATATTAAAAGTCTTCAAATTGAATAAATTTACATGTATTCATGTATTCTATCAACTGGTCCTCATAATAGCGTTTTTATTTGCTATTTATAGAGTACTTATTGAGTAAAATTCTATACAGTTATCATGATTGGGAATTTGTAGAGAAAATCATCGTTGTTTTTATGCCAGAAGTGCAACGGGGAGCATTGATCAACGTTGTATGCACGATTATCGATGGACATGCACGATTATCGATGGACATGCATGATTATCGATGGACATGCACGATTATCGATGGACATGCACGATTATCGATGGACATGCACGATTATCGATGGACATGCACGATTATCGATGGACATGCACGATTATCGATGGATTTTAGCAGTGCTGTAAAATATCTAAACTACTTTTCAGAGGAATTGAGTTATTTGTGAATAATATACATTGTAATAGCTAAGTATTATTTATAATAATATTTAGAATTTGAGATAAACAATTAAAGTCGTTTAGTCCAATTTATTCATATTCTGCGAGTTTGTGTGTTTTAAAAAAGAGTTATCCGCCCTTGACTCGGCGTTTTCAGAAACAATGCTTCCAACCGTCAAAGTAAGAATTGACGTTCTGGCTGGAAAAGACTTCTCTTGTCGTCTTACTCAAAATTACAAATGAGCATGCTCCAACATGTCTAAAACATTGATAACCATGTTTAAGCTTTCAGTGATCACAAGTAAACGTTTTGAAATCTCTTAATAAAACATGATTTCATTGATAATTTTCATCCAAAATCCAGGAAACAGTTTATTGGTACCTGTCACATTTCTTATAGTGTTTTCAACGGAACATGTATGCTTTTTTATTCTAGCCGAGTTTGGGCCTTGGTCTTCGTTAATCTGTAGCTATCTGTCAGAATGTTTAACATCTTCAAGTTCATTAGCATCATTTTAAAGCAGATAAATGTACAGCATGGACCAGACATGCACGTTTCGGGTATTTAACCCTCATCAGTGATCCTCAATCTAAACAATGTAATATAGCCAAAATCTGTGAAAATTATGTCCTAAATATACCGAAAGACGTAGCAAGATGGTTGGGATAAAGGTAAAGGTAGGGTTTATAGTCTCGTTCGCCTAAGCCTCACGCGACTTCTACAATCACCTCCCTGGCGAGACCTGTACGATCCAGTGCCTTCTCAACTCCCTTGGGAGTATACAAGCAGAGCTGCCGTTTAGGCGCTAATGCTTTTCATTCACATTACAAGCTCGTCTCATGTGCCAGGTACCCGGTTTACTCCTGGGTGAAGAGAGTGCAACGTAGTGTAAAGTAACTTGCCCAAGATTACAATGGTTTGCAATGATCGGCGACGGTGAGGCTCGAACCCACGACCTATGAATTCGTAGTCCACCGCGCTAACCACTACGCTACCAGCACTACAATGGAATATGATGCTACAGGACCCAGGTTTTTGAAATTTGAGAAAATTTTGTAAACAGAGATTTTCAAATGCGTTTGAAGAAACGACCAACCAAAATTGATCGAACTTGGCTACAAGTGAAGTCAAGTCTTCTGTTTTGAAAAGTACTGAATCAGATTCTATAGATGAATCTACTGGTTCTTACTACTGGTATTTAAAAGTTGCGAGGATGAATTTGCTGTAATACTAAAAGACAAGATAATGTACAAGATTGCTTCGCTTAAAGGAGAAAGGAATGAAGTTTTCAATCTTATACGAGAGGTAATTAGTTTTGCTAATCCAATATATCAGAAAAACAGAAGTAAAATGAGAATTCGACACAACATAAGTTACTTGTTTGAATCTGTCTTAAAGTTTATGAAGATTTGATATTTCAAAGTTGCTATCACATTGTTAAAAATATTGTTTGTGTTATTACGGAAATCAAGCAAAATATATGTCATTGCGGAACCATTATCTTATCTAAATGCTTATATGAGACGAAATCAGTCTTTGAATGATACATTATTTTAATCTATAAATGATGTAAAGCAAATCCATCAACTTGATGTGGCTAAAGCTTAAATATAGGATCTCCAATAATTTTCTATTTCATACGGTATAAATGAAACGGGTTTGAAAACCCAACCCTTGTAGATGGCGCCAGGAACCCTGTAGATGGCGCCAGGAAAATTCACTTTAGCTTTATTTAAATTGTTTGGCATGAAGTACTACTGACGAGGATTAAAATATCCGAAACACGCGGCTAGTACAACAAAATTGGTACTATAGAACATATATATTTCAATATTGACAACCTTGATTTGCGAGTGGATTAAATAACACAACTTTGCCACTTGCATGTAGACATAATTATACAAAACATACGAGAAGAAATCGTCGTGTAAATTGATGAAATTCCAAGATGGAAAAAAGCTGACAATATGAAGAAAATAGTTTATGTTAGAGTGTATCCATGTGAATTTTGATTTGTAAACTTCAACGTACATCAATGACCACAAAGGATATTTTTTTATATTAAGGTCAACATTAGCCTGGAAATTGTACTCCAATGTAGATGTAAAATTTATAAAATAAGAAAAAGGTACATGATGTAACTTTACATGTATTTGAAAAGCACAAACAACGAGATACGTGACAATGATCATGAAAACAAAATTAATTTTGAGACTGTAACATGTACATACATGGAAAGAGGATATCCCCAAAATGACTCGGTTGCGTCATCCACATCAAAACACTTAAACACCCAGTTGCGAAATCACAGATTACACAAGGCAACAACAGACACAATATGGACAAGATAGAAAAAAATGACACCACAGACCACACGACCACTCATAAACGAACGAGTCCAATGGAAAATTGGTGCCGAATTAGGACGGTTATCTACCACGTTAGTAGGAAATGGAGTGGCTATCCAGATTACGTGCTCACAACCCTACATATCGCCCGGTTACCAACTTGTCTCGAAAAACACACAGTTGTTGTGTATAATAGATTACTTAATGTAGGATGAAGACTCAAACCGTGTCTAAAATACAAAAGAAAACTTTGAATAAGTACCGAATGTAAAAAAAAAAAAACAAAACAAAAAACAAAAAACGGACCATGTGACCTTTGTACAGGATTTCTTTTATTATTATTTATAGATATGCATGTTCGAAAGGAGGTCTCCAACAACACTATGTTGCAGCACCCACAACAAAACACCCAATGCACAAACACAGAGCAGACATCCACAGAGATAGGCAAAAAACGGACAATGAACACCAACTCACGCCATAGAAACATGTAACACAAAAGACAACACATAAAGGCATCAGCTACATAACGACCACATCATTAAGAAGAAATAATCTTAAAAAAAAGGCAACATTGCAGTGCTACAAGAATGAGCAAGAACGACACAAAATTAAACGTTCTACAACAGCCCCCCCCCCCCCCCCCCCAAAGAAAGGAGGGGGGGGGGGCAAAGTCATAAACAAAACAAAAACAAAATCTTCATGTAAACATTTATACATCAGAAAAAATTCAATTAACATCTGTTTTTAGTATTTTTGAGAAGGGAGGAGATCTCCAACAAGACCCCGTTGCAGCATCAACAGCAAAACAGCAAAACACCCGATGCAAAAACACAAAAGACGAGTACAGCACGAGACGGAAGAGAGACACACGACATGTAAACATCAAACACAAAAGACTACACATAAACCGACGAGACCAATGGGCAACCGGTGCCGAATTTGGACGGCCATTTGTCACGCAAGTAGCAAATGGTGTGGTTATCCTGGATTACGTGCGCACAACCCTCTCACTTCTCCAATTACGTGTACCCAGAGGTCTCGAAGAACGTACAATTGTGGTGTAAAACAACCTCCTCACTGTAAGATGACATCACACAAACAAGACCGCGAAACGTAGAGGCTCCAGAAACACAGATGAAAAATATGTAAATGGATATAAAAAGAGGGCATGCGTAATACAGTCCGTGCTCTGCCGGCTGTAGCGAGCTCATGTATGTAATCACCCAAGGAGTCCGACTGACATTCAGAGAGGACAGGTGGTCGGGGCCCTGTCTTCTCTAAAGAGGTTTGGACAGGGCCCGTCTTGGAGTCCCGTCGTCACAGTCAGTCAGAGGGCAAGTCTCAAGGATGCACTTGTGCAAGACTGTAGATTGGTTAAGTACCAAGCCTAGTGTCCGTCTGGTGACATTAGGATCATATTCACGGTATAAAAGGCGTTTGATGATTCTGACGCATTTTCGATAGTTATTTTTGAGAATTATCCGTCTTCCGTGAAAACATCATTCACCATCACATTTAATAAAACGTTCAGCACTTAATAAAAATTACAGATTTATGAATAAGAAAAATTATTTCCCTAAAAGACAACGTTGTAGTAGTATTCAGAGCAGAACATACTTAGAAAACGGACATCTTCCAGTAATGAATACTTTGACAATCAGTAACAACACATAACTAATCATGCAAGGGTGTCATAAAACATGAAACAAATTAATTAATGAATTCCAATTAAAGCTATTTTGACAAAGTAGACTGTAGTCCAGTTATTTGTGGAATCGATGTATATCTAAGAACAATAAAATATACATACAATAAAGAATAGTTATACAGCAAAATCGATACAGTAATTAATGCATCAATCTGAAATGAAATGTACAATAGTCAGTTTGAATCAGCAACTGTTTTGGTAAAGGTTTTCTCCTTCCCTGGAGCGTACAGCATTTACTTCATAACCGGCTTCCAGTCTTCTCGAGATCAGCTCCAGTTGTCTTGGCTCGACTCTTTCAAAAATAATTTAAGGATTGATGCATAGTCACTCATTTTGAACATATACATCTTCATAAAGTTTTATATGAAGGGATCCATAAAATGTTGTATCGAACGGATATTCCTTTAAAATATTTTAGCATTGGAAAAGCTATTTATATTCATTGTACCCTCCCTGGTTTTTTTTTTTAAAGAAAGGTACTGCAAAAATGATATCAAAAACGTGTTGTCCATCAATATCCGAATTTTAAGGATCATTTACATGAAATCTTTCCTCATAAACTAGACATCAAGGAAACTACCAAGTATACTACTATCTTTCGACGCAAACGGCAATTTGAGCATCTCATTGTATGACAAGCGCAGTGATTTGCTTCCATATTACTAACTTCCCTTTCATGAGTAGCAACATTCCGTCTTCTCCTGCTTCTCCTGCTTCTGGTTTTTTTTTTGTTTCTCAACTACGTAATACGGTGCGCCAGGCATGTCCAAATATGGCGCATGTCCAAATATGAAAATTTCACCGTTAGAGCCAGACGGCTTGCAAGTAAGCTACTTGTTCGGGGTTATATTACAAAACGACAGAAATCATCATTTCAGTCGCTAGGGAACATCATAAAAGCATATCAGATCCCTCTTTCCAGAATGATCAACATTGTATTATTATGACATTCTGGATTGCTATTGAATGACTGTCAACATCACCAAACAAGAAATATTTACCTGATATACCGAATTTGACAAGTTTTTATGGAGCTGTTGCGACGGGTGTTTTATGCAAGCAGGTAGAGCTAAATCTCTCCCCGGGCACCTGGTTTCACTTCGGAACGCTGTTCATTCCGAGGTTCGCAACCGTTCCTGTGGGAAATCTAATGATTTTGCCTTACCTTCTCGACTTTGAGACTGAATAACTGATAGGTACTTCTTTTATGTTTATTGAGATATATCCCTTCTAATTCGTCGAATTGTCTGAAGATATAATTGATATAAGTTTGTGCTTCAAAGACAATGTTGTCACTGATTAGCAAATGTCAAGCTTATCTATCCTCTCCAAAACAACAAGAAAAACTATAAGGTTAACGTTATAGCTGGAATATGGACTGCTTTCTCACTCTAACCATGTCACTATGAGATTTCCATGAAACCTTAAATAAAAACCACACACAAATGTGATTTTTTAAATTTAAAAACATAACAGTTGAAAAAGAACATTTGATACCGACCCAAATCGAAACAGCCATCGAGGGAAATGGAGGCAAGCATCATTTACTGAGAAAGCGGAAAATAAAAACCTTCACCAGCGTAAACTTCTTAACGAAAGTTGATAAAAAATCTATTTCTACATTGAACGGGATCCCCTTGACCTCAGATGAACATATTAAATCATTAAGCAATTTGCACTCTGTGATTTTGCAAGAGTTATTTTTGGTGTTTTGCTGTGGATACTGCAATTGAGTGCTGTTGAAAATTCCCTTCTTTCTTTTATTCTTATCACAAGTATGCTCAAGCGGAGCCTTGAAGCAGTAACATAAGCTGAAAAAAATTATGAATATTGACCTTAGGGAAGACAACCGGTTTCACAATAATGTTGCGTAAAACCTTGTTGGAAACAATCATACAATAAGATAATATCCATGAATAGTTTTACTGAGAATAGCTGACATTGAATAAAGATTTCTTGAATGCTTATCCGCTACTGTCTTCCGTACTAGAAAAAAAACTACACACACACACACACACACACATTACCTTTCGGCATCCTCATCTACGAAAAGATATGCATTGTATGGGTAAGTATCTTAAATTTGCACTGATACTAGATTATGAAAGTAAGAAGTTTGTACAAAGAAAATAAATAGATTAACGAAAAATTAAATATTTGATTACTTTTTAAAATATTGCTTTTCAACTATATAATTTGATAAGTAAGTAAATTATCATAACATGAGAGTGTTTTTTACTGTACGTACCATTTGAAGTTTTGTCTTTGCAACACTCAAAGTTCATTTGAACCCTGTGTAAAGAAAATTCAATAAAAGATCCATTTTCGTTTATCCATTTTTGTTGCGGTATAAAAAAGGATCCAATGTAAATGAATCTACGCATCGAAGCCAAATGAACACAATGCAATGTGAGGTATACCAAATATTATAAAAACAAAAGTAGATACTAGTATATCAAAATGTTCGACTTCTCCTATGCAACCGCTGCACAGAATTTCATAAAACCTTACTGGAAGCAAGAACTCAAAGTTCTCTACCAAGTTTGTGTTTTTCGTGCCGATCGGTCAACAAATATGGCCGCTGAGGGCTCTGATTGGCTGACACATTTTCGACATCCCCTCTGCAACTGCTTCACAGAATTTAACGAAACCTTACAGGAAGCAAGAACTCAAGGTCCTTTACCAAATTGTCCACTTTCATTCTTTTGTTTGCAACTCAGGTGAGCGATGTGTTCCCATTGGGCCCATTGTTTTTCTTTTTACAGTACATGTAAATTGGAAATCAAAACTCAGATTCTTATTCACCTTTGGTGTCTGTACAATATGATCGTCACAGTTATGATGACAAAGATGTTTGCGATTCCAATGGTCCCTGCATACCTGTCAACTTCCCATCCTATTGCATAGCATTGACTGCCTGGGATGCACATAAAATAATAAACAAGTGGAAAGATGGTTTACATTTTATCTGTGTAAAACTTTGAATTGAATTTGTAGAATATTCAATAGTAATAGCAGATGTACGAAAAGTATAAAATGATATCTATTAAAATAATTTAAAAAAGATGACCTCAGGCTCTTAGTACCTTCCTGATTTTGGTTGAAGTGATAGATACAAATAGTTGCTTGGTGGTGTCGGATAACACCTGGCACTTTAGCCGTGCCAAGAAGGTCAAAACAGGTGAATGTATCAAATTCTTATGTATACAGTATAACCAGAAATTTTCGCGAGATACTAATTTTCGCTATATTCGCGAGTGATTTGAAATCGCGAAAAATTATTTTCGCGAAAAATTTTGTTTGAAAAGGTCTGTAATAAATTGTTATATCTGTTACATTTGTTCATATTGTACATGTGTCATTCTTCCACTTTTTCTGATTAAACGTAATGATCGACTTACAAATTGTTTCACTCCATACAATTTGCGACGACTTAACAGGAGGTTTTCCTTGGATATTCACAGCCTCACAATGTACATACCGATATTCATGAAAATCCTTCTTCACTAATTTCAATGTACTTATTGTTGTATACATTTCATAAGCAGTTTTCTTGGACACAGTCTGAATTGATGTGGTATCATTAACTTGTTGGTCATCCAGAAACCATGTTATATTAGCTACAGGCCGTGTTCTTTTTACGGTACATCTAACATAGAATGGTATAGATAAATCTTTGTTCATCGGCGTGACCTTGTCCATTGTCACCATCCTTACCGGTACTGAAACATACAATTTTTTCTAAAACTTGAATACATGTAATATCTACAAGCATTATGTGTTATATATCTCTGACGTGTCTTAGTTGAGCTAACCTGAATTTATTAATTAATTCCCTTAGTAAGATATTGTTATACACGAGGCCATTTTTCCCATTATCATTGATTCGAATAACCACATCATTTTCTATGAATGTAGAAAATCTTTAGAATCGAAAGCGGTTTCACATTGGTCTGATACTCCCTTCTTATAAATATGTTGTCATTCGTGAATGCTTTGGGTTTTTTTTTCTACCAAGTGGTATTAGTGTTGTTATTTTCTCCGGTTTTTATCATATGGTTGTTTTGTGTTCTTTGTTTTTTCTACATGTTTTCCGTTGTGTACACTTTACTGTTTTCAGGTTTTCCCTTACTAGTCTCCGTACTTGCTTGTGTGGTTGTCTTACATTATGTCCATGTATTTTGCAGTATACTGTGATTATTTTGCAAAGAATAACTTTATTGCATTGAAATACAACTTGTGTTCATAGATTAATTCTTATTTTAAGTAATAAACATTTTGTCTCACCTTGTAGATTGAGGATCAGGACGGAAATGATTTCGCCATACCAAACATCGTATTTACATATCCATTTACTGTTATGCTCCTTTTCTGTCATTTTTGAAGAGGGAATAAATATATCTAACGAGAAACAACGTCCAGTACTCCTTAATGATACAACGTATGGTAACTTATCCCTGGCCTGTATTGCTTGTCCATTTCGTGTCACATTAGGCCAAAAACGATAATATGAGAAACAAAAGAATGAAACACTTTCAAATTCAATGACGTCTACTGTTGTGTTCCGATCCATGACAAATCCAAATCCTAGACGAATAATAAACAAGGTGCATTAATTTAACAACTTGTTTAAGGGCGTTTATCTGACCCATCATAAATTGATGAAACAAATAAAAACACTGAATTTGGTATAAAACTTATAAACACGTGCATAGTAGTATATAGATGATTGTATTTTAAATTTCGTCAAGCGGGTCGTTATCTAGACTATCGCTACAATGTCATTAGATAGGCGTTATGAGAAAGTTAACAGGTAAATTGAAAAATAGTTTGAAAAAGTTTAATGGCTTCGAAACACAAGTTTGCAATGCGCAATTGGGAAGATCTGTGTGCATTTAGTCCAAATTCCAGATTACATGAAGATCTTGACCCCTGTTGTCAGTTCAGTGTGTCTCATACGAAAATTTTCCTATTTTCCGAAAAAAGTTCTTTACAGACTTTTAATTTTTAAGTTTTCAAATATTTAGCCTCGTCAATCATCATTTGCTGTCGTGTGCTATTTCTCATTCTCCATCAAGTACTAGACTACATCAGGGTATGTTTCAAGTTCATTTCAAGGAACCTGGTATCAAAATTGAAGTTAGCATTGACAAATCAATAATAGCATTAAGACGAAAGAATGATGACAGAATGAAAGATGTCATAACGCATGGTATAACGACAATTTTGCATTGACAAAGGACAAGTTTGAATTCGAATGCACTCCGTTTGTAACGCGCATTCTGATTGGCTGAGCGATTAAAAATCTGCAAGGGGATTCACATTTCACTGCAGCTTTTGTTATGACGTCAAGCATTGGCAGGGTTGCTATGGCGACGTCGTTAAAAGCAGACGTTTTCTAGCTTCTTACTGAACAAAGCATTAGAATAGGGTTACAAAACTGATGTTTACAAAAATTGACAGGGTATCGGCGAATCCCCTGTCAGAAATATCCGTTTTACCGCTCGGCTAACGCCTCGCGCGCGGTAAAACTCAATTTCTGACAGGGGATTCGCCGATACCCTGTCAGTTTTTGTAAAACACACGCATGGTAACCCCTAAAGCAGACGTTTTCTAGCTTCTTACTGAACAAAACATTAGAATAGGGTTACCATACTGATGTTTACATAAAATGACAGGGTATCAGCGAAACCCCTGTCAGAAATATCCGTTTTACCGCTAGCTAACGCCTCGCGCGTAAAACTCAATTTCTGACAGGGGATTTTGTAAAACACACGCATGGTAACCCCTAAATGTAGTAACATACTACCTAATATGAAGCATGTAAGCAAGTTAATAAGCATTATGACCCTTTCCCCCCTCTATAGACTTTTACATTGTCGCGAACATGTAAGATAAGGAGAAGATCCAGATGTAAACTTTATAGAAATAAAACTAAACGTTCAAAAAAATTAAGAAAGGATGAGAATCAAGACGTTCATGTTAATATTGATACAAGCTCTTACCATGAATCCTCTTTATCAAACCTATAACAACGACAATGAATAATTCGTTTTGTTTCATCGTGATTTTCATTGTTCCCACTCTCGTTGGACGGTTTTTTGTTTTCTTTAAGCAGGTTTAAAATGATGAGATTAATTTCACTTTGTTAAATCATAAAGTGTTTTCTGCTTTCAGGAAAACAAAACTGTGTATGCTCAAAATCATTATATCTCATTAATTAATGGACTTCCTATTTATGAGACTGCATGAGGTACAAATAAGGAAGTGCTTATTCAATAACTTTCGGAGACAGTTTTTATCAGGAAATAAAGAAAATGAATTGATAAGTTGGAAATCATTGTCAACGATATATGTTAAGGACACAGCTATGTCATCAGGAAGATACCACTTAGTTAAGATAATAAGTAAAATTATCAGATATGATGACGGTTAATTTTTAAACATTGATATTTGATTCTGGCTTACTTTTCTAGTGAAAGCTTTAATGTTAAACGTCTTCAAATTCTATAGCATCATTTAAGAACAAATAAATTTGCAGCATGGACCAGACATGCACGTTTCGGATACTTAACCCTCGTCAGTGATCCTCAGTCTAAATAATGTAATATGGCCAGAGTGTGAAAGTTGTAATGCTAAAAAATGTACCGAAAGACGTAGCAGGATGGATAGGATATGATGTTACAAGACCCATGTTTTGAAAGTTCAAGAAATTTTGATAACTGAAATTTAATGCTCATTCTTGTTTGTTTATTGTACATGTACTTCTTTGTGTGAATGGTCATATCTCGTGAGGAATGCTTCAGTGTATGGCATGGTATGTTATGGTTTATGTGCAGACAGCCATTCAGCTCATAAGCATATACAGTTACAATGTAATTAAACATAATTGATACCTGATAAACCTCATAACACATTTATTAGATAGGATACAATGATATACTAAGTATATATCATGTATAATATGTATAAAAAAATAATTAAGAAAAAAGGGAAACTGTGTAGTTATGAAATGTAAATGAAGACAGAAAAAAAGGAAAAGGTTTCTTATAAAATGTTCTTGTGCAAGTGGCGGAGGAAGAATGGCATTGGCCATATTACATATGCTGACAATCATATAAATATCAAAAGTTTACATAAAGCAATTAAATGAAGATATCTTTTAAGCCCCTCTCTCAAATTGTTATCATTTCAAGGTAATGGGAAACCTTGCCTATATATTCAAATATTCGGACACTCTTTATTTACATAATCCTTGAGACAAGCCCTTTGACCTTTGATCAATATCAAATGTTAGAACAATTTTAAATCAGTCTGTAAAGTTGGTATTTAATTTTTCAGTTTTTGCACACAAAAAATCTTTTACATTGACCTCAATTCCAGGACATTGTTCTGATAGGGTTACGGCAAACCATTCTATATCAAATATTCAGTTTTAAGCATTTTTCTAACGGTTACCTTTGATGAAAATGATCTAATTACTATTGTGATGAAACCAGAAAATTAGACATTCCAAATATGCTCCTACGGTATAAAGTATATTTTGATTTTGGAAGACATAAGGAAAACGAATAAAAAACTAAATCTATCTATGACAAATATGGATAATGACCATATCCCTTTATACAGCACAAAATCGATAATTCAGAAAATCAGAAACCGAAGGCATACAAAATCAGGATAAAACAGGAACCAAAGCAAACAAACAAAAGCCTCCACCATATGAAAAGAAGCGAACTCCCGATATGTGTCGAATGTGATGTATTATCAATCGTTGCATAAGAATGTGTGTAATTTCTTAATATCATTAAGATACATGTATAAGCATAGTGATATGGGTTTGTTCCAACTCTTAACCTTCGTGAAGAACATTTTCAAAACCAATTTTAATGCACCAGACAGTGTTTCTGATAGTAAATCCCATCTGTAATGCTACAAGCTACAATGGTTTTCAAACACAACCAAAATTCATTTCAGTAGTGCCCTATAGTTTGACTTTTTGGATTTTGTCTTCTGGCTCCAAATTTACTGTAGGGTCGATTCAGTGGCATAGTTAGATAAAAACTAAGGACCTCTTTTAATTTCGATGATATTTTTGAATTAAATGACAAGTTTCCGAAATAGCTAAATAAATATGATTCCTCGAATCTGCAGCACAGTTAAATAAATAGGTTTGCTAGGAAGGAGAAGAAAGAGGTGTTGCTAGGAAGGAGAAGAAAGAGGTGTTGATAACAAGGAGAAGAAAGAGATGTTGCGTTGCAAGCAAGGAGAAGAAAGAGGTATTGCTAGCAAGGAAAAGAAAGAGGTGTTGTTAGAAAGGAGAAGAAAGATGTGTTGCTAGCAAGGAGAAGAAAGAGGTTTTTCCAGCAAGGAGAAGAAAGGGGTGTTGCTAGCAAGGAGAAGAGAGAAGTGTTGCTAGCAAGAAGAAGAAAGATGAATTGCTACCAAGGAGAAGAAAACAGTTTTGCTATCAAGGAGAAGAAAAATATGTTGCTACCAAGGAGAAGAAAGACACCATTCACCTGGTGTCGTTTCTCTTAGGAATCACTTTTGCTTTCTCAAAATATTTAACGCTTGTACCAGAAACAAGCTATTCGTAAATACTATTTATTCAAGAGAGTTTCTGAAAATCAATATAATAAATTCAAGGTATGCAATTGCATTATGAAATATCAAAATACAGGAAGTTCAAATTGTTTTTTATCTCATCTTTCATTTATGTACGCTACGGGAAACATACCACTCTATACCAAATTGAAATTTGAAAATTTAATTGAGAAACAATAATATTATTTTTGGCATCTTTGAATCATTCTGATTCGACATACCAGTGATAAAGATTTACATGTCTAGTGTACAGTATTTTAAGTGTCTAGTAGGTTTCTCTCTGGCTGCTGAGTTGTGACACTCTTTTATTTAGTTGTTTTGTTTGGTTTAAAATTGCATCTCTCCCTCATTTACTTGGTTTTTCTTTTCGGCAACCAAATTCATTTTAATTCTTGAGTTACCTTCTTTTTCCGGTATCAAAGCTTTGAAGTAGTTACTGTATATTTCTTCTCTTTTCAATAGCAATTACATTTCAAAGAAAGGATGGGATTTCCAACACAACTCGGTTGCAGCACCTACAGCAAAGAAAGGAGGAGATCTCCATCAGCTCTCGGTTGCAGCACCCTCAACATAACTCCAAAACACCCAATGAAAAATCACAGAGCAGGCATCCACAGAAAGAGACGCAAAAGGGACAAGGAACACCAAATTACACCATAGAAAAATGAAACACAAAAGACCACACATAAAGCTACGAGACTAATGGGCAACCGATGCCGACTTAGGACAGCCATCTGCCGCGCAAGTAGCAGACGGTGTAGTTATCCGTATTTCG
Organism: Pinctada fucata; assembly: GCA_028142955.1. Lineage (NCBI taxonomy): Eukaryota > Metazoa > Mollusca > Bivalvia > Pterioida > Pteriidae > Pinctada > Pinctada fucata. Next base: position 4,801,197 of record AP027111.1, read on the forward strand.
TGCGTGCACAAAACCCTTCCACTTTTCCGATTACCCAGAGGTCTCGAAGAACGCACCATTTTGGTGTAAAATAATCTCCTCACTGTAAGATGACCATACAAACAGACAGCACGACGCAGGGTCCAAGAAACACACATATTGATTGTTCGACAGTATATTCTCGCAGTGGTATCAACCAGATATGGATTTTAAAGAATTCGAAGGAACTTTTAGAACATCTGAAATCCACTCATTTTAATAGAGTCCAGTCGATCAAAGCCTTTGATTTTTTGACACAATTACACTACAATTCTACATTCTAAATTGAAAGAAAGACTCGCAAAAATTATAAGTAATGCGTTTACAAGTATGAACGGTAATCGCAAATACAAATTTATTGTTGTGAACTATGACAAAACCTACTTTGTAAAAGAAAAGTCCGATTCTGAAAATAAGTACACTGAAACAGATATTATTCAGATGTTAAACTTTTTGATCGACAACATTTTTATGGTGTTTGGAGGAAAGGTCTTCCAGCAAATTGTCAGAATTCCAATGGGGACCAATTGTGCCCCACTCCTTGCCGACATTTTCCTTTACTCGTACGAAGCTGAATTCATTCAATTTTTGGTCTCTGATGGGAAAAGATACTTAGCTTCTGACTTCAACTTCACTTACAGATACATAGACGATGTGTTGTCCATCAATAATCCAAAATTCACGAATTACCTGAGCAGTATCTATCCTTCAGAGCTTGAAGTCAAAGAAACTACAGAGACAAATAATTCAGCATCCTATTTGGACATATTGTTGTCCTTCGACACTGATGGTCACATGAACACCTCACTCTATGACAAACGTGACGATTTCATCATTACAAACTTTCCTTTTCTGAGTAGCAACATCCCTTCATCGCCAGCTTATGTCGTGTTCTTATCTCAGTTGATACGCTATGCCAGAGCAAGTACGAAATATACGGATTTTGTTCTGTGAGCTAGGCGTCTTTCAGATAAGCTTCTCAGTCAGGGATATGTTTGTGACCGACTAACATCGTCACTGTGGAAGTTCAACGGTCGATATAGGGAACTCGTCATACACTATGATGTCCCGCTCTCCAGAATGGTGGATGATATTCTGTCATAGACCTTTTGGACCATCCAACCAAAGATTGTACTCTATCTCTTCCGAAATGGAAGTAACCGGATGTGACAATTCTACCGAATTGAAGCGGCGGGTGTTGCATGCAAGAAGGAGATGCTTACTCTTCCTGGGCACCTGGTCTCACTTCCATATTGTGGAGGGTTTTTGTTTGTTTGCTTTGGTTCCTGTTTTATCCTGATTTTGCATGCCTTCGGTTTCTGATTTTCTGAATTATCGATTTTGTGCTGTATGCAGGGATAGGGTCATTATCCATATTTGTCATGTAAATGGATATATAAAAGAGAAGGCATACTAAATACATTCCGTGCTCTGCCGGCTGTAGCGAGCTCATGTACGTTATCATCCGAGATGTCCGACTGAGATGCAATGAGGATAGGTGGTAGGGGCCCTGTCTTCTCCTAAGAGTTTTGAACAGGGCCTGTCATGGAATCCTGCCGTTACAGGCAAAGTACAATTCTTAAGAATACGCTGTCACAAGGCTGAATCGGTCCAGTACCCAGTCAAGTGTCCGTCTGGTGACAGAAGGATCATATCTATGATATAAAACGTGACAAGAAAAATATCACCAACATTTTGTGATGTCTGGTAGTGTCCGCCCAATGAATCTACTGGAAAATCACTTATTGAGTCCTGTTGGAGGTATCCACCTTTCTTTTGAATTTTGAATTTGAATTTATTTTAAAAGATTTTATTAATACAATATCATATTGAGATAAAAAACAAACAAACAACGAAATTAATTTAGTAATAAAGAAAATTTAAGACATTGTATAACCGAAAATTGTGAATCACTATAATTTACATTTTTCAAAACATATCGAGAATAAACATATAAAAAAGACAAAGTCTTAGTTTTTATACAAATGTTAATAGATATGCATGAAAGGAACCGGCTAGGTAACGATCTCATCTGCCTTTTTCCATAATGGGCAGATGATCCCAAATGAAGGCAACGTAAGCGTAGCATCCCTTCACAATTACATGTACTATCTGATCTTCAGCCAAAGTCTACAGACTGAGTGATCTTGACCTTTGACCCTTGACCTTGAAAATCAATAGGCTTCATTCTCTTTCTATAGGGAACATTTGTGGGAGGTTTGACATTTCTATGATGCTTGCTTTGTCTTCTATGCTGTTCTCAAGTATATCAAGCCTAGTAAGTCCACAGTGACCTTCACCTTTGGCCTTTGACCCTGGAGATCAATAGGGTCCATTCTCTCCTCATGAGGAACATTTTTAGTATGTTTGATGTTTCTATGATGATTGCTTTGTCTTCTATGCTGTTCACAAGTATATCAAGCCTAGTAAGTCCACAGTGACCTTCACCTTTGACCCTTGACCTTGGAAATCAATAGGGTCCATTCTCTCCGCATGCGGAACATTTTTAGTAGGTTTGATGTTTCTATGATGATTGCTTTGTCTTCTATGCTGTTCACAAGGTTTTTAAGCCTAAGTTCATAGTGACCTTGACCATTGACCTTGAAAATCAATAGGGTTCATGAGGACATGTATGAGGACATGTATTAAAGGTTTGATGTTCCTATGATCATTACTTTGGTTCCTATCATGTTCACAAGAATCCGGACAAACACACACACTAACACACGCAAAAACACCCTCACAAACAATCACACACACAGACGCACGACAGCGATGCTATGTCCCCTCCGCAACAGAGTTTCGAGGGGATAACAAGACAATATTCAAGTGAAAACAAACATGAGCAAGAATGTACACGAGAAGAACATCCAACAAAATAAAAACCTTCATGTTACATTTATAATTAATTCAATCAACATTGATTCCCATAAATAGTTTTAGACTAAGGCCCCTTTCACACTTTCACGGATCGGGCCAAGGATAGCTACGGATCGATACAAATTTACATCCGTAGCTATCCGTAGCAAATTATACCTATCCGTAGCTCGATCCGGCACAAGTCGTAGCTATCCTTGGCATAAGACAGAAAATATTTTAACATGTTCAAAATTTTCTACGACTCCGCTACGGATTAATTTGTTGTAGCAGACTCATAGGGGAGTCTCAGCAACCCGTAGTGGAATCGTAGCTATCCGTATGGCAGTCGTAGCACCCCGTAGCAATCCGGGATCATTGTTGTGATAAAAATAGCCATACGACTCTCCTACGGATTGCCACGACTTTCCTACGGATTATTGCGACTCACCTACGGATTGCTATGGATAGTCATGGATTCGAAAATGAGAGGCTATTGATAGCCAAGGATTGTGTCTTTAGTTATATTAACAAATCTACCAGTATAATGTGCGTTTTTCGGTCAATATTGAGGTTATGATACATTGTATAAAGACATGTATAAAACCTCAATACTGTAATTAAACAAGTAAGACCGTCTCAACTGGAAAATATTGGGTGTTTTAGTAAATAATGATGGTTTAAAAGCTCATAGGAAATTCAAGTCAATCCTACCAATCCGTACTGAAGTCGTAGCTATCCTTGCGCGAATCGTGGTTATCCGTACTCGAGTCGCGGTGATATCCTTAGCAATCCGTACCTATCCGTACGCGCGTTGTAGTAATCCGTATCTATCCGTACTCGCATCGAAGCAATCCGTACTAATGTCGGGACGATATCCGTAGCTATCCTTAGCTATCCGTACTCGATTCGTATCAACCCGTAGTAATCCGTACTGGAGTCGTAGGTTAATGGTTCATCGAACATTTTGCATCCGCCACGGATGGATTTTTTTTGGGGGGAGTCGTAGCGGAGTCATGGCTCGATAGGTGGAAGTGTGAAGGGGGCTTATTATATCTCTACTGGAAACAGGAAACGAGATATATATGCTACGCGGAATAAGCGTAATCAGGGATTTCATGTAATTCCTGAAAGGTTCAGTGATTACGTGTAATTCCTGGTCATTTTAGGGATTACATGAAATCCCAAAAATGTTAGGGATTACATGTAATTCCTTAAATATTTTAGCATCTTTACACTTATTTCCTGACGGCCAACAATCATATAAGAATTATCAAATTGCAATATGAAAGATATTTTACATGTTCATAATATAAAATCCTAGAGAAAAAATGGTTATGTATATAATCAGAGATGATTTTAAGGCTGTCTTTATCAATTCAAAATTGATAGGGTTAACGATATGTTAGAAAAACACTTGAGCAGACAATTTGATTGCACAGATTGATTTTAGCCTATTGATATGTTAAATCAGTCTCTGTAATACATGTACTCGGTAAAATTGTATGCATAGAATCTTGATAAGACTTCTCAATTCAGTTATTGTACCAAATTATCATGGTGATAGATTCGTCCGAAAAATTTTTCTTTGCATTTATGCAATTCAATGAAACTTGTTGCAAAGGAAGGGGGTGTTCCATTTTTTTTAACCGGGATTTACACAGAATTGTTTTATAGACCTTCATACTTGCTGTCCGGCGGGGACATCCGTTGCCCAGCCAAAAAGTAATTTCAAATGTACCTTTAATCCTATTTAGACCTCACATAATAAATTGTTTATAATCAGAACATTTTTGTAATTTTTTCTTTCTTTTTTTCACATTATCAAGACATGTGAATGAGGGTTAAATAGTACTAATATTTTCGATTGAAACCTTCGGTTATAATGATTTATAGAACTTTGACCATCAATTTTTTTTATTCGGTAAGTTGAAAAGTATTTTTCTTAGCGCGCTCATGTGTCTGTTTTATGTCCATTTTGCGTAGATAATGATAACTATGATCAAAGAACTTCGAAATTTGGGTAATATTTTGAGAAAAATTACCTATTCTAGTTTGAATATTTTCACTTATTTGGTAAAAACGTTTCTGGGTACTCTGACAGAGGATATTCAGCATCAACTGATTCAAAAATAAAGAATTTTAAAATCAATACAAGGAGACATTAAGGTTAGGAAATAAGTGTAAACATTCATGAAAAATTCAGGAAATACATGAAATACCTGGCCAGTTTAAGGAATTACATGTAATAACTAATCGAAACAGGAATTACGCGAAATCCCTCAATTTCAGGAATTACATGAAATCCCTGATTATACTTATTCCCTGTAACATATACCTGGAATATACAATACTTCTACAGCAAAACTGAAGCGAAAAAGGAAACATTCAATTTAATTCAGCACATTTCACTCATTAACTGTTTGGTAAACGTTTTCTCTTTCCCTTGGGCGTTCTGCACTAACTTCATAACCGGCTTCAAGTCTCCTCGAGATCAGCTCCATTTGTCTTGGATCGACTCTTGTAAAAGATTGATGGATTAATGCATACATACGGTCATACACGTGTCACATTGTGATAAGCTTTGATGAGTAATACGTCACATAGAAATTAAAAACATAGAAGATACTTTGTAAAATGAAATTTCACGCCATTGTCATGCGTATGAAAATTAATCAAGCACTTATTTAGAGTACCAGATGGAATAAACACCAAAGAAGAACCCATTAGTTATTCAGTCTTAAAATCGAGAAGACAGGGTAAAATCATCAGAATTTCCATTGGAACAGTTGCGAACCTCGGAATGAATATCTATCCGAAGTGAGACCAGGTTCCCGGGGAGAGTCAGCGTCTCAAAAATATAATTCTCGGCCGTGAAAGTTCTGTAAATGCCTCGGTTGGTACATAGAACGATCCCATTCCTCCACTGATATTAATCTGAATAATACTGGAGTTTATATGTCTAGTTGTAGATCTATAGAATCTTATCGTATGAAAATATCATCTGTATGAGGTAGTATTGTTAGAATGTTTAACTTTTTCTTATGCAAAAACCCAAAGAAACAAAAATTCACATTACCTTTCTGCATCCTCATCTACAAAAAGATATGTATTTCAAAGGTAAATATTTTTAATGAGATACTAGATAATGAAAGCTAAAAGTTTGAATGTTAAAAGTTTTCAAATTCAATAGCATCAGTGGTTCTCTATATCTAAACAATGTAATATGGCCAAAACGTGTTAAAAATGTACCGGAAGACGTAGCAGGATGGATAGGATATGATGCTACAGGAGATAGAAAATGAATGAATTGATATGACAAATAAAAATGGGAAAGCTAACATTGAAAATGAAGCAATATCAAAAATATGTTTCATTTCTAAATTGTATTATTTAATAAGCATTACATGTGATTACTATAACAAGATTTAATGCTAATCATTAAATCCATTTATCAAAGCAAGACAAGAATAGCTTATTTTTCTTGAGTGAACCAAATGCACTAACGATAAGATCTATGTATTTATTTATATCTGATCAATGAACCGTGATTAGATCAGGCTATTTTTTCACCTGTTAAGTAAATGTGAACTTCGCTCACGGGTTATTTATACGCATGCTTTCACCACTCTTGTGTCACTTTTGTTTGAAAATTCAACAGGTAAGTTTCGTTTATTTAGCTTGTTATTTAGCAATGAAATTGAATTGACTTTGTGCATTTTGAATTTCCCTTCTTTATTTTTCTGTGTTTAGTTCTTTCTTTTGCTTTTCGATAGTTACAAAAAACTATTACTGTAGATTGATCTGAAGCAGCTAAACGTTTCCTATTGAAATTCAGTTTGTAGTTATCATTTCTTTCTTACATGAAATAGGTCGTACGTTTCTAAGTTTAAGTTATTTACACGCTTTTATTCAAATTATCTTTACACTTTGGTATTTCTATATTTGGTTCTGATTTATAACTCTAAATAGATAATATCTTATGATAAATCTGACCTGTTTACGAGCATTTGGATCGAATTAAAGAGTGACGTATATTTTTGATAATCCACATGTATAACATATCTAAAATATTAATTTTATTTATATTCTTGGTAATAAATCTTGTTCGACGTCGGGTGCTTACAAAAACAAATTGCATAAGTCATGCTGGTTCATTACGACATGTATTAGCTAAAGAAAGATATTAAAATCAACGATAGATGTCGCTACCTTGTTAATTCTTCGTTGAATTTTATTCTGATTGATTTCTACACTTAAGTATTTTTGCTGCAGTTCTCATCTTCGTCGGTTAACAATAAATATAGGGGATTATTCCATTAATGCTTGCTTCATTTATTCTCTTTTCTTCATTTATTCTATATCATATTCAGTTTACTTCTTATCACTCAGACCATTACATTTATCAAGAAGTTTAAATAATTTTAGTGAATCCATAAGGTTGGTAATATATCTTTTGGCGCATCTTAATTTTCATTTCTATCAATTATAAGTTTAAAATAATTTTTCTGAACCAGAGGCATTAATCGTACAGATAATAGTTATATTTAAGCCATTTCAACTAGTTTATTTGAAGGGCCAAATTTGTTTGCATCTCCTTTATTGATATTAACATGATGGTTCATTACCGACTTTTTCAATATTCAGATCTAACAAATTATAACGTTTATGAGCTTCAGATTTGTCAACATAAACTCGAAGACCCGGAGGCTAAATAAAACTTTGCACATTGCATACAGATGGAGATCATACGTCGACCTTTGCAGATTTTGAACTACGAAGGTAGTGTCATTTAAATTTACTTAATGTTGATTTATATATATTTTTTCTTCGATTTACAACTATTTCGATTTATGAATATTTCAATTTATGAATATTTCGACCTATGCATATGACTATTTAGATTTATATCTCATTTATTTAAAAACCGCTTTTGGTACTATACCTATTGCGATTCTATTTCAATATAAGAAATTCTCTGGTCAATTTTTACATAATACTGTCTGATAAAATGATATACCGGTATTTTGCAGTACTTTTTTGTTCCCAATACGTAATGTGATATATACGTCTCTGTGTTCGTTGATAAAGCGAAAGATTCGAATTAGTGTTAAAGTGAGAATTTAAGTGAGTTTAAGGAAAAGTTTTAACAAACAACAATATCATCATAGTGAGTATATTAAATATTCCGGAGATACAACAAATTCATCACTCATTTGTCGACATCGTGAACGTATTTTCGTTAGTTCTTTTTTATTTTGTTTTTGATTTAAAATTTTCCTTTGTTTATTTACAATAAATCGCGATGACAATTTGGCATATCGCAATACGCTTTTCGACACCCAACACTACAATTGTAGCAAGTTTTCAGTTCATTTATAATTATGTCAAAGGAAGTCTGACAACCTGTTTTCTTGAAAAGGAAGCAAGAGTTGGTTCTAACTTATTCCTGTTAGTGAATTTCTTTTAAAAAAATCACTATCACTAAGTTTTCTCGTAACTGATTTCATCGACAAATACTGTAATTTATTTCTTCGATAACATCTGATGTCTTTGCGAGAAGGAATTTAATCACGCTGCGTTCATAATATGTCATAAGAGTATTATAACTAAACTATACTAGCTGCCCTCATTTTAAGTGTATAAATGAGCAAATTAAAACACACCTTTAATTAATCTCGGGGGATCATCCTAATTTATTTCTTGTTTTGAATACATGTATTATAAATTAAATGATTCCTAAATTTTCAACAATATGTAGCTAAATATATATATATACCCCAGGGATTATTGATTGATCACTGTTTGATTTATTACTTATTCTTTTCGTTCAATTTCATTAGATACAACATCCGATATATATTAATGAAATAAGGTTTATTAACTAGTTTATAAGTTTTATCATTAGTCAATTTCGTCTCTTTATCTTTGATGATTAGAATTTTTTTTTCTCTCTATGTAATTTTTTTTTCTCATTCTAAATTATAGACGATTTTCATGACAGATATAAACATATGATAAACTTAATCTACCTCTCCATCTTTGCTAGCGATAAGTAAATTACGTATGTTTATGATCATATACAAAAAAATCTTAATAAGCTTTGTTCATGTGATATTATTCCCAAAACGCCATCTATCTGATTTCAGTACAGAAATATTCCCATAATTTTATCTATCTTATTGAAAAATATATACCTTAATTATTTTTATTCTGGCAGTGAGTAGGTGCTCAAGGTAGACGGACGTATTTGTTTAAAAGTAGTGACTTTGGCAGAAATAAATGTTTTACAAAAAAAAAGAACATTATTATATAGGTAACGTTTTTTCGTCATGCTGTACTATATATTTGCAAGTTAGCAATTCTTGATCACCAGCATTATACATATATAATATATACCTTTGTAAACATTGCTTCATGAAAAATGAATGATTGATTGATTGGAAGCTTTACACTCAAGTTATCTCTTCCTGTATACATTTTAATCAAGTTTCTCACACAACTAAGGTCCAATGAAAAATTCAACTTGTGTTATGATCAAATCGTCATCTATGAAGAAATTACTGATATCGTATGGTTTACTCTATCTTGTCTTAATCTCGAAACCATATTTATGATCGAGTAAAAATAAAAAATAGTATGTAATAAAATTATTCTAAAAGTGAAATAAGTATAAATTCTCTTATTCCTCTTTTCAAAAAACTTAATTTTAGTTACTGCCCCTTGATTCTTTAGTTTGATTAAAACTTATTCTGTCATTTTGTTTAACCAAATAATTTCTGAGGACAAGGGAGAGAATCGAATAAATCAAATCGATCAGTGTGATGATATACAGTAGATTGTCCTCCGTACAAATGATTAAGATATATTGAATTATCATATATTGTTTTCTTTTCATTTACATATAGCTTAAGACATAAAATAGTGATGTCGTTTCTACATTTCGCGCACTTTTAAAACATTTTGATACTTGAACGTATTGACTTTGATATCCTTAATAAATGTATATCCATTTCATATATTCGATTGGCTGAATTACGAATCGATCGAATGGATCACTGCACTTGACCTGGGTCACACTGATTTACATTATTTTGTATTTCTTTATGAAGAACTATCTTTATGCTACAAGTGTTCCATTAATTTACTCTTGGAATAAGTTTATCTGCAAAATTTAAATCCTGCTAATTTTTGTAACATTTTACGCATAGGTACATAATTCCTTTCTCATTTTGCATGGCATTGTTATATCTACACTAACCGGTATTTTAGAAATATGAGATTTTTGGCATTGCCAGCAATTTGATTATATTTTTGTAATTTCGATTTGGATCTATTTTATCACTTCAGAATTTTAAGATATACGTAATGCTAGAGGAGGTGAGCCTCTGTCTCAATATAATTTTTTCATGCACAAGTAAAATACAAATACACTTTCGCTCAATCTATGGTAGCCAATGGCGATTAAATAAAACGAGTAGTTTATACGCATTATTCAAAATACAACATTAACTTGATTAATTTAAACAGTATTCGGGTGTTTTTTGTCAAGTAGGCTAAAAACTATGCTTCCATATATCATGTAAATCTTAATATAATATAAATGTCCTTACACTTGCAAGTTTAAAAATTTGATAAATTATGACTAAATTGAAAGCTAATATAAAAAATGTGATGATTACTTATTGTGTTTAGATTATGGCAATAGAGAACAAAAACTATGAAACCTTTTTAAGGTTTTTATCATTAATAAGACGGTAACACTTCGTGAGAATGGTAAAATTCTGAGTATGTAAAGTAAATCAAGTTTTATTTGGACAATTTTAGCGTAGGTTTCCTTCAACAAATTGTGACCCATATTTTACAACCGGGTATAAATAATTATTACCAATTGGGAGGATTGTACATCGATAATTCAAAATCTACTAAAGTTTAAGTTCAAACGATGCAGGAACTTATTAATACATTTAATCTACAATCTTTGGATTTTCAGCAAGGTCAACGAATGTTAACCTTCACGATACTTCCCAATTCAGAATGTTATTACTCAAAAAAAAAGTAACAAGGGTACACTCAACCTTCGTAAATTATTTTAATGAAATTAAACTATACTAATATATACATTTATCATTAACAAATTCTTCGAACCCTTTAGTCGTTTCGCTAGCTGTTGGTGATTTTTGGCGTGGCAAAATTGTACTAAGTTTACATGATCAATTTGAATTTTCTTCGTTGAAATATCTCTCCGACCGTATACTTTAATTTTATTTTTTATTCATACATGAATTTTCATTTCTGCAGTTGCATTTTATATCTCTTTCACTGGTGGAGGTGTCTAGCTTCGCTATCCAGATGGCATTTTTTCGCCTCACCAGTTCAGACTTTTTCTAACAGATAATATTATATTTACATATCATTTTCGTTTCACTTAGCTTATCCAGAACGGCTGATCTCAGAGTTCGGATAAAGTTAGGCATTTTAATTATTGAACTAGGATGCCCTTTATGGCTCAATTTGAGTCATGGCTCCTGTTAGTGCAGCCGCGGCCAATAATCACCAAAAACAGTAACGAATATGTTCTAAAGGAAATAATGTACAATAAATCATAAAAATATATCTGTTATTTTGTTTAATTTGCCTTAATATAAAATATCTGCTTTGTCTGTTCGTTATCAGTAGAAAACCTGAAATGAATCTTGACCTGTCAGTCTGTCTGTGGTTTATTGAAATGTCTTGTCTGGGATAACAAGATTTAATGCTAATCATTAAATCCATTTATCAAAGCAAGACAAGAATAGCTTATTTTTCTTGAGTGAACCAAATGCACTAACGATAAGATCTATGTATTTATTTATATCTGATCAATGAACCGTGATTAGATCAGGCTATTTTTTCACCTGTTAAGTAAATGTGAACTTCGCTCACGGGTTATTTATACGCATGCTTTCACCACTCTTGTGTCACTTTTGTTTGAAAATTCACCCTCCCTCCCACCCTTTTTGTATCATTTAGGATTTGATTCTGCTCTTAGTTTATGTATTTTCAGCAATTATCGATGACGTTGACTTCGGATTACTTCGAGACCAACGTGAAAGTGCACAGAACGATTCAATTGCATGGATGAGAAGATTCTTGATGTCAAACTTCATCCTCATTTCTATTTGCGGATATATCCGAGTCAGACAGACCTTGTCGCGGCTGTGTCTAGATGGGAAGACATGTGCTAATTTAAGATTTATGTTGTGTAACAGTGATATTATGGCATTTTTTCGCCTCACCAGTTCAGACATTTGACTTTTTCTAACAGATAATATTATATTTACATATCATTTTCGTTTCACTTAGCTTATCCAGAACGGCTGATCTCAGAGTTCGGATAAAGTTAGGCATTTTAATTATTGAACTAGGATGCCCTTTATGGCTCAATTTGAGTCATGGCTCCTGTTAGTGCAGCCGCGGCCAATAATCACCAAAAACAGTAACGAATATGTTCTAAAGGAAATAATGTACAATAAATCATAAAAATATATCTGTTATTTTGTTTAATTTGCCTTAATATAAAATATCTGCTTTGTCTGTTCGTTATCAGTAGAAAACCTGAAATGAATCTTGACCTGTCAGTCTGTCTGTGGTTTATTGAAATGTCTTGTCTGGGATAAACGTACCATTTGAAGCTTTGTTTTTGCAACACTCCAAGTTCATTTGAGCCCTGTGTAAAGAAAACAATTTTCGATTATTTACGTTAGTTGCGGTCACAGGGATTTATCGCACTTCCCATTTACTCTATTTACTATGAAAGAAACACCTAGTTGCAGCACTAACAGCAACCTCCCAAAACACCCACTGTAAAAAAAAAGACACGCACAGAAAGAGACGCAGTAGTACAAGGAACGTCAAATCACAGAAAAACATAAAACACAAATGACTACACATAAACCAACGAGACCAATGGGTAAACGGTGCCGACTTAGGACGGCCATCTGCCACGTCAGTAGCAGACGGTGTGGTTATCCTGGATTACGTGCGCACAACCCTCCCACTTTTCCGATTACCCAGAGGTCTCGAAGAACGTACAATTGTGGTGTAAAACAACCTCCTCACTGTCAGATGACCACACATAAACAGGACCCAGGACCGCAAAACGCAGGGGCCCAAGCAACACAGATGAATATGTAAATGGATATTAAAATAGGGCATGCGTAATACAACCTGTGCTCTGCCGGCTGTAGCGATGTTAAACGTCTTTAAATTCAATAGCATCATTTAAAACCTGATAAATTTACAGCATGGACCAGACATGCACGTTTCGGGTACTAAACCGAGTTCATGTTTGTTATCACCCGAGGAGTCCGACTGACATTCAGAGAGGACACGGGGTCGGGGCCCTGTCTTCTCTAAAGAGTTTTGGACAGGGCCCGTCATGGAGTCCCGTCGTCACAGTCAGTCAGAGTGCAAGTTTTAAAAATGCGCTGGTACAAGACTGTAGATTGGTCAAGTACTCAAGTGACATTAGGATCATATCCACGGTATAAAAGGCGAATACACTTACCATCAAATCAAGTACACATGTACTTACTATCAAATAATATGTCACAGATTGTTACAACTTATGAATAAACATTCAAACGTGTACTTAACTTACGTAGCAGATTACCGTCCTATAATGTCGTCGCCGATTGCACATGCGTCTCATTAGTTTATATGTACATGTATTTTGTGCTTTGGTGTTAAGTATTTGACCTTCTTGCCTGGTTGTGTCTTTTATTGTGATTTTCCCCTCTGCAATTTACAAATTACAAATTAAATTTTAGGTCAAGGTTTTCGCTTTTACAAACTGGTAAAGACTTTCTGGAAATTTTACAAAAAAATATCAAACTTCTTTTGAAATTCGGACCCATACAAGCAACAGAGTATATAGCATTGGGAATTTTATAACCTGAATTTATGACATAATTAACAAAATAAGATGAATCAAAGGTAGACAGAATTACCATCGAAATTGTGATAGAATCATGAAACGCCTTTTATATCGTAAATAAGATCCTTCTGTCAACAGATGGACACTTGGCTTGGTACTGGACCATTCTACAGCCTTGTACCAGCGCAATTTTAAGAATTGCACTCTGTGACGACGGGACTCCATGAAGGCCATGTCCAAACCTCTTGAGAGAAGACAGGATCACGACTACCTGTCCTCTCTGAAACTCAGTTGGACTCCTCGGGTGTTAACATGCATGAGCTCGCTGCAGCCGGCAGAACACGGACTGCATTTAATATGCCTGCTGTTATATCCATTTACATACCCATCTGTGTGTTTCTTGGGGCTCCTTCGTCATGCTGTCTCTTTGTATATTCATCTTAAGTAAGGAGATTATTTTACATTACTAGTGTGCGTTCTTCGAAACCTCTGGGTAATCGGAAAATGGTAGGGTTGTGCGCACGTAATCCGGATAACCACGTCGTCTGCTACTTACATGGCAGATGGCCGTCCTAAGTTGGCACCCGTTGCCAATTGGTCTCGTTGGTCTTTTGTCTTTGACTTTTTTTATGGTGTGAGTTGGTGTTCCTGGTCTCTATTGAGTCTCTTTTTGTGCTTGTCTACCCTGTGTTTTTGCATTGGGTGTTTTGGTGATTTGCTTTGGGTGCTGCAACCTAGTGATGTTGGAGATCCCCTCCTTTGTTTAATATTTTATTTGTAATTGTTAGATAAATTGTTTTTTATATAGTGTTTGTTTTCTTTCTGTTGGAAGATAACACTGGAAATCGAGACTCAGATTTACCTCTGTCTTCTGTACAATATGATCGTCACAGTTATAATGACGAAGAAGTTTGCGATTCCAATGGTCCCTGAATACTTATCCACTTCCCAACCAGTTACAAAGCATTGACTGCCTGCTGCATTATGTTGACTGCCTGAGAAACACAGAATATAAGTTATACACAATGTACAAGTGGAATGAAGGTTCATTATCAGATAAGGCACATTTTCCAAAAGCGGAAAGCGGGTTGCAGGTAAGATAAACAACATTTTCCTGTGATACTTTTAATTTCATGTGTATAATATTATGTACCAAAGGAAGGAAATGATAATATTTCAATAATTTAAAAGAGAAGTTCCTTGGGTCACAGTACAAATGTGTGTTTATTTTCCTGATTTTGGATAGCATTGGTTGCTTGGTAATGCCGGGTAACACCCGTCGCTTTCACCTGCAGAGAAGGTCAAACTGAAGAATGTATTGGATTCTACTGTACACAGTATTCTGGGTTTTTTTTTCCCTCGAAGTCTGCTCTCTGACAGCAGATGAAAAAAACTTCTTTTGTTGTTCTATTTCCCCTGCATCAAACTTTGATTTATATATGTATAGGTTAGTGAAATAATCGACTTACAAATCGTTTTACTCCATACAATATGCGACGACTTGATATGAGGTTTTCCATGTATGTTCACAGCCTCACAATGTACATACCGATACTCATGAAAATCCCTCTTCACTAATTTCAGTGTACTTGTTGTTGTATACATTTCGTCAGCATTTATCTTGGACACAGTCTGAATCGATGAGGTATCATTTACTTGTTGGTCATCCAGAAACCATGTTATATTAGCAGCAGGTCGCGTTCTTTTTAGGGTACATATAACATAGAATGATATAGATAAATCTTTGGTCGTCGGCGTGACCTTGTCTATTGTCACCATTCTTACCGGTACTGAAACATACAACATTTTCTTAAACATACATCATTTTCTTAAACTGCTTGTCTGCTTTGTGTTTTTGCATTGGGTGTTTTGGGGTTTTGCTGTGGGTGCTGCAACCGGGTGTTGTTGGAGATCCCCTCCTTTGTTCAATACATGTTATATCTATACAGGCATAATGTGTTATATACCTCTGACGTGTCTTATAGTTGAGCTACCCTGAATTAATTAATTCCCTAAGTAAAATATTGTAATACACGACCCCATTTTCCCCATTATCAATGAGTCGAATAACCACATCATTTTCTATGAATATGAATCTAGAATTGACAGCGGCTTAACATTGGTCTGATACTCCCTTCTTAAATGTGTTGTCATTCGTGAATGCTTTGTTTTTTTCTACCATTTGGTATGAGTGTTATTATTCTATATGGTTGTGTATTTGTGTTCTTTATTGTTGTTGTTGTTTTACATGTTTCCCGTTTACTGTTGTATTGTTGAAGAGGTTTTTCCCTCGCTATTCTCCTTATTTGCTTGCGTGGTTGTCTTACATTATGCCCATGTGTTTTGCAGTATACTGTGATTATTTTGCATAGAATAGCTTTATTGCATTGAAATACAACTTGTGTTCATAGATTAATTCTTATTTTAAGTAATAAACATTTTGTCTCACCTTGTAGATTGAGGATCAGAACAGAAATGAATACTTCATGCCAACGTATGTATTTACATATCCATTCACTTTTATGCTCCTTCTCTGTCATTTCTGAAGAGGGAATAAATATATTTGACAAGATAGAATATCCGTCCATCCAATGTGATACAACGTATGGTAACTTATCCGAGGCCTGTACTGCTTGTCCATTTCGTGTCACATTAAGCCAATCATAATTTGACCAATAAAATAATGAAATACTTTCAAATTCAATGACGTCTACTGTTGTGTTCCGATCCATGACAAATTCAAATACTAGACGAATAATAAACAAGGTACATTAATTTAACAACTTATTTAAGGGCGTTTATCTGAACCATCATGAATTGATGAAACAAATAAAAACACTGAATTTGGTATCAAACTAATATACATGTACATAGTAGTATACAAATGATGACATTTTGGATTTCGTTAGACTATCGCTGCGAGGTCGTTAGAAAGGCGTTATAAGAAAGTTTACAGGTAAATTGAAAAATTGTTTGAAAAAGTTTAATGGCTTCGAAACACAAGTTTGCAATGCGCAATTGGGAAGATCTGTGTGTATTTAGGCCAAATTCCAGATTACATGAAGATTTTGACCCCTGTTCTCAGTTCAGCGTGTCTCATACGAAAATGTTCCTATTTTCCGAAAAAAGTTCTTTACATAGACTTTTAATTCTTAAATTTTTAAATATTTAGCCTCGTCAATCATCATTTGCTTACGTGTGCTATTTGTCATTCTCCATCAAGTACTAGACTGCATCAGGGGACGTTTCAAGTTCATTTCAAGGAACCTGGTATCAAAACTGAAGTTAGCATAGGCACAGCAATAATGGCATTAAGACGAAAGAATGATGACAGAATGAAAGATGTCATAACGCATGGTATAACGACAATTTTGCATTGACTAAGGACAATTTTAAAGTACACGGAAGCGTCATTGCATAAAGAAAGACTAATGCAATTAACTCAATTTGTATTGAAAGCAAGGCAAATAAACATGGAATAATCAAACATTGAATGTAGTAACATACTACCAAATATGAAGCATGTAAGCAAGTTAAATAGCATTGTGACCCTTTCCCTCCTTTATAGACTTTTACATTGTCGCGAACATGTAAGATACGGAGGTAAGGAGGGGATCCAGAAGAAAACTTTATAGAAATAAAACGTTCACAAAGAAAGGATGAAAATCAAGACGTTATCATATATAATGTAAATATTGATACAAACTCTTACCATGAATCCTCTTTATTAAACCTATTACAACGAACATGAATAATTCTTTTTGTATTATCGTGATTTTCATTGTTCCCACTCCCGTTGGACGTTTATTTCTTTCTTTAAGCAGGGTTAAAATGATGATATCAATTTCACTTTGTTAAATCATAAAGTGCTTTCTGCTTTCAGGAAAACAAAACTGGGTATGCTCAAAGTCATTATATCTCATTAATTAATGGACTTCCATTTTATAGAGACTGCATGAGGTACAAATAAGGAAATGCTTATTCAATAACTTTCGGAGACAGTATTTATCAGGAAATAAAGAAAATGAATTGATAAATTATAAATCATCACGAGAAAGTTTTTAGAATATGTATTCACAATTTTCCTGTTAATGATGCGTCTATGTATCCAAGTTCGATCAACTTCGGTTGATCGTCTGTCTCTTCAACGCATTCGAAAATTTCTGTTATAAAAAAATCTTTAAATTTCTAAAACGTGGGTCCTGTAGCATCATATCCCATCCATCCTGCTACGTCTTTTGGTACATTTTTGGACATAATATTTTTCATACTTTTTGGCCATATTTCATTGTTTAGATTGAGGATCACTGACGAGGGTTGAGTACCCGAGACGTGCATGTCTGGTCCATGCTGAAATTTCATCTGTTCTAAAATGATGCTATTGAATTGGAAGACGTTTAACAATTGAATAAGGAATATGATAGGATATACAATCTGTTCTTAAATGATGCTATCGATTTTGAAGACGTTCAACATTTGAACCACTTGGTGAGTGTCACTGCTGGTGGACAAGGACTCCCCGAGGGCACATGTAGCCAAGTTCGTTCAACATCGATCGCTTGTCTGTCTCTTCAACGTATTCGAAAATTTCTGTTATCAAAAACATTTGAAATTTCTAAAACATGGGTCCTCTAGCATCATATCCCACCATCCTGCTAGATTTTTCGGTACATTTTTGAAAATAATATTTTTCACACTCTTTGGTCATATTTCATTGTTTAGATTGAGGATCACTGACGAGGGTTAAGTACTCGAAACGTGCATTTCTGGTCCATGCTTGAAATTGATCTGTTATTAAATGATGCAATCGATTTTGATGACGTTTAAAATAAACTTACCAAAATTGATGATTAATAGATGGTTTTCTTTTACTTTTGATGTGATTCAATTTGAATTTCAAAATCATTTTTTTCCAGTAATGGATTTGTCTAGTTATTTGGTCGCAACTCGAACGTCTCGTACACGCCGAGAACCCAGGCAGTCATTAGAGACACGCTCCGTACACGTTTAAAACAAGTTGCGCGAACGCTAGACTATCGTCAAGCTTATTTTACGAGGAACGTATTTGAACGTGTGAGTAGCGTTAGTGCAACGTATGACAGCATGTGCATAACGACTTCATTGCGTTTGAGTAACGATCGAGGAGCGTGTAACCAACACGTTCGGCACACGCTGTCGATTTTGTGCAGGCACAAAATTTTTCGAAGAGAATAGTGTTCGACAGCGTATAGCTTCGTATGTGAGCGCTCTCGCAACGTCCTCATAACATCCCCGGAGCGTGTACGAGGATCATCCAGCATGTTAGCCTTACACGTTGGCACACGCTGCTGTCAAACGCTGTAGTGTTACAGGGACTTAACAGAATGATTTTGTATGTCCTTTTGGTTTCCTTTAACTAAAGGGAATATGAACATAGTCTCTGGCATATTTTGACATCAAATATTAGCCCGCAAATTGTGACATTTTTACCATTTCATTGCTATTTCTCAAAATATTACAATTGTCTTGTCTTCTATTGCTAATAATAAGTACCTGCAGTTCTTAAACAAGTCTTTTCCAATAGAAAATTTGACTTTAGATACCTTATATTCATTTTTATTCAGTTTCCCTTGGATATACTCAAAATTTGGACAAAGTATGATTTTCAACTAAAAGTGCCCGACTTTGTTCAAGTATTAGACCCTAAAGATGCCCTGCACGATGCATATATTTTATATATTTTAGAATATTTGAAGATAGATTTTTAGTTTAGAGAAAAAATAAAGTTAGTTTGACTATCCAAACAGTGTCAATATAACGATACTCGAACCCACTTAAGGCTCATAAGCATATACAGTTACAATGTAATTAAACATAATTGATACATGATTAGCCTCATACATTTGTAAAACATTTAGACACGGTCCATTTGATATTCGGGTGGGGGGGGGACTTGGGTTTTTTTCGAAAAAAATAATTTTGCTCTGAATCTTGATAAAAAAAATTAATTTGCTTAAGGTGCGACAGAAAAAAATAATCTTGCTCTTACAAGTAATCTGAATTTGAAGAATAAACATAAAATTAGCTTAAAATTCCTGAAAATTTTTCAGCTCGCTTCGCTCGCCACACTTCTTACTTTCTATATAAAAAATTTTGGCTCGCTTCGCTCGCCTTAGTTTTCTTCTGTAATGGCAATTGCTATTTGAAAATATTAAAAAATGCATGTGACTGAAACAACTAAAATGTTTAAATACATTATCAAATAATTTATTACTATTAATAGATACATGTATCACCATAGTCTCTATTTTATATACAAGTTTCACCATGGGGTATCACGTGATACACAAATGATATGTTCCACGGGAATCCCCTTTGATTGAACCAAGTAAATACTGTCTAAATCTACTTCATATGAATTTATTTTAGGCCTATCATATGGTCATTATTATCAATTATATGATGGTAATTTATTCTGGTCAAGAATAGACGTGTATTCGGAGAACACTTTAACAGAATTTTTCTAATGCTCGCCTCATGTTATGATATGGTGCACGGACAGATACAAAATTTTCTGTTTAAGTGTTCTCCAAATATACGTCTTTTCTTGACCAGAATAAATTACCAACATATAATTTATAATAATGACCATATGATAGGCCTAAAATAAATTCATATTAAGTAGATTTAGACAGTATTTACTCGGTTCAATCAAAGGGGATTACCGTGGAACATATCATTTGTGTATCACGTGATACCCCACGGTGAGCTTGGAAGGAGAATTTAATAAGTTTTGCACTAGTTTTCATTTCTATATGTAAAAACTTGCATCAGGCCCTCTTACATGTTACATAACCATATATACATTTTGTTTACTTAAAATTATATATCGCATATTGTAAAAATCTTTCATCTCTCTCAGTTTAGAAGTGTGAATAAAAGTTTTACATAAAAATAAAGTTTGGAGTAATTTAAGTAAAAATAAATAATTCCTATTGAAAAAACACAAACATCATTAATATTCACATCAACTGTTATGAAAAAAATTTCCTTGCTCCAACTTTGCAAGAGAAAAATAATTTTGCCTCGGTCCGGAGCGAAAAAAATAATCTTGCTCCGACAAAAAAAACCCAAGCCCCCCCCCCCCCCCCCCCACCTCAGAATATCAAATGGACCGTGCCTTATTAGATATGATACAATGATATACTAAGTATATAACATGTATATTATGTATAAAAAAGAATTAAGATAAAAGGGAAAATGTTTAGTTATGAAATGTAAATGAAGACAGAAAAAAGGAAAAGGTTTCTTATAAAATGTTTTTGTGCAAGTGGTGGAGGAAGGATGGCATTGGCCATATTATATATGCTAACAATCTTATAAGTATCAAAAGTTTACATAAAGCAATAAAATGAATATATTTTAAGCCCCTCTCTCAAATTGTTATCATTTCAAGGTAATGGGAATCCTTGCCTATATATTCAATTATTCGGACACTCTTTATGGCCATAATCCTTGTAACAAGCCTCTTGACCATTGATCAATATCAAATGTTATAACAATTTTAAATCAGTCTGTAAAGTTGTCATTTATTCTTTTAGTTCTTGCACAAATGTTTGCTGGTAAAAAAATCTTTCACATTGACCTCAAGTCCAGGTCTTGTTCTGATAGGGTTACTGCAAACCATTCTATATCAAATATTCAGTTTTCAGCATTTTTCTAACAGTTACTTTTGATGAAAATGATCTAATTACTATTGTGAAGAAACCAGAAAATTAGACATTCCAAATATGCTCCTACGGTATTAAGTTTATTTGGATTTTGCAAGACATGAGGAAAACAAATAAAAAACTAAATCTATCTATGTGTTGAATGTGATGTATTATCAATCGTTGCATAAGAATGTGTGTGATTTCTAGATATCATTAAGATACAAGTATCAGCATAGTGATATGGGTTTGTTCCAGCTTTTAACCTTCTTGAAGAAAATTCAAAACCAATTTTAATGCACCAGACAGTGTTTCTGATAGTAAATTCCATCTGTAATGCTACAAGCTACAATGGTTTTCAAACACAACCAACATTCATTTCAGAAGTGCCCTATAGTTTGCCTTTTTGGATTTAGTCTTCTGGCTCCAAATTTACTGTAGGTTCGATTCAGTGGCATAGTTAGATAAAAACTTAGGAGGAAATGCTAGGATGTTACATGTAACATCCTTTTATTTCGATGATATTTTTGGATGAAATGACACGTTTCCAAAATAGCTAAATAGATATGATTCCTCGAATCTGCTGCAGAGTTAAATAAATAGGTTTGCTAGCAAGGAGAAGAAAGAGTTGTTGCTACCAAGGAGAAGGAAGAGGTGTTGCTTTGCCAGCAAGGAGAAGAAAGAGATATTGCTAACAAGGAAAAAAAAAGAGGTGTTGCTAGCAAGGAGAAGAAAAATGAATTGCTAGCAAGGAGAAGAAAGGGGTTTTGTTATCAAGGAGAAGAGAGAAGTGTTGCTAGCAAGGAGAAGAAAAAGGTATTGCTACCAAGGAGAAGAAAAAGGTTTTGCTACCAAGGAGAAGAAAGAGATGTTGCTACCAAGGAGAAGAAAGACACCTTGCACCTATGTCGTCTCTATTAGGAATAACTTTTGCTTTCTCAAAATATTTAACGCTTGTACCAGAAAGAAGCTATTCGTAAATACTATTAATTCAAGAGAGTTTCTGAAAATCAATATAATAAATTCAAAGTATGTAATTGCATAATGAAATATCAAAATACAGGAGGTTCAAAGTGGTTTTTTTTTATCACATCTTTCATTTATGTACGCTACTCTACAGGAAACATCCCACTCTATACCAAATTTGAATTTGAAAATTTAATTGAGAAATAATGAAATAATTATTTTTGGCATCGCTGAATCATTCTGACACGATATTCCACTGATAAAGATTTACATGTCTAGTGTACATTATTTTAAGTGTCTAGTAGGTTTCTCTCTGGCTGCTGAGTTGTGACACTCTTTTTTTAGTTGTTTTGTTTGGTAAAAAAATGCATCTCTCCCTTACTTACTTGGATTTACTTTTCGGCAACCAAATTCATTTTACTTCTTGAGTTATCTTCCTTTTCCGGTATCAAATATTTGAAGCAGTTACTGTATATTTCTTCTCTTTTAAATAGCAATTACATTTCAAAGAAAGGATGGGATTTCCAACACAACTCGGTTGCAGCACCTACAGCAAAGAAAGGAGGAAATCTCTAACAGCACTTGGTTGCAGAACCCTCAACATAACTCCAGAACATCCAATGAAAAAACACAGAGCAGGCATCCACAGAAAGAGACGCAAAAGGGAGAAGGAACACCAAATCACACCCTAGAAACATGAAACACAAAAGACCACATATAAAGCTACGAGGCCAATTGGCAACCGATTCCGACTAAGGACAGCCATCTGCCGCGCAAGTACAACATGTAGCAGACGGTGTAGTTATCCGGATTTCGTGCGTGCACAAAACCCACCAACTTTTCCGATTACCCAGAGGTATCGAAGAACGCACCATTGTGGTGTAAAATAATCTCCTCACTGTAAGATGACCATACAAACAGACAGCATGACGCGGGGCCCAAGAAACACACATATGGGTATGTAAATGGATATATAAAAGAGAAGGCATACTAAATACATTCCGTGCTCTGCCGGCTGTAGCGAGCTCATGTATGTTATCATCCGAGGAGTCCGACTGAGATTCAAAGAGGACCTGTCTTCTCCAAAGAGTGTCATGGAATCCTGCCGTTACAGGCAAAGTACAATTCTTAAGAATACGCTGTTACAAGGCTGCATCGGTCCAGTACCCATTCAAGTGTCCGTCTGCTGATAGAAGGATCATATCCATGATATAAAACGTGACAAGAAAAATATCACCAACATTTTGTGATGTCTAGTGTCTGTTCGCCCAATGAATCTACTGGAAAATCAGTTATTGAGTCCTGTTGGAGGTCTCCATCTTTCTTATGAATATCTATTTTAAAAGATTTTTTAATACAATTAATACAATATCATATTGAGATAAGAACCAAACAAAAACAAAATTAATTTAGTAATAGAGAAATTTTAGACATTGTATAACCGAAAATTGTGAATTACTATCCTTCATATTTTTCAAAACATATCGAGGATAAACATATAAAAAGGACAAAGTCTTAGTTTTTATACAAATGTTATTAGATATGCATGAGAGGAACCGGCTAGGTAACGACCTCATATGCCTTTTTTCCATAATGAGCAAATGATCCCAAATAAAGGCAACGTAAACGTAGCATCCCCTCACAATTGCATGTACTATCTGATTTTAAGCCAAAGTCTACAGACTGAGTGAACTTGACCTTTTACCCTTGACCTTGACCTTGTCTTTCTAAAGGGAACATTTGTGGGAGGTGTCTTTTATGCTGTTCACAAGTATACCAAGCCTAGTAAGTCCACAGTGACCTTCACCTTTGACCTTGGAAATCAATAGGGTCCATTCTCTCCGCATGAGGAACATTTGAAGTAGGTTTGATGTTTCTATGATGATTGCTTTGTCTTCTATGCTGTTCACAAGTATATCAAGCCTAGGAAGTCCACAGTGACCTTCACCTTTGACCCTTGACCTTGGAAATCAATAGGGTCCATTCTCTCCGCATGAGGAACATTTGTAGTAGGTTTGATGTTTCTATGATGATTGCTTTGTCTTCTTTGCTGTTCACAAGGATTTTAAGACTAAGTCCATAGTGACCTTGACCATTGACCTTGAAAATCAATAGGGTTCATGAGGACATGTATGGAAGGTTTGATGTTCCCATGATCATTACTTTGGCTTCTTTCCTGTTCACAAGAATCGGGACACACACACACACACACACACTAACACACGCAAAACACCCTCACAAACAATCACTCACACAGAGACGCACGACAGCGATACTATGTCCCCTCCACAAAAGTGTTTCGAGGGGATAAGAAGACAACATTCCAGTGAAAACAAACATGAGCAAGAATGTACACCAGAAGAACATCCAACAAATGTAACATTTATGATTAATTCAATCAACATCAGTTCCCATAAATTTGTTTTTGACTAATTAGGCCCCCTTCACACTTTCACGGATCGGGCCACGGATAGCTACGGATCGAGAAAAAATTACATCCATAGCTATCCGTAGCAATTCGTACCAATCCGTAGCTCGATCCGGCACAAGTCGTAGCTATCCTTGGCAATACGTAGCTACATGTATCCGGGATGAGACAGAAAATATTTGAACAACAACGGATAAATTTGTAGTAGCGGATGCGTAGGGGAGTCTTAAGCCCCCTTCACACTTACACGGATTGGGCCACGGATAACTACGGATCGAGACAAATTTTACATCCGTAGCTATCCAAAGCTCGATCCGGCACTAGTCGTGACAAGTCGTAGCTATCCTTGGCAATCCGGAATGAGACAGAACATTTTTGAGCATGTTCAAAATTTTCCACGACTCCGCCACGGATAGATTTGTCGTAGTGGAGTAGTAGGAGAGTCTTAGCAACTCGTAGTGGAGTCGAAGCTATCCGTAGAGGAGTCGTAGTAACCCGTAGCGCATTTGTAGCAATCCGGGACCATTTTTGTGATAAAAATAGCAATACGACTCTGCTACGGATTGGTACGACTTTGCTACGGATTGCTACGATTCTGCTACGGATTGCTACGACTCTCCGACGGATTGCTACATGTACGACTCACGGGTTGCTACGGATAGCCAATGATTCTGTCTTATATTTACTTCAATCTGTTAGTTTTTAGTGCGTTTTTCGGTCAATATATGAGTGAATACTTCAAGTAATCAATTTCAGATAATGATATAAAGGCATGTATATAACCTCAATACTGTTATATAACAAGTGAGACCATCTCAATTTGAAAATATTCGGTGTTTTATTAAATAATCATAGTTTAAAAATACATAGGAAATTCAAGCCAGTCCAACCAATCCGTTCTGAAGTCGTAGCTATCCTTGTGCGAATCGTGGTTATCCGTACTCGAGTCGTGGTATTCCTTAGCAATCCGTACCTATCCGTACACGCGTCGAAGCAATCCGTAACTATCCGTACCCTTGTCGTAGCAATCCGTAGCAATGTCGGGACGATATCCGTAGTAATCATCAGCTTTCCGTACTCGATTCGTATCAACCCGTAGCAATCACTACTGGAGTCGTAGGTTCATTTTGCTTTCAACGGATATACCTTTTTTGGAGTCGTAGCGGAGTCGTGGCTCGATACGTGAAAGTGTGAAGGGGGCTTTAGCAACCTGCAGTGAAATCGTAGCTATCCGAAGGGGAGTCGTACATGTAGCACCCCGTAGCAATCCGGGATCATTTTTTGTGATAGAAATAGCCAAACGACTCTCCTACAGATTGCTACGACTTTCCAACGGATCGTTGCGACTCACCTACGGATTGCTACGGATAGCCATGGATTCGAAAATGAGAGGCTATGAATAGCCAAGGTTTGTGTCTTTAGTTATATTAACTTCAAATCTACCAGTATTATTGCGTTTTTCGGTCAATATACGAGTTAATACTTCAACTATTCCAATTCAGGTAATTATACATTGTATAAAGATATGTATAAAACCTAAATACTGTGATTAAACAAGTGAGAGCGTCTCAACTTGAAAATATTGGATGTTTTAGTAAATAATGATGG
This sequence comes from Pinctada fucata, assembly GCA_028142955.1. NCBI lineage: Eukaryota > Metazoa > Mollusca > Bivalvia > Pterioida > Pteriidae > Pinctada > Pinctada fucata. Next base: position 4,827,679 of record AP027111.1, read on the forward strand.
TTTAAAAACACATAGGAAATTCAAGCCAGTCCTACTAATACGTACTGAAGTCGTAGCTATCCTTGCGCGAACCGTGGTTATCCGTACACGAGTCGTGGTAATCCTTAGCAATCCGTACCTATCCGTACGCGTGTCGCAGCAATCCGCATCTATCCGTACTCGTATCGTAGCAATCCGTACTTATGTCGGGACGATATCCGTAGCAATCCTTAGCTATCCGTACTCGATTCGTATCAACCCGTAGCAATCCGTACTGGAGTCGTAGGTTAATGGTTCATAGAACATTTTGCATCCGCCACGGATAGTTTTTTTTTTTGGAGTCGTAGCGGAGTCGTGACTCGATCGATCCGTGAAAGTGTGAAAGGGGCTTATCATATCTCTACTGGAAACAGATTACGAGATATATACATGGAATATACAATACTTCTACAGCAAAACGGAGGCGAAAAAGGAAACATTGAATTTAATTATCCACATTTCACTAATTAACTGTTTGATAAACGTTTTCTCTTTCCCTTGGGCGTTCTGCACTAACTTCATAACCGGCTTCCAGTCTCCTCGAGATCAGCTCTATTTGTCTTGGATCGACCCTTGTAAAAGATTCATGGGTTAATGCATACATACGGTCATACGCGTATACACGTCACATTGTAATACGGTTTGATGAGTAATACGTCACATAGAAATTAAAAACATAGAAGATACTCTGTAAAATAAAATTTCACGCCATTGTCATGCGTGTAAAAATAATCAAGCACTTATTAAGAGCACCAGATGGAATAAACACCAAAAAAGTACCCATCAGTTATTCAGTCTTAAAGTCGAGAAGGCAAGGTAAAATCATAAGCATTTCCAGTGGATCAGTTGCGAACCTCGGAATGAATAACTTTCTGAAGTGAGACCAGGTTCCCGGGGAGAGTCAGCGTCTCAAAAATATCATTCTCGGATGTGAAATTTCTGTTAATGCCTCTGTTGGTACATCCCATCTCCCATCCTCGAGTGATATTTTTTCGTCTAGTAAATTAATCTGAATAATCTATAGAATCTTATCGTATGGATATATCATCTATATGAGCTAGTTTTGTTACTGTGGCGAATGTTTAACTGTTTTCTCATATAAAAAACCCCAAAAGAAACAAACAAAAAATAACATTACCTTTCTGCATCCTCATCTACTAAAAGATATGTATTTCAAGGGTAAATATTTTTAATGTGATACTTGATAATGAAAGCTAAAAGTTTGAATGTTAAAAGCCTTCAAATTCAATAGCATCTGTGATCCTCTATATCTAAACAATGTAATATGGCCAAAAAGTGTTCAAGTTATTTATCCGAAAATGTACCGGAAGACGTAGCAGGATGGATGGGATATGATGCTACAGGAAATAGAAAATGAATGGATTAATATGAGAAATAAAAATGGAAAATAAAGCAATATCAAAAATATGTTCCATTTCTAAACTATATATTATTTGATAAGCATTACATGTGATTATTATAAACTTACCATTTGAAGTTTTGTTTTTGCAACACTCCAAATTCATTTGAGCCCTGTGTAAAGAAAATTTTATATGATATCCATTTTCGATTATTTATGTTAGTTGCGGTCACAGGGATTTATCGCACATCCCAGTTGCTCTATTTACTATGAGTTTTTATCGATAATCCATAGAAAATTGAGCAACCGGGAAGCATGATCAATCCCTTTGGTTGTAGTATAGAAAAAGATAACCCGTCGTAAAGAAATCTACGAAATGGAGTAAAAAAAAAACAACAATGAAATGGCATGTACAAAAATGTTTACCAAAGAAATAAGAGTATTTCCAACAAAACCAGATCGCAGCACCAACAGCAAAACACTTCAAGTGAAAACACAAAGTACTAGGCAGACACAGAAAGTGACGCAAAATGGACAAAGTATACCAAATACGACATCAAAACACTAAAAACAAAAGATTATACATAAACCAACGAAAACCAACGAGAATCACGCGGGTGTCCAACGAGACCAATACATGTATGTTATGAAATCATAGACAAAGACAAGAGTATGTGGTTACTAAAGCACAACTGTAAAATTGACAAATTTTAATAGCATTTAAATACTGTGGAGTTCAATGATTACATGAGATAGAGGATGAGTAATTATAGGAATTGAGGATCGGCAAAGTTGTTAATTTAACGAGACCAATGTGTAATGAAATCATTAAAAAGACAAGAGTATACGGTACATGTAACTAAAGCATAACTGTAAAATTTAGAAATTTTAATAGCATTTAAATACTGTGGAGTCAGATGAGTACATAAGATGGAGTATGAGTACATGTAATTATAGGAATTGAGGATCGGCAAAGACATTTAAGAAAAAAATACATATGTAAAAACATTAAATATTATTAAATTCGAAAGGATTCTGACCATGGAGGTCATAGCAGGTAGTGATGCATGCATGTACGTAAGTAATGTATTTTTTCGACTATGAAACATAAGGTGTTTATTGTTATTTATTTAAAGAGTAAATATCAGACTTTAACACTATTTAGGGATTTTTATAAGAAAGAAATATCATTTACACGTTGGTTTAACAATTCACAAAATCTTATACAGCTCTAACCACTCAAGATACCTCCATGGTACCTTCAGCCGAAAAGCTTAATTAAAACTTGATCTATTTCCACAACTCAATATATAGTTCGAGTTAATTTGTCATAATAGATTCAAGCAGCTTGTATCTCAGTTCCACCCCGTTCGTATGACAGGCTAGGCAGGAATCAACTACTTCTTGTAAAAAGCTACACGAGAAAAGGGGGCATCTTTAACCAAACATCGATTGCAGAACCCACATCAAAACGCCCAGGTTCAAAAATGCAGAGGGGAAATCACAATAAAAGACACAACAGGGCAAGAAGGTTAAATACTAAACACAAAAATACATGTACATATAAACAAATGAGAGGCATGTGCAATCGGTGACGACTTAGGACGGTCATCTGCTACGTAAGTTAAGTACACATTTAAATGTAAATTCATAAGTTGTAATAATCTGTGACATATCATTTGATAGTAGGTACAAGTGTTCTCTGTGTTTCTAAAAAATACATCATGTACATCAATAGTTTTATAATTGTTTTAAGTTCTAGTATTTACTTTTCTAGAAAATTCTTGTTTCTCCTTTTATTCGTAAATTCATGGATAAGTGTCTGTAAGAGAATGTGAGAGACTGAGTAACACCGTTCTAAACTACTTATTTGGTACTTATTCTTTGGACATTTAAAGAATTAATTTGAGTGTTCGATTGAGGAGTACCACAGAAAACGGACAAAGACTTTAGATAAGTAACTTTAATACAATACAGAATATGAATCATACAAATCATGGACATGTAGTGATCTATGTATTGCCTTGTCCTTCCTCTTGGACAACATTTTTGTAAGAATTGATGAGAAACCAGCAGATTGTAGCAATTCCTATTGGTACTTATTGTGTGCCTCTTCTTGCAGATTTATTTTCATAAAAGTATGAAAAGGAATTTATCGAAAATCTTCAAAAGCAAAGAAAATATGATGATTTGAAATGTTTTATTAATACTTCTAGATACATGGATGATATTCTTACTATCGAAGATCCTATTTCAAAAAGTATTAAAATGATACTTCTTTTTCTTCAAGAAGGTAAGAGTTTGAACACTTCCGCATTTTTATCTACAAGAATTGACTCTAAACAAGGCAAACGTTACAAAAACAAAAAACACTACTATTTCTTAACCTAAATATCAAAATAGTAATGGAGGGATCCATACAAGTTTGTATGACAAACGAGATGATTTGGGATTCAACATAGTAAATTTTCCCTGGCTTGATGATGATGTACCGAGACTACCTTCATATGGTAGTTTCATTTCACAGCTCATCCGGTATGCTAGAGCATGTACTGATGTTTTGGATTTCCATAGCGTTCTTCATCCCTCTGAATAATCGGGAAAATGGTAGGGTTGTGCGCATGTAATCCGGATAACCACGCAGTCTGCCACTTTCATGGCAGAAGGCCGTCCTGAGTCGACACGCGTTGCCCATTGGTCTCGTTGGTCTTTTGTGTTTGATGTTTCTATGGTGTGAGTTGGTTTGAGTTCAAATATTAATGTCTTATGGTGTGTAATGGTGTGAGTTCAAATATTAATGTCTTCTCAATCCGCCCTAACACTTAAAGGAAGCATAGGTCTCACGGTAGAAGGCGAAAGAAAAAACTCAGAAAAAGAGCTAGAGTACATCGTACCCTCAAAGATCTACTGATCATTGCACGCAACGGCGGCCGACATGAACTGCTACATGCTCTCTCTTAAGTTCCAGCAGTTCAATTAAAATTTATCTTGGATGAAGCACTTGTTGCATTCTTAAGAAACACTGATTGATTCAGGCTAAATATCATTGTTGCATTCGCACAAAATAAACTATATCCTTTGGTTAAAAACACCTCCCCTAAATGACGATTCATAAAAATTCCATTTATTAACAAAGGATTTGATCTTCTGAACATCTTTAATATTTTTCGGGATCATCGCGTACAAAGTGCCATTCCTCAATATTTTGAAAATTTAGAACCTCCTCTTATTTGTTACAAATATAAGAGACCTATTCGAAATTTCGTTTTTAACTACAACGAAGTTACACAAGATCCTAAAATACTTGAACCATGTCCTGCTTCTTGAGAATGTGCAACGTCTACATATATATATAAACCAGCTGGTCATATTATTACAGGTGACCTTTCAATTATCAAAGACAGGCAGCTCCGTGGTCTTCTTAAGAAAGGACCTAAGTATAGAATCCCATCCAAGATAGATTTTATTAAATGTCGCGAAGTGCTAAAGGAAGCTTTAGATAACTATACCAAACGATGGTGTAAATCTGAAGGAGTCGAATCGCATGCTCTGAATGACTGGAAAACCCTCATTTTGGATATTACCGATATTCGAATAGATAACTACCACAAAAATCCTCAACTTTTTGAAAATCCAATTTCTAAATCTGAAAGATATTTCAAAGCCAAGTTACGTAATTTACATGAAAAATATGTCTTCGCGCCCGCAGACAGAGCAGCCAACAACACCATAATTATTTGAAAACGCTACTACATATCAACTTTAGTTTCGGAACTTTCCTCTACTAATACTTATATCGAAAGCAACGAAAGTGTTCCCAATATTTTGAACAAGCATAACAGTGAAATTTCTTCTTTTAATATCCATATTTCTAAATTGGATCTCCCTACAATATACTGTATGCCAAAACTTCACAAGTCTCATCCAGTCTGTGAAACTGTCATGAACAGGAATGGCGTAAACTTCTTTTGGTCTATTAAAAATTCAGGGGATGTGATTGACAAAATTAAATCAAGAAATTTTGAAGCAAGTACGATATCTTCATACAGCTTTTCTAATATGTACACCACGCTTCCTAACGACAAAATAAATGATCGACTGTCCACACTCATTAAATGGTGTTTTGATCGAGAGGGGAAAACATATTTGTACTTCTGAATCGAAGAGTTTCTTCTTCCGCCACAGATTACAAATCATACAAATTATGGACATGTGGTGACCTGTGTATTGCCTTGTCCTTCCTTTTGGACATTATTTATGTAAGATTTGGTGAGAAACTCTACAAGCAGGTTGTAGGGATTCCAATGGGTACTAATTGTGCGCCTCTTGTTGCAGATTTATTTTCATACATTTCATCTGTGTTGCTTGGGCCCCTGCGTTTTGCGGTCTTGTGGTCATCTGACAGTGAGGAGGTTGTTTTACACCACAATTGTACGTTCTTCGAGACCTCTGGGTAATCGGAAAAGTGGGAGGGTTGTGCACACGTAATCCAGGATAACCATACCTTCTGCTATTTCCGTGACAGATGGCCGTCCTAAGTCGGCACCGGTTGCCCATTGGTCTCGTTTGTCTATGAGCATTCCTTTGTGTTTGATGTTTCTGTGTTGTGCGTTGACGTTCCTTGAAGTTAATATATATTGTTTTCATTTTCGTGCTTAACCATCGACGGCGGGTGCGGCTAGCCAACAGGGGATGCTTACTCCTCCCGGGCACCTGGTCCCACCTCTAGCTTGCTAGGGGTCCGTCGATGCTTAATTTTGTGCTCTATTGTGAGTGCTGTTGAGATTATCGTCAGGATCTTCTTTAACTCATTTGTCCCTTACGCGTCTCTTTCTGTGCTTGTCTGCTTTGTGTTTTTGCATCGGGTGTTTTCGGGTTTTGCTGTGGATGCTGCAGCCTGGTGTTGGAGATCCCCTACTTTGTTTGGTGTTCCTTGTCCCTATTGTGTCTCTTTCTTTGCTTGCCTGCTCTGTGTTTTTGCATTGGGTATTTTGCTGTGGGTGATGCAACCTAGTGATGTTGGAGATCCACTCCTTTGTTTAATATCTTATTTGTAATTGTAAGATAAATTGTTTAAAATTTTAGATAATGTTTATTTTTGCTTTCATAAAAATAACACTGGAAATTGAAACTCAGATTTACCTCTGTCGTCTGTACAATATGATCGTCGCAGTTATAATGACGAAGAAGTTTGCGATTCCAATGGTCCCTGAATACTTATCCACTTCCCATCCTGTTACACAACATTGACTGCCTGCTGCATAGCATTCACTGCCTGTTGCATTACATTGACTGCCTGCTACATTATGCTGACTGTCTGAGATACACAGAATAAAAGTAATACAAGTTGAATGAGGGTTCAGTATCAGATAAGGCACATTTTCCAAAAGTGGAAAGAGGATTGAAGGTAAGATAAACAACATTTTTCTGTGATACTTTTATTTTCATGTGAATAATATTATGTACCAAAGGAAGGAACTGATATTTCTTTCAATAATCTAAAAGAGAAGTCCCTTGGGTCACAGTACAAATGTGTGTTTATTTTCCAGATTTTGGATAGCAATGGTTGCTTGGTAATGCCGGGTAACACCCGTCTCTTTAACCCACAGAGAAGGTCAAACTGAAGAATGTATTAGATTCTACTATACACAGTATTCTGGTTTTCCCCAAAGTCTTCTCTCTAGCACAGATTTGAAAAAAAAACTCGTTTTTCTTACTTTCTTATATCGAGTATGATAGAGATATACTTAAAGGAAAATAAACTACTCACTTACTTTCTTATATCGAGCATGATAGAGATATACTTAAAGGAAAATAAACTACTCACAAATTGTTTCATTCCAAATAATATGAGACGACTTGACAGGAGGTTTTCCATGTATGTTCACAGCCTCACAATGTACAAACCGATACTCATGAAAATCCCTCTTCGTCAGTATCAATGTACTTGTTGTTGTATACATTTCGGCAGCAGTTTTCTCACATATTCTCTGAATCGATGAGGTATCATTAACTTGTTGGTCATCCAGAAACCATGTTATATTAGCTGCTGGCCGTGTTCTTTTTACGGTACATATAACATAGAATGGTATAGATAAATCTTCGCTCATCGTCATGACCTTTTCTATTGTCACCATCCTTACCGGTACTGAAACATACATTTTTCTAAAACTTCAATACATGTAACATCTACATGAATAATGTGGAATATATCTCTGACGTGTCTTATAGTTGAGCTACCTTGAATTCATCAATTATTTTCCCTTTGGTAAAATATTGTAATTCACGACCTTATCTTTCCCATTGTCATCGATTCGAATAACCACATAATTTTCTATGAATGTAGAAAGTCTTCTTGAATCGAAAGCGGTTTCACGTTGGTCTGATACTCCCTTCCTAAATGTGTTGTCATTCGTGAATGCTTTGGGTTTTTTTCTACCATTTGCTATGAGATTTATTTTATCTGGTTCTTTTTATGATATGGTTGTTTATTTGTGTTCTTGTTGTGTTGTTTCACATTGTGTACACTTTACTGTTGTATTGTTGAAGAGGTTTTTCCTGACTATTCTGCTTATTTGCTTGTGTGGTTGTCTTATATTATGTCCATGTGTTTTGAAAAGAATAACTTCATTGCATTGAAATTTGAAAATTTCTGTTTACAAAATTTTCTCAAATTTCTAAAACCTGAGTCCTGTAGCACCATATCCCAGTTATCTTGCTACGTCTTTCGTTATTTTTAGGACATAATTTTCACAGATTTTGGCCATATTACATTGTTTAGATTGAGGATCACTGACGAGGGTTAAATACCCGAAACGTGCATGTCTGGTCAATGACAGATATGGATAATAACCATATCCCTGTTTACAGCACAAAATCGATAACCCAGAAAATCAGAAACCGAAAGCATACAAAATCAGGATAAAACAGAAACCAAAGCAAACAAACAAAAACATCCACCATATGAAAAGAAGCGAACTCCCGATATGAGAGTGAGACCAGGTGCCCAGGAAGAGTAAGCATCTCCTGCTTTTATGCAACACCCGTCGCTTCAATTCGGTAGAACTGTCACATCCGGTTACTTCCATTATGGAAGATATAGAGTACAATCTTTGGTTGGATGGTTCAAACGGTCTATGACAGAATATCATCCACTATTCTGGAAAGTGGGACATCATAATGTATGACGAGTTCCCCATATCGACCGTAGAACTTCCTCATTGACGATGTTAGTCGGTCACAAACATATCCCTGACTGAGAAGCTATCTGAAAGACGCCTAGCTCTCAGAACGAAATCCGTATATTTGGTACTTGCTCTGGCATAGCGTATCAACTGAGAAATGAACACGCCATAAGCAGGCGATGAAGGGATGTTGCTACTCAGAAAAGGAAAGTTTGTAATGCTGAAATTGAAGTCGTCACGTTTGTCATAGAGTGAGGTGTTCATGTGACCATCAGTGTCGTAGGACAACATTATGTCCAAATAGGATGCTGAATTATTTGTCTCTGTAGTTTCTTTGACTTCAAGCTCCGAAGGATAGATACTGCTCAGGTAATCCGCGAATTGTGGATTATTGATGGACAAAACATCGTCTATGTATCTGTAAGTGAAGTTGAAGTCAGAAGCTAAGTATCTTCTTCCCTTCAGAGACCAAAGATTGAATGAATTCAGCTTCGTACGAGTAAAGGAAAATGTCGGCAAGGAGTGGGGCACAATTGGTCCCCATTGGAATTCCGACAATTTGCTGGAAGACCTTTCCTCCAAACACCACAAAAATGTTGTCGATCAGAAAGTTTAACATCTGAATAATGTCTGTTTCAGTGTACTTATTTTCAGAATCGGACTTTTCTTTTACAAAGTAGGTTTTGTCATAGTTTACAGCAATAAATTTGTATTTGCGATTACCGTTCTTACTTGTAAACGCATTACTTATAATTTTTGCGAGTCTTTCTTTCAATTTAGAATGTGGAATTGTAGTGTAAAGTGTCGAAAAATCAAAGGCTTTGATCGAATGGACTCTACTAAAATGAGTGGATTTCAGATGTTCTAAAAGTTCCTTCGAATTCTTTAAAATCCACATCTGGTTGATACCACTGCCAGAATATACTGTCGAACAATATTTTTGAAGCCCAGATTTGATTTCAGATAAAACTTTGGTGAGTAAGATCGATACAGATTTGGTAGAACATTTTGAGGAACCAGCGATGAAACGTTGTTTGTACGGATTCTTATGCATTTTAGGTAAGCAGTATAAGTATGGTAAATCTAAATCTAAATTGGTAGTGTCGAAGCCAAAGGAAGCAAGAGCTGATTTGTGGTTATCTATTATTTCAGAGGCAGAAAGGTTTGTTGGGGTGTAAGTGGGATTTCCAGGTGTCGAATTTAAACCCAACTCTTTAACTAGACTGTCGAAATAGTACTTTTTGCAAGTAAATGTGTAATTATTTGAGGCTTTGTCCGCTTGTGTGATGACATAATGTTCTTGGAGGTAGGTAAGCTCTTTGATAACATCAGGGTCTTTAAATATAGACACGAATCTGGTGTTCACAGTTGATTTTAATCGGTTAATTCTCGATAAAAGTAACCCTCTGATTGATTTTATCCATTCGGAAAGGGTGTCGAGCTGTACGTCCTCTTTCTTTGCCCAACGTCTTGCATATTCCTCACAAGAGTCCATGATAATTTTGACATTTTGGTTCCATGTAAAGGACATACTTTCTCTGTATTTGGGACCCTTTTTAACAATTGTCTCAACTTGTCGTTCTTGACTCTACTAAGGTCACCAGTAATAACGTGTCCACAAGGAGAGTAGTTGAAATCCGATGAAGAACATTCGCAGGGAAGTGGATGTAGTGAGGGATTACTTAAATCAATACACTGCAGGAATCGTTTGTAATTGTAAATTTTAGATGCAACTGTTGGTGTGTAGCTATAGGAAATACAAGGAGTTTTTTTTCTTTTGAAATATGGTGGGATTTTTTCTGTGACAGTTTTGTGATTCAAAATGTGACCAAGATTCAAGTTATCAATACCTTTGTTTGCAAATCTTACTTTAATGAAAGGGCGGTTTGTTTTCTCCTCTGATTTATCTGATCTAACTGCTTGAAATAAACGAAAAGTAGAAATGTCCAAGATGACTCCTTGTAGTCTGTATTCTTGGGAACGTGTATCGGTATATGCGAGGTGCTTCGTATAATCGTAGATTTCGTGTAACTTCCGTAAAGGAACAGAGTATAATTTGGTACGAATATAATGCAGGCCTAGAGGCTCATTCATAAATGGAACCAAGTCATCGAAGGAGAAACTATGTATCTCAGGCCTATTATATTTTCGAATACCATGACTTCGAGGTCTTCTTTGTGGTCTGTTGAATAAGCTAGTCACATTTACCGATTGACAACCGGGACTTGTTAAGTTTCCTATAGTGCTGATGTTATCGTTGCACCCATAGGGTGCTGCAGTGTTAAGATTTTTTATCCAGAACTCTTCTCTGTTGCGACGGAAAGGTGTGCTCAAATTGGGATTGTTTGTGGGGTGATATATTTTCTCCAGGATTCTAACTTTCATAGATAAAACAGAATGATCCGCCTGGTCAAAATGTCGATAAAGGAGTTGACTTCCTTTATTATTTATTTTTGACCGGTGTCCTGACATTCTTTTTCGGAGCTGACCTTTGGTTTCACCCACATAAATCAATCCACAAAGTGAGCACTCTATTCCGTACACAAAATTAGATGTCATGCAGATAAGGTTTTCAAAACTATGCTTGTTAAATGTTTGTTTTGTGAGATTACTTGAGAAAGAAATGTCTGTTATTAGGATGTTACAAGTTTTGCAGTTCTTCATGCCGCACTTAGAAATTGAGCAATCGCTTGGTAAAAATTGGTGCTCTTTTAGTATATCGACCACTTCAATCTTACAGGGCTTGATTTTAATATACCCATCTGCATGTTTATACCAAAACTCATGGTTGTTACTTACTACAAATGTTTCAGGTCTAATGTCGTATAAACTAATTCTAGGGACACCTAAGTTACCTGTTGCGTATGTGTCCGTAGACGCAACAGGTTGGGGCCTTTTTATTATGGGCGACGCCCCAGCCACTTTGTAGGTCTCTTGATTTCTATCCATTAAGCAAAAGACTGCCCGACAAGTGCCCTCGGGGACAATTTGTCCACCAGCAGTGACACATGGACAGTGGTAAAAATGACAAATATGGATAATAACCATATCCCTGTTTACAGCACAAAATCTGTAAATTCACAAAATCACACAATGCTGTAAATTTATCTGCTCTCAAATGATGCTAAGGGTCTGAAGACGTAAAACATACAACTTGTGTCCATAGATTAATTATTATTTTAAGTAATAAACATTTTGTCTCACCTTGTAGATTGAGGATCAGAACAGAAATGATTTCGTGACCAAATCTATCGTACATGTATTTACATATCCATTCACTTTTATGCTCCTTCTCTGTCATTTCTGAAAAGGGAATAAATATTTCTAACAAGGAACACAGTTTTCCTCTCCTTTTTACGACGTATGGTAACTTATCCGTGGCCTGTACTGCTTGTCCGTTTCGTTTCACATCAGGTGGCAAACGATAATATGAGACACAAAACAATGAAACACGTTCAACTTCAATGACGTCTATTGTTGTGTTCCGATCCATGACAAATCCAAAACCTAGACGGCAAAAAAGAAGGAAAATTAATTTAACAACTTATTTAAGGGCGTTTATCTGAACCATCATGAATTGATGAAACAAATAAAAACACTGAATTCGGCATCAAATATAAATACACTGTAGTAGTATCTGAATGAAAAATACATCCCGTCCGGCTTTAGTGCTACCTTTCGTCGATCGTAGAGATTAGAAATAACGTCAGACAGAGGGGTGATTAGAGTTCAACTCAGTGAAATCAGACAGCTATGAAAGGTAAACCACGTGTTACCGGTGTGCACAAAGCATGTCGCAATAACTAGGATTGATTTTGATTGGAAAGAATTTACTATGATAGTAATACTGTTCATTGAGGTGAGATTGTCCACATAAGGTGAAAATTCAAACTGCAAAGAGAAACGAAGTGTACCAAGCATGGCAAAGTATGACTTGATCACAATGCTAGATTGATGTTAAAGTAAAATAAGTAAAATATAATTTTAATCAATGACAAATATGGATAATGGCCAAATCCCTGTAAACAGCACAAAATCGATAATTCAGAAAATCAGAAACCGAAGGCATACAAAATCAGGATAAAACAGGAACCAAAGCAAACAAACAAAAACCTTTACCATATGAAAAGAAGCGAACTCCCGATATGGGAGTGAGACCAGGTGCCAAGGAAGAGTAAGCATCTCCTGCTTGCATGCAACACCCACCGCTTCAATTCGGTAGAACTGTCACATCCGGTTACTTCCATTTCGGAAGACATAGAGTACAATCGTTGGTTGGATGGTTCAAATGGTCTATGACAGAATATCATCCACCATTCTGGAGAGTGAGACATCATAGTGTACGACGAGTTCCCCATATCGACCGTAGAACTTCCTCAGTGACGATGTTAGTCGGTCATAAGCATATCCCTAACTGAGAAGCTTATCTGGAAGACGCCTAGCTCACAGAACAAAATCCGTATATTTGGTACTTGCTCTGGCATAGCGTATCGACTGAGATATGTACACGCCATAAACTTGCGATTAAGGAATGTTGCTACTCAGAAAAGGAAAGTTTGTAATGCTGAAATTGAAGTCGTCACGTTTGTCATAGAGTGAGGTGTTCATGTGACCATCAGTGTCGTGGGACAACATTATGTCCAAATAGGATGCTGAATTATTTGTCTCTGTAGTTTCTTTGAGTTCAAGCTCTGAAGGATAGATACTGCTCAGGTAATCCGTGAATTTTGGATTATTGATGGACAACACATCGTCTTTGTATCTGTTAGTAAAGTTGAAGTCAGAAGCTAAGTATCTTTTCCCATCAGAGACCAAAGATTGAATGACTTCAGCTTCGTACGAGTAAAGGAAAATGTCGACAAGGAGTGGGGCACAATTGGTCCCCATTGGAATTCCGACAATTTGCTTGAAGACCTTTCCTCCACTTTGTTCACAGTTTAAAAGGTTATCAAACTGGAACGTGGGAGGAGCGAATCCCCCTTTAACTACTCCTCTCTCATCCTCCATCATTCACACATTTCTTACTTACAGTAATAGAACAATATTCTACGAACTCTAAAAATAATATTTTAAAAGTATTTTAACCAATTGGCATGCTATATTTAAATAGCGACCTCCCCTCCGCCAAGAAAGCAACGTTCTTTTAGTTCAAGAACGAAGTCAAAATTTATATATGTAACGGTTTTATCGTATATGTATATGTCTTTTTTCTCCAATTCGTACAGTGGGTATTTCCCGACTGAGCCAATCTGAATACAACTCACGGTGTAATAAGGCGTTTGTTTTGTTTGGAACTGACGTCTATGTAAACACACACCTGTATGATGTAATATTTAAATGTCGCGATCAACGAAAGGTAACACTAAAGCGTCCTGTCAAACTTTATATTTTCATTAAGTGCGTATTAGAACGGTCCCTTTACCGTACGGTTTTGCACGTAGTAAACACATTCTCTCGTTTATCACCATTTCTCCTTGAGCCGATTTACTTTTTCCAAACATCAATGCTATATAATACGTATTGAAATATTTCTACCAACTTCGAGCGAGACGGCCGAAATAAAATGTTAAATATGATCACTCTGACATATTCATTCGAATACGACTATGAACTTAATATTCATAATGCTTCTAAAATAGTATTATCCTTCAATATCAATAATCGGAAGTGTTCCAACTCTATACCTTCTTGAAGAAAAATTAAAACAAATTTTCATGCACCAGACACGTGTTTCGAATATTAAATTTTCATCAGTGATTCTTCCAGCCACAGTGCTTGACATCATTTCACTAGCGTCCTCTAATTTTATTTTTAGAATTTGAATTTGTGTATTTACTTTACAGAGAGTGCGCGGCTCCAAATTTCCTGTAAGGTCGATTCATTAGCATATCCATACAAAATACATGCGCGGATCCAGCATTTTTGGTCAGGGGGGTCCAAACTTGTAGGATGTCAAACTATCATGTAGGTATATTTCGGGGATCATGGGGAGGGGGCAACGTGTGCTCGAAGGATTGATTTTTGAGGGCGGGTATTGTTAGCTTTCCTTTCACGTTTATTTTTATGAAGATTTGGGGAGCGAAGCGAGCCTGAAATTTTTTTAGATATGAAATATCAATTTGTCTTGATTCGATAATGATGATTATTTATAACATTGAATATTTTACTCCATATACATGTATCGGCGCGAAAATTTTGATTAATTCACATTGTCTATATTTCATGAGAATAAACAGATAAGTCATTTTCCCAAATAATCTGATATCTTAAAATGACAAAACCTTGAAAAAGATTAGGAAGGTTACATCCTATGAAGTAAGGGACTGTTAAAAATACGAGTTCATGAGACCCAAGACAGTTATATAAAACTATTTAGTATGAAAAAATTAAAATGATTAAGGAAATTTGCAGAAAAAATAATTGTGTATTTGTAAATGGCGAGCGAAGAGAACCGAAATTTTAGGTTTCAAAGCCTTTTTATGCATTTTAGACCCCTTTCAATTAGAATAGGCCAAAGCTGGAACCTACCTCCGAAAATTTCAGGGGGGGGGGATCCGGACCCCCGGTCCCCCCTCTGGATCCGCGCATCTATTAATTCACTTAAATTTTACTCAACGGAGACAGGCTATATGGTGACTTTTGAAATTGATTAATTCACTCTAAATTGCTCAAAGTTTGTTACAGTGTTCACTGGGCATGTGGAAAGGTCGGAAGTGAGGGGGATGGGCAATTTAATGATCCGGAAATTTTTTTTGGCCGGCCCTTCCGGTCGGAAGTTTTTACCCCTAAAAATTCGATCCGGAATTTTTTTTTGCAAAGTCTTCCTGTCCCCCCCCCCATAAAAATCAAATGGTTGCTCCTTAAGATTCATGATTATCCATTCAAATCAAGAAGAATCTTAAGGATCAACCATTTGATTTTTATGGGGGGGGGGGGGGCGCAGGAAGACAAGAAATTAAACTGAAGTAATTTGCTGGCAAGAGATGAACTCATACTGTGTTTGATGTTTAATATGGCTGAAAAATCACGCTGAATTATTTTAAACTTTAGAATAATTTTCAACATTGGAAAATTACCCCAAAAAATATAATCCGGCGAAAAAAATTTTCCGGCTTTTAAAATGGCCGAAAAAAAAATTCCGGCAGGCAAAAGTTTTCTTGCCCCCTAAAATCAAATGGTTGCTCCCTAAGTTAATTTTGTTTAGAAATTTCAAATATGTTGTCTTGTCCGTTATTTTGCTGATCCTTCATTTCTGTTTTTTTTTTTCAAAATACTCAGAAAAACTGAAAACTATAAAGAATGATCTGTCGTTCTCGGACTCAAATGAGTTAAAGAAGATCCTGACGACAATCTCAACAGCACTCACACTCAAGCTAGAGATGGGACCAGGTGCCCGGAAGGTGTAAGCATCCCCTGTCAAAATCATGGTAAACATTTGTAAATATAACGGTTCCTGAAAATTCATGAAATGTATCCCTTTATGGTTTTTAAATATTAAAGTAAAACATTTGAGAATTAAAAATATCAAAAGACTCACATGTACATGTAGCTGCTCAAATTTTACAAGACAGGTAAATATAACATTACTATACACGTGAATAGTACTGCAAAATGTTTTTCAGCTGGTTTTTGTAACATATAATGACATGTACATGTATCTTTAGCGGAATAATGTATTTCATCGCACTGACTTAAGATCCTGCTCTGAATTTGTATTTATGTCTACCGATTTGCCTTTCGGAAGCATTTTTTCACTTTTTACTTTTGATTTTTTACCTTTGTTATTCAAAAAAAAAGGATGTGAGTTCCTTTACATTCGTTTTTTTTTTTTAAATATTTCAAAATAAACGTTGCTACTTCCCTTTTCAAATTCAGTATAAAATGAAGTATGATTAACTTTTAACTTATGTTAAAAGTTACTTATGCACATGTAGCCAAGTTCGATCGACTTTGGTTGATCGTTTCTTCATCGCAATCGAAAATTTCTGTTTTCAAAATTTCTTGAAATTTCTAAAACGTGGGTCATGTAGCATCATATCCCATTTATCCTGCTACATTTTTAGACATAACAATTTTCCAACTATTTGGGCATATTACATTATTTAGTTACATGTATATATAGGCAACGTCAGACAAGGCATGAGTTTCATATATTGCTTCCATTTTCGTGCTTAAACATCGACGGCGGGTGCGGCTAGCCAATAGGGGATGCTTACTCCTCCCGGGCACCTGGTCCCACCTCTAGCTTGTTAAGGGTCCGTCGATGCTTAATTGTGTGCTCTATTGTGAGTGCTGTTGGGATTGTCGTCAGGATCTTCTTTAACTCTTGGTGGAGAATCACTGAAGAGGGCTATGTACCCGAAACCTGCATGTCTGGTCCATGCTGCAAATTTCTCTGTCCTAAAATGATGCTATTGAATTTAAAGACGTTTAAATTATATTTGATCATTTACGTATTCCTGATTTCACTTACCATATACTGTAATTGGACCCTCTTTATTGGTAAGAACAACACCTATTGAATTTTGCATGTGGGCATTTCGGGAATATATTTCATTTACAATGTGTGCATTCCGGGAAGACACAGTTAGACTATCGCTGCAAGCTTGTTAGATAGGCGTTGTCAGAAAGTTAACAGATAAGTTGAAAAATAGCTCGAAAAAGTTAAATGGCTTCGATTCGCTGTAATTGTAAGGTGAAATGTAAACGTCTTCAAATTGAATAGCATCATTTAGGAACAGATAAATTGGCAACATGGACCAGACATGCACGTTTCGGATACTAAAGTTGGTACACGCAATTAGGAAGATCTGTGTGCATTTGGACCTAATTCCAGCGCTCAGGATCGTGTTGAAGGTCGTTCCTCTTGCGTTGGCCGATAGTCAGTATGACAGGGCCATAAAGGATATGAAGACAATTCTACACTTACGAGTTCTGTTTTCCTTATATTTGAAGAATAAAAGGAGAAACAAATATGAAAGAAGACCACCATGATATAAATAATAACATAGTGCATTGCTTTTGGAATTTCACAAGCTGACACCTGATCCATCTACAGCTTTGTACGAGCGAATCCTTGAGATTTGCAATGTGATGACGGAACCCAAAGGCAGGTCCTGTTCAAACCTCTTGAGAGAAGACAGGTTCCCCACGACCTGTCTTCTATGAACGTTTGTCGGACACATTGATTTCATGTAAGAGCTTGCTCCAGCCTGCAGAGAATGGAATGTTCCTCGTACGCCATTTTGATTTTCATATCAATTATGCATTGGTTTATTACTTCAGCCCGTATGTTTAGCTGTCTCGTTTTCAATATCCTGTCTTATTTATGTCGTCATCTTATGATAAGGAAGCTAGTATACACAACAATTTTGCGTTCTTTGAGACCAAAGGGTAACAAGTGGTGACAAGTTGGGGGATATGCGCACGTTATTTGGATAACCACATCATTTGCTTCTCACGTTGCAGATGACCGTCGTAAGAAGGTACAAGTTGTCCATTGGTCTTATTGGTTTAAATATTTTGAGTTGAATATTTTCATCTTTTTATGCCTTTACGGCTTTGATATTTCACATGTGTATTCCTTATGACAAGACCTTTCCACGGATACCAACGTTTTTTACCTTGACCTTTGGGTATGTACATTTTACAATTTTTATTGACAAAGATGCCAACGAGGGCATTCGCGTTTCACAAACACATGTTTTTATTTTATTTTATTTAGTATTCCTTGTCATTTATACAGAGGCTACAGTGTCCCTTGTGCTTATGTAATCTGTGATTGAATTATTGTGTCTCTAGTTGTCTCCGGTTAGTTGTCGACGAAATTATCCACTTTTCCTAAAACGTGCTTTATATAGACGTTTACAATGACAAATATGGATAATGACCATATCCCTGTATACAGTACAAATTCGATAATTTAGAAAATCAGAAACCGAAGGTATACAAAATCGGGATAAAAAGAAAGCAAAGCAAACAAATAAAAACCTCCACCGTATGAAAAGAAGCGGCTTCCCGATAAGGGAGTGAAACCAGGTGCCCAGGAAGAGTAAGCATTTCTGCTTGCATGCAACACCCGCCGCTTCAAATTCTGTAGAACTGTCACATCATCCGGTTACTTCCATTTCGGAAGACATAGAGTATAATCTTTGGTTGGATGGTTCAAATGGTCTATGACAGGATATCATCCGCCATTCTGGATGTCATAAACACGAGATTAGAAGGAGATAAAGAAGTCAAAACTATAAAATAAAGGCACACATGTTAAACGTCTTTAAATTCAATAGCATCATTTAAAACCTGATAAATTTACAGCATGGACCAGACAGAGATTAAGAAAGGATGAAAATCAAGGCGTTTTCAAATATGATTTTTAAAATATCGAGTAAAGATGTCGGTAAAGAGTTTGAAAGAAAATATTCTTACCATGAATCCTCCTCATCAAACCTCCGATAACAACAAAAATGAATAATTTGTTCAATATCATCGTAAGTTTCATTGTTCACATTCCCGTTAGAAGAATTGAGGCAAGATTAATAACGACAATAATTTCCCTGAGTTAAATCATAGTGTTTTCTACTTTCAGGAAAACATAATCACTTCCTCTTATAAATGCATATCCATACTCTATGTATCAATTAAGTGTTGAACTTCCTACATCACAAGACAAACTTCACTGGGTACAAATTTTATATGGCATTCTGCGGAGACAGTGTTAATTAGGAAACAATGTCAATAAATTGACCCATCCTGCTACGTCTTTCGATACGCTTTTTCGACATAGTAACTTCCCTACTTTTTTGGCATATTACATTGTTTAGATTTGAGGATCACTGACGAGGGTTAAGTACCCGAAACGTGCATGTCTGGTCCACGTTGCCAATTTATCTGTTCTTAAATGATTCTATTCAGTTTGAAGACGTTTACATGGAAATTATCATTAGGAAGATTTTAGAACATGTTCTCACAATTTTCATGTCAGTGATGTGTCTATCTATGTACTGTTTAAATACATCTTGGCATGTTAATTGCAATACAAAGTTTTTATATCAGATTAAGAGTATTCTTATTATCGCGTTGTAATTCAATATCAAAAGTGACAAATCATGTACAAATAACTTTGGAGATATTGTGTACCAGATGCGATTTGAGGAACGTATGCGTTCAATAGGGACAAATTCACTTTTCGTCATTATTGTAGTAGATGACTTTCTGATGTTGGTTCCTTTATTTATTCTTTATCTCGATATCTTTGTCAAGTTTATTTCCCGGAATCAAAGATTCTCGGATGACTGATCTTGAGCTCGCTTCAGTCATCCGAGCACAGACTGTTTTACATATATACTTTTTTATATCAATGTACATAGAATCTCTGTTACCTGAGGCCGCTGCGTCTAACTATCATTTTTGTTATGTCATCTTAGGGAATGAGAAGTATTATGTCTTTGCAGCAATAGTGTGTGTATGGAGACCTCTGTGTATCAGGATAAGTGGGAGGGTTGTGTCCACGTAATCCGGATGATTACACCATTTGCTAATAGCAGCTGGCCGTCTAAAGTTGCCGTCGGGTGCTTATTGGTATCCTTCTATTTATGTGTTATCATTAATGTTTGATGTCTGGTCCATGCTGCCAATTTATCTGTTCTTAAATGATGCTATTCAATATGAAGACGTTTAACATCTGTTCGTCTGCGACGACATTTTTGTCTGTTTTGTATTATGTTCTAGTGCATATTGTTGTGTCCTGTTGTGGGTTGTTGTTTTGTCTGAGGTCATCGATGTGTCGCTTTCTTGTAGGTTTGTTCTGTTGCGTCAGTGCAAGGTGCATGCTGGAGATAATTCCGTCTTTGTTTTTATCTGTGTGTGTATATACACTGTAACCTTTGTCCTGACGTTTGATTGGTGTGTGATAGATAGGTCGTTCGCATGTATACTTATTGTGTCAAAACCTTACAATCGATCTCCAATTTTGTTACCCTATGACCTCGAACTATGTTAATTACTAGCGTAGTGCTCCGCCGAAAGCATCACTGATGAGAATTTAATATTCGGAACACGTGTCTGCTGCATGGAAATTGGTTTGGAATTTTCTTCAAGAAGGTATAGAGTTGGAACCCTTCGACATTACTGAATAGAGAATAAGTGTCTTAATTTGTGTTTTGTTACGGGTATGCAACACACACCAAGTGCATTTATCGTATATGTAATACGCGAAACAAAACACAAATTATGACATTTATTCTATATATATGCACCGTAGTTGTCTGTTTCATTCTTATTTTCTGATATTGCATTTTCTAGGTAAAAGGGTGACATTAAAATTCAGTTCATCGCGGGATCACTTTGCAGATTAGAACAGCCGTCGCGGCATGTTTCTTTAGGTCTTATGCACTGTGACATTACATATCACAGCTCATCCGGTATATGACATTTACATATCATATGACATTTACATATTCATATGACATTTACATATCACAGCTCATCCGGTACGCTAGAGCATGTACTGATATTTTGGATTTTCACAGTAGAAATTTACAAATTACCAAAAAACTTTTAGGTCAAGGTTTCCGCTTTCATAAACTAGTTAAGACTTTCTGGAAATTTTACAAAAATTACAGTCAATTTCTTTTAAAATTCGGATCTATACATGCAACAGAGTACATTACTATGGGTATTACACAACCTGTCTTTTATGGTGATATGATAAACAAAATAAAAAGGATCAAAGGTAGGCAGCATAACCATCGAAAATGCGTCAGAATCATCAAACGCCTTTTATACCGTGGGTATGATCCTAATGTCACCAGACGGACACTAGGCTTGGTACTTGACCAATCTACAGTCTTGTACAAGCGCATCCTTGAGACTTGCACTCTGACTGACTGTGACGACGGGACTCCATGACGGGCCCTGTCCAAACCTCTTTAGAGAAGACAGGGCCCCGACCACCTGTCCTCTCTGAATGTCAGTCGGACTCCTCGGTTGATTACATACATGAGCTCGCTACAGCCGGCAGAGCACGGACTGTATTACGCATGCTCTCTTTTTATATCCATTTACATATTCATCTGTGTCTATGGGGCCTCTGCGTTTCGCGGTCTTGTTTGTGTGATGTCATCTTACAGTGAGGAGGTTGTTTTACACCACAATTGTACGTTCTTCGAGACCTCTGGGTAATTGGATAAGTGAGAGGGTTGTGCGCACGTAATCCAGGATAACCACACCATTTGCTACTTGCGTGACAGATGGCCGTCCAAAGTCGGCACCGGTTACCCATTGGTCTCGTCGGTTTATGTGTAGTCTTTTGTGTTTGATGTTTACATGTCGTGTGTCTCTTTTCCGTCTCGTGCTGTACTCGTCTTTTGTGTTTTTGCATCGGGTGTTTTGGTGTTTTACTGTTGATGCTGCAACGGGGTCTTGTTGGAGATCTCCTCCCTTCTTTTTACAAGCGTTAACATACGAAATGCAGAACGTTCCTTTAATAGTGTCATTTCAGAAAATTACATTGGTTGTGCATATATAAACTTTTGCATTGGTCGTTCTTCTTGAATGGTATATGCTACGGCTTTCATATTTCTAATATGTTCTAAATCTATTAAGTCAAGATCTTTCAATTGGTGAAAAAGTTTGACCTTGTGAATATCTATCTAAATTTATGTATTACATTGTAATATTTACATATGCCCAATCATTTGTATAGAATTTACACTGTGATTATAGTAGTATAACCGCAGTGGCGTGATTTGAACTATGACGTCATAGTAAGTTGGCTTGATTTGAACTTTGACGGTACGTAGTAACAGAGCCTTAGCAACGTAGTTGTAAACGTATTTTAACGTCATTAAAGCAAAAAACTGGAATGTAAATATATATAATAACTGTCTTTTAGAATGCGCATTATGGAACATAATTCCTGGATCCATTGTAGGTTATCACAGTATAATCACATTCCAAAAGACAGTTATTCTATAAATAACTCCAGTGCACCGTAAGCCCATTTCAGGAGGTAATGTCTTATCACCGATTCTTAAGATGCATTAGTGGAATCCAAATATACCCGAGGCGAGCATGTCTAGTCCTTGCTGTAAATTTGTATGATCCAAAATGATGCTTATGAATTTGAAGACGTTAAACATCGAGACGTGCATGTCTGGTCTGGTCTAGTTGAATACCCGAGACGTGCATGGCTGGTCCATGCTGTAAATTGATCTGCTCTAAAGTCATGCGAATGAATTTGAAGACGTTAAACATATAACGCGTAAAATTCTAAATATGATGCTAAGCACACAACTATGCCATCAGAAAGATACCACTTAGTTAAGATTATAAGTAATTTTACCAGATTTGATGAATATAAATTTTAAAAATTTCAAAGATTGACATTTGATTTTGGCTTAGTTTTCTAATGAAAGCTTTAATGCTGATTCTTGTTTGTTTTTGTATTTCTCTGTGAGAATGATCATCTTTGGTGAAAAATGATAAATTGTTTGGTATGGTACGGTACGTTATGGTTTATTTCCAGACAACCATTAAGCTCATAAGCATATACAGTTTCAATGTAATAAAACATATTTGATACACGAGTAGCTTCATTAAACATTCTTGAATCTCGTATGTCTCTTCAACGCATTTGAAATTTTCTGTTACAAAATTTCTAAAACGTGGGTCCTGTAGCATCATATCCAACCCATTCTACTACGTCTTTGGGTTCATTTTTGGACATAATAATTTTCATACCTTTTGGCAATATTACATTGTTTAGACTGAGGAACTCCGACGAGGGTTTAGGACACGAAACGTGCATGTCTGGTCCATGCTTTAAATTTATCAGGTCTTAAATGATGCTATTGAATTTGAAGACGTTTAACAATTGATAAAGAATATTGATATACTAAGTATATATTGTATACGTATAAGAAAAAATGGAAATATTTTTTAATTATGAAATGTAAATGAAGGCAGAAAATGGGAAAATGTTTCTTATGAAATGTTTTGGCGCAAGTGGTGGTTGAAGGATGAGATTGATATCAAATCATATAAAGAAAAAGGAATGATCTCCAGCATGACCAACCTGCATTCACCCAGCGAAACAAACCACAAGAAAGTGACACATAAATGACATCATACAAACTCCAAATCCCAAAAAAGACACAACAATATTCACTAGAACATCATACAAAACAACCGTAACAGACGTACAGAAACATTAAACATTGATGACAACACATGAAAGGGATGAGACCAATTTGCACCCGGCGCCAACTTTGGACGGCCATCTGCTTTTAGCAAAAGGTGTGGTTATCCGGATTGCGTGCGCACATAAGTATCTTAGGTTTACATAAAGCAATAAGATGAAGATATCTTTTAATCACCTTTCTCAAATTTTCATCATTTCAAGGTAATGAGAAACCATTGCCAATATATTTGAATATTCGGACATGCTTCATTCACATATTCCTTGATCAGTGTCAATGTTATTACAAGTAAATCTAAATCAGCCTGTTACATTGGCATTTAATTTTTCAGTTTTTTTTTTCACAAATGTTTGCTGGTAAAAAATTCTTTTATTGTTCTGATAGGGTTATTGCAAACCTTTCTATGACAAATATGGATAATGGCCATATCCCTGTATACAGGGATATGGTCTATATCAAATATTCAGTTTACAGCATTTTTTCAACAGTCACTTTTGATGAAAATGATGTAATCATTATTGTGAAGAAACCAGAAAATAAGGCATTCCAAATATGCTCCTACGGTATTAAGAATATTTGGATTTTGCAAAGGAAAGGAGAGGATCTCCAACAACACTCGGTTGCAGCACTAACATCAAAACCTCAAAACACCCATTGCAAAAACTCAAAGCAGACACGCACAGAATGAGACGCAAATAGTACAATGAACGCCAAATCACATAGAGAGACTACACATAAACCAACGTGTCTAATGGGCAATCATAGACGACTTAGAATGGCCATCTGTCACGTCATTGGCAAACAGTGTGGTTATCCTTGATTACGTTCGCACAACCCTCCCTGTTTCCGATTACCCAGAGGCCTCGAAGAACGTACAATTATGTTGTAAAACAACCGCAAAACGAAGGGGCCCAAGCAACACAGATGAATATGTAAATGGATATAAAAAGTGGATTACGTAATACAGTCCGTGCTCTGCCAGCTGTAGTGAGTTCATGTATGTTATCACTCGAGGAGTGTGACTGACATTCAGAGAGGACAGGTGTCATTTAATCCTGTCGTCACAGTCAGTCAGAGTGTAAGTCTAAAGAATACGCTTGTACATAACTGTAGATTGGTCAGGTACAAAGCCTAGTGTCCGTCTGGTGACATTAGGATCATATCCACGGTATAATAGGCGTTTGATGATTCTGACGCATTTTCGATGGTTATGCTGTCTACTTTTGATCCTTCTTATTTTGTTAACAATGTCACCATAAAATGCACTCATTTTAGTAGAGTCTCTTCGATCAAAGCCTTTGATTTTTCGACACTTTACACTACAATCCCACATTTTAAATTGAAAGAAAGACTCGCAAAAATTATAAGTAATGCGTTTAAAAGTAAGAACGGCAATAACAAATACAAATTTATTGTTGTTAACTATGACAAAACCTACTTTGTAAAAGAAAAGTCCGATTCTGAAAATAAAAAGAAGGGAGGAGATCTCCAACAAGACCCCGTTGCAGCATCAACAGTAAAACACCAAAACACCCGATGCAAAAACACAAAAGGCGAGTACAGCAAGAGACGGAAAAGAGACACACGACATGTAAACATCAAACACAAAAGACTACACATAAACCGACGAGACCAATGGGTAACCGGTGCCGACTTTGGACGGCCATCTGTCACGTAAGTAGCAAATGGTGTGGTTATCCTGGATTACGTGCGCACAACCCTCTCACTTCTCCAATTACCCAGAGGTCTCGAAGAACGTACAATTGTGGTGTAAAACAACCTCCTCACTGTAAGATGACATCACACAAACAAGACCGCAAAACGCAGAGGCCCCAGAGACACAGATGAATATGTAAATGGATATAAAAAGAGGGCATGCGTAATACAGTCTGTGCTCTGCCGGCTGTAGCGAGCTCATGTATGTAATCACCCGAGGAGTCCGACTGACATTCAGAGAGGACAGGTGGTCGGGGCCCTGTCTTCTCTAAAGAGGTTTGGACAGGGCCCGTCATGGAGTCCCGTCGTCACAGTCAGTCAGAGTGCAAGTCTCAAGGATGAGCTTGTACAAGACTGTAGATTGATCAAGTACCAAGCCTAGTGTACAATGAAACAGATATCATTCAGATGTTAAACTTTCTTATCGACAACATTTTTGTACATTTTTGTACAAATAAATGCAATGAAACAGATATCATTCAGATGTTAAACTTTCTTATCGACAACATTTTTGTGGCGTTTGGAGGAAAGGTCTTGAAGCAAATTGTCGGAATTCTAATGGGGACCAATTGTTCCCCACTCCTTGCCGACATTTTCCTTTATAATCACTTTGTTAAATATAATCATTCTATTTCGGATATCACCATTACCCCAGCTCAGACTTTTCCAAAACGTTAAAATGAAAGTAATGACAAATATGGATAATGACCATATCCCTGTCTACAGTACAAAATCGATAATTCAGAAAATCAGAAACCGAAGGCATACAAAATCAGGATAAAACAGGAACCAAAGCAAACAAAAACAAAAACCTCCACCATATGAAAAGAAGCGAACTCCCGATATGAGAGTGAGACCAGGTGCCCAGGAAGAGTAAGCATCTCCTGCTTGCATGCAACACCCGTCGCTTCAATTCGGTAGAACTGTCACATCCGGTTACTTCCATTTTGGAAGATATAGAGTACAATCTTTGGTTGGATGGTTCAAATGGTCTATGACAAAATATCATCCACCATTCTGGATAGTGGGACATCATAGTGTATGACGAGTTCCCCATATCGACCGTAGAACTTCCTCAGTGACGATGTTAGTCGGTCACAAACATATCCCTGACTGAGAAGCTTTTCTGAAAGACGCCTAGCTCTCAGAACAAAATCCGTATATTTGGTACTTGCTCTGGCATAGCGTATCAACTGAGATATGAACACGCCATAAGCAGGCGATGAAGGGATGTTGCTACTCAGAAAAGGAAAGTTCGTAATGCTGAAATTGAAGTCGTCACGTTTGTCATAGAGTGAGGTGTTCATGTGACCGAAATTAAAAAAAACGCCGACTACAAGCTGAACTTGCCTGGATCACCAAACTTCAGACTGCGTACCCTCTTGGTTTAAACGATCAAATGTATGGACAAGGAAACATTTCCTCAGCTTCTACCAATATCAACATCTTTTCAATTCGCCCAATCACTAAAAGGAAATACAGGTCGCACGGGAAAAGACGAAACAGACAAAAAAGAAAACGATCCAGAATATACCGCTCTCTCAACGATTTACTTACTTTAGCACGCAATGGCGGAAGACATGAGCTGTTACATGCTCTGTCGTCAATACCAGTTATGCACTTGAAATCTATCTTGGATGAAGCAGAGGTTGCATTCTTAAGAAACACTGACTGATTCAGACTTAATATCATTGTCTCATTCGCACAGTATACACTTTATCCTATTGTGAAAAACACCTCACCTAAAAGACGATTCATAAAAATCCCGTTTATTAACAAAGGTTTTGATCTTCTAAACATCTCTAATATTTTTCGGGATCATCGCGTACAAAGTACCATTCCTCAATATTTTGAAAATTTAGAGCCACCTCTTATTTGTTATAAGTACAAGAAACCTATTCGAAACTTTGTTTTTAACTATAATAAAGTTACAACGGATCCTGACATACTTGAATCGTGTCCTGATTCTTGAGAATGTGCATCTTCTGAATATCTCTACAAACCAGCTGGCCATGTTGTTACAGGTGACTTTTCAATTATCCAAGACAGACAGCTCCGTGGTCTTCTTAAAAAAGGACCTAAGTATAGAATCCCATCCAAGATAGATTTTGTCAAATGCCGTGAAGTGCTTACGGAAGCCTTAGATAATTATACGAAAAGATGGTGTACATCTGAAGGAGTCGAACCGCATGCTTTGAATGACTGGAAAAACCTCATTTTAGATATAACGGATATTCGAATAGATAACTTCCATAAAAACCCTCATCTTTTTCAAAATCCACGTTCCAAATCAGAAAGATATTTCAAATCCAAACTTAGTAAATTACATATATATACAAAAATATGTCTTTGCACCAGCTGATAAAGCAGCCAACAACACCATTATCATTTGAAAACGTTACTACATATCAACTTTGATTTCGGAACTTTCGTCTACTAATACATATATCAAAAGCAATGAAAGTGCATCTAACATTTTAAGCAAGCATAACAGTGAACTGTCTTCATTCAATATCTCTATTTCTAAATTGGATCTCCCAACACTATATTGCATACCGAAACTGCACAAGTCTCCTTACAAATTTCGATTTATTGCTAATTCTAATAACTGCTCCACTACAATTTTGTCTAGAAATCTGACGTCAGCACTTACTGCTATTAAAGAACACATAACTAGATATTGTGAAACGGTTCTAAACAGGAACGATGTAAATTTATTTTGGTCTATTAAGAATTCAGGGGATGTGATTGAAAAAATGAAATCTGGAAATTTCCAAGCCAATACAATTTCTTCATACGACTTCTCTAATATGTACACCACACTTCCTCATGACAAAATTAATGATCGATTATCTAATCTCATTAAATTGTGTTTTGATCGAGAGCGAAAAACTTACATTTGTACATCTGAATCGAAGGGTTTCTTTTCCTCGACAGACTGCAAATCATACAAATCATGGACATGTAGTGACCTGTGTAATGCCTTGTCCTTCCTCTTGGACAATATTTATGTTAGATTTGGTGAGAATCTCTACAAGCAGGTTGTAGGAATTCCTATGGGTACTAACTGTGCGCCTCTTGTTGCAGATTTATTTTTATACACTTATGAAAAAGAATTTATCCAAAATCTTCAAAAGCAAAGAAAAGTTGATGAGCTGAAATGTTTCAATAATACTTCTAGGTATCTGGATGATATTCTAACCATTGACAATCCTGCTTTTGAATTATATAAGAATGAAATTCATCCACAAGAATTAACCCTTAAGGTATCCGATGTACAATAGGGCATTTTTCCATCCCTGGTAAGATACTATAATCTATATATTTTCTGAAAGGTTATAATGCCTACTCTTCAGAAATAATAATTTTGGGGCCAGAAAAACAAAGGAGGATAACTGATGAAGTATTTAAATTGTCTATGTTCTCTATTTAACATATGCAAAATAACAAAGTTGTACAATAGTTTTTCCCCTTTGATTTTTCAGACCTGGGAGTCTTATATCTGAACTCAGGACATCATTACCTTTCAGAAAATATATAGTTTATAGTACCTTACCAGGCATAACATTTACCATACTTTACAATGGAGATGATTAAAACGCTATGTAAAATGAATCAATTGTACAACGGATACCTTAACAAGGCAAACCTTTCAAATACAGAAACACCCTTTTTGGACCTAAATATCAAAATTGTAAACGGAAAGATTCATACAAGTGTATATGACAAAAGGGATGATTTTGGATTCAACATAGTAAATTTACCCTGGCTTGACGGTGATGTTCCAAGATTACCGTCATACGGCATTTGCATATCACAGCTCATCCGGGACGCTAGAGCATGTACTGATATTTTGGATTTTCACAGTAGAAATTTACAAATTACCAAAAACCTTTTAGGTGAAGGTTTCCGCTTTCATAAACTAGTTAAGACTTTCTGGAAATTTTACAAAAATTACAGTCAATTTCTTTTAAAATTCGGATCTATACATGCAACAGAGTACATTTCTATGGGTATTACACAACCTGTCTTTTATGGTGATATGATAAACAAAATAAAAAGGATCAAAGGTAGGCAGCATAACCATCGAAAATGCGTCAGAATCATCAAACGCCTTTTATACCGTGGGTATGATCCTAATGTCACCAGACGGACACTAGGCTTGGTACTTGACCAATCTACAGTCTTGTACAAGCGCATCCTTGAGACTTGCACTCTGACTGACTGTGACGACGGGACTCAATGACGGGCCCTGTCCAAACCTCTTTAGAGAAGAGAGTGCCCCGACCACCTGTCCTCTCTGAATGTCAGTCGGACTCCTCGGGTGATTACATACATGAGCTCGCTACAGCCGGCAGAGCACAGACTGTATTACGCATGCCCTCTTTTTATATCCATTTACATATTCATCTGTGTCTCTGGGGCCCCTGCGTTTCGCGGTCTTGTTTGTGTGATGTCATCTTACAGTGAGGAGGTTGTTTTACACCACGATTGTACGTTCTTCGAGACCTCTGGGTAATTGGAGAAGTGAGAGGGTTGTGCGCACGTAATCCAGGATAACCACACCATTTGCTACTTGCGTGACAGATGGCCGTCCAAAGTCGGCACCGGTTACCCATTGGTCTCGTCGGTTTATGTGTAGTCTTTTGTGTTTGATGTTTACATGTCGTGTGTATCTTTTCCGTCTCGTGCTGTACTCGTCTTTTATGTTTTGCATCGGGTGTTTTGGTGTTTTACTGTTGATGCTGCAACGGGGTCTTGTTGGAGATCTCCTCCCTTCTTTTTACTCTTACGAAGCTGAATTCATTCAATCTTTGGTCTCTGAAGGGAAAGATTACTTAGCTTCTGACTTAGGCAGATACATAGACGAAGTGTTGTCCATCAATTATCCAGAATTCGCGAATTACCTCAGCAGTATATATCCTTCGGAGCTTGAAGTCAAAGAAACAAAAGAGAAATAATTCAGCATCCTATTTCGACATAATGTTGTCCTACGACACTGATGGTCACATGAACACCTCACTCTATGACAAACGCGACGCTTTCAATTTCATCATTACAGACTTTCCTTTTCTGAGTAGCATTATCCCTTCATCGCCTGCTTATGGCGTGTTCATATCTCATTTGATACGCTATGCCAGAGCATGTACCAAATATACGGATTTTGTTCTGAGAGCTTGGCATCTTTCAGATAGGCTTCTCAGTCAGGGATATGTATGTGACCGACTAACATCGTCACTGAGGAAGTTCTACGGTCGATATGGGGAACTCGTCATACACTATGATGTCCCACTCTCCAGAATGTTGGATGAGATTCTGTCATAGACCATTTGAACCATCCAACCAAAGATGGAAGTAACCGGATGTGACAGTTCTACCGAACTGATGCGGCAGGCGTTGCATGCAAGCAGGAGATGCTTACTGTTCCTGGGCACCTGGTCTCACTCCCATATCGGGAGGTCGCTTCTTTTCATATGGTGGATGTTTTTGTTTCTTTGCTTTGGTTCCTGTTTTATTCTGATTTTGTATGATTTCAGTTTCTGATTTTTTGAATTATCGATTTTGTGCTGTATACAGGGATATGGTCATTATCCATATTTGTCATTGTGAAATACCCAAAGTTATGTACCCTGTTGCTTGTATGAGTCTGAATTTCAAAAGAAGTTGACCATTTTTTTTTTTTGTAATATTTCCATAAAGTCTTATCAAGTTTGTGAAAGCGATAACCTAAAAGTTTCTTCGTAATTTGTAAATTTCTACTATGAAAATTCAAAACAACAGTACAAGTTCTAACATACATGATGAGCTGTGAAATCTAGATACCGTTTAACGGAAATTAGGAATATCACCGTCAAACCAGGAAAAATTTACTATGCAAGACACGAGGAATAAGAAAACAAACCCCAAAATCTTTATGTTGAATGTGATGTATTATAATTCGTTGCATAAGAATGTGTGTGATTTCTAAATATCATTAAGATACAAGTATCAGCATAGTGATATGGGTTTGTTCCAGCTTTTAACCTTCTTGAAGAAAATTCAAAACCAATTTTAATGCATCAGACACACGTTTTGATGGTAAATCCCTATCTATGATGCTTCAAGCTACAATTTCATTCATTTCAGCAGCGCCCGCAAAATTGGCAGTGAAGGGATATTGCTAGGATGTCAACCTCCTTTAATTTTGATGATTCTTTTTGATGAAATGACAAGTTTCCGAAATAGCTAAAAAAATATGATGCATCGAATCTGCTTCACGGTTAAATAAATAGGTGTTGCTACCAAGGAGAAGAAAGCTACCTTGCAACTGGTGTCGTCTCTATTTGTAATCACTTTTGCTTTCTCAAAATATTTAACGCTTGTACCAGAAAGAAGCTATTCTTAAATACTATATTAATTCAAGAGAGTCTCTGAAAATCAATCTAATAAATTCAAAATATGCAATTGCATTATGAAATATCAAAATACAGGAGGTTCAAAGTGGTTTTTGACCACATCTTTCATTTATGTACGCTTCTCTATAGGAAACATCCCACTCTATACCAAATTGAAATTTGAAAATTTAACTGAGAAATAATAATATTATTTTTGCATCGCTGAATCATTCTGACACGATATACCAGTGATAAAGATTTACATGTCTAGTGTACAGTATCTTAAGTGTCTAGTAGGTTTCTCTCTGGCTGCTGAGTTGTGACACTCTTTTTTTTTAAGTTGTTTTGTTTGGTCTAAATTTGCATCTCTCCCTTATTTGCATGGTTTTTCTTTTCGTCGACCAAATTCATTTTAATTCTTGAGTTATCTTCCTTTTCCTGTACATATCAAAACTTTTTAGTAGTTACTGTATATTTCTTCTAAGTCTTAATAGCAATTACATTTAAAAGAAAGGATGGGATTTCCAAAAAAAAACCTCGGTTGCAGCACCTACAGCAAAGAAAGGAGGAGATCTCCAATAGCACTCGGTTGCAGCACTCGGTTGCAGCACTCGGTTGCAGCACCCTCAACATAACTCCAAAACACCCGATGAAAAAACACAGAGCAGGCATCCACAGAAAGAGACGCAAAAGGGAAAAGAAGGGAAGAGATCTCCAACAAGACCTCGTTGCAGCACCAACAGCAGAACGCCAAAACATCCGATGCAAAACACAAAAGACGAGTATAGTGTGAGACGGAAAAGAGACATACGACATGTAAACATCAAACACAAAAGACTACACATAAACCGACGAGACCAATGGGCAACCGGTGCCGACTTTGGACGGCCATTTGTCACGCAAGTAGCAAATGGTGTGGTTATCCTGGATTACGTGCGCACAACCCTCTCACTTCTCCAACTACCCAGAGTTCTCGAAGAACGTACAATTGTGGTGTAAAACAACCTCCTCACTGTCAGTTGACCTCACACAAAGGAGACCGCAAAACATAGAGGCCCCAGAAACACAGATGAATATGTAAATGGATATAAAAATAGGGCATGCGTAATATAGTCCGTGCTCTGCCGGCTGTAGCGAGCTCATGGAGTCCCGTCGTCACAGTCAGTCGAGTGCAAGTCTCAAGGATGCGCTTGTACAAGACTGTAGATTGGTCAAGTACCACGCCTAGTGTCCGTCTGGTGACATAAGGATCATATCGACGGTATAAAAGGCGTTTGACGATTCTTACGCATTTTCGATGGTTAAGCTGCCTACCTTTGATCCTTCTAATTTTGTTTATCATATCACCATAAAAGACAGGTTGTGTACTCTGTTGCGTGTATAGATCCGAATTTTAAAAGAAGTTGACTGTAATCTTGGAACATCACCGTTAAGCCAGGGGAAATTAACTATGTTGAATCCAAAATCATCCCTTTTGTCATATACACTTGTATGAATCTTTCATACACTTGTATAATCTTTGAAGAAACACCAAATCACACCATAGAAACATGAAACACAAAAGACCACAGATAAAGCTACGAGGCTAATGGGCAACCGATGCCGACTTAGGACAGCCATCTGCCGCGCAAGTACGTACAACATGTAGCAGACGGTGTAGTTATCCGGATTTCGTGCGTGCGCACAACCCTTCCACTTTTCCTATTACAAAGAGGTATCAAAGAACGCACCATTGCGGTGTACTCTAATCTCCTCACTGTAAGATTACCATACAAACAGACAGCATGACGCAGGGCCCAAGAAACACACATATGGGTATGTAAATGGATATATAAAAGAGAAGGCATAGTAAATACATTCCGTGCTCTGCCGGCTGTAGCGAGCTCATGTATGTTATCATCCGAGGAGTCCGACTGAGATTCAAAGAGGACAGGTGGTAGGGGCCCTGTCTTCTCCAAAGAGTTTTGAACAGGGCCTGTCATGGAATCCTGCCGTTACAGGCAAAGTACAATTCTTTTATGTTTCTATGTTGTGAGTTGGTGTTCCTTGTCCCTTTTGCGTCTCTTTCTGTGGGTATCTGTTCTGTGTTTTTTGCATGGGTGTTTTGGGATTTTGCTGTGGGTGCTGCAACCTAGTGTTGTTGGAGATCCCCTCTTTTCTTTTATATCTACACTTATTTCGTGTTGCAGTGTGGAGTTGGTAATACAATTCCCCGTGACCCGATGTTTGAAGTGTTTTAATTCCATTTCGTTCTCTAACTTGACTTTGTTGTAGTGTCTTCCATGCAGGATCTCTACTCACCCTTCTTTGATCATCTCACTATGGCATTTTTAAGGTCGCCTCGTATTAAACTTACTCCTTTGAGATTACCCTCTATCACTACAGTAACTTTCCCATCATCGACTTTTAACAGTAATAAACTTTTTTCCTCACCCAGAGTACTTCTTTCACCTCTTAAATTGAAATCCCGTAGACGTATTACACCTACTTCTCCATCTGCAGGCTCTACATTTAACAACAAACATAGAGGGTTCTCAGCAGTTTCTACGTGCAAAGGGAAAAGATGCGGTATGAGTCCGCTCATCAATTGCAATTCCACAATTAAATCAAGTGTTAACGGACAGACTTTTAAAATTGAGATTGAAAACGACATCGATTGATCGTACCAAGATGTCATTTATGTTATAACATGAAACGCTAGGGGATGCGGCGCCCAATATGTTGGAGAAACAGGTCAGGCCTTAAAATCTCGTTTTAGAAGTCATTCGTATCAGATAAGAAACTCACATCACAAAAAACAAAGAAATTTCCTTTATAATCACTTCGTTAAATACAATCATTCCATTTCGGATATAACTATTACACCGGTTCAGTCTTTTTCTAAACTTAAAAATCTTAGTAAAACGGAAATTAAAAAACGCCGACTACAAGCTGAACTTGCCTGGATCACAAAACTCCAAACTGCGTACCCCCTTGGTCTAAACGATCAAATTTATGGACAAGGAAACATTTCCTCGACGTCAACTAATATTAATGTATTTTCAATCCGCCCAAACACTAAACGGAAGCATAGGTCTCACGGAAGACGACGAAACCGAAAACTCAGAATAAGATATAGATTACACCGTACCCTCAACGATCTTCTGATCATTGCTCGCAACGGCGGCAGACATGAACTGCTTCATGCTCTCTCATCAGTTCCAGCAGTTCATTTGAAATCTATCTTGGATGAAGCACTGGTTGCATTCTTAAGAAATACGGATTGATTCAGACTTAATATCATTGTTGCATTCGCACAGAATAAACTTTATCCAGTTGTTAAAAACATCCCACCTAAAAACGATTCTTAAAAATTCCATTTATTAACAAAGGATTCGATCTTCTTAACATCTCTAATATTTTTCGGGATCATCGTGTACAAAGTGCTATTCCTCAATATTTTGAAAATTTAGAACCTCCTCTTATTTGTTACAAATATAAGAGACCTATTCGAAATTTCGTTTTTAACTACAACAAAGTTACATCAGATCCTAAAATCCTTGAATCATGTCCTGCTTCTTGAGAATGTGCAACATCTGAATATCTATATAAACCAGCTGGTCATATTATTACAGGTGACTTTTCAATTATCCAAGACAGGCAGCTCCGTGGTCTTCTCAAAAAAGGACCTAAGTATAGAATCCCGTCCAAGATAGATTTTATTAAATGTCGCGAAGTACTAAAGGAAGCCTTAGATAACTATACCAAACGATGGTGTAAATCGGAAGGAGTCGAATCGCATTCTCTGAATGACTGGAAAAACCTCATTTTGGACATTACTGACATTCGAATAGACAACTTCCACAAAAATCCTCATCTTTTTGAAAATCCAAGTTCTAGATCTGAAAGATATTTTAAATCCAAATTACGTAATTTACATGAAAAATTTGTCTTCGCTCCTGCAGATAAAGCAGCCAACAACACCATAATCATATGAAAACTTTATTATATATCAACTTTAGTTTCGGAACTTTCGTCAACAAATACTTATATCAAAAGCAATGAAAGTGTCCCTAACATTTTGAGCAAACATAGCAGTGACATTTCTTCATTCAACATCCCTATTTCTAAATTGGATCTTCCTACAATATACTGCATACCAAAACTGCACAAATCTCCTTACAAATTTAGATACATTGCTAATTCTAGCAACTGCTCAACTACAAGTTTGTCTAGACATCTGACGTCAGCCCTCACGGCGGTAAAGGAACATGTTGCAAAATATTGTGAAACTGTTCTTAACAGGAATGATGTAAATTTATTTTGGTCTATAAAAAATTCCGGGGATGTGATTGACAAGATAAAATCTAGAAATTTTCAAGCCAATACGATTGCTTCATACGATTTTTCAAATATGTACACCACGCTTCCTCACGACAAGATCAATGATCAATTGTCCAAACTCATTAAATGGTGCTATAATCGAGAGGGGAAAATTTATATTTGTACATCTGAATCAAAGGGTTTCTTTTCCGCTACAGAATACAAATCATACAAATCATGGACATGTAGCGACCTGTGTAGTGCCTTGTCCTTCCTCTTGGACAACATTTATGTAAGATTTGGTGAGAATCTCTACAAGCAGGTTGTAGGGATTCCTATGGGTACAAATTGTGCGCCTCTTGCTGCAGATTTATTTTTATACACATATGAAAAGGAATTTATTCAAAATCTTCAAAAGCAAAGAAAACATGATGATGTGAAATGCTTCATTAGTACTTCTCGGTACCTGGATGATATTCTTACTATCGATAATCCTGTTTTTGAAAAGTATAAAGATGTTATTTATCCTCAAGAATTGACTCTTAACAAGGCAAACTTTACAGACACTGAAACACCATTTTTGGACCTAAATATCAAAATTGTCAATGGAGAAATTCATACAAGTGTATATGACAAACGAGATGATTTTGGATTCAACATAGTAAATTTCCCCTGGCTTGACGGTGATGTCCCTAGATTACCGTCATACGGTATCTATATTTCACAGCTCATCCGGTATGCTAGAGCATGTACTGATGTTTTGGATTTTCATAATAGAAATCTACAAATTACAAAGAAACTTTTAGGTCAAGGTTTTCGCTTTCACAAACTAGTAAAGACTTTCTGGAAATTTTACAAAAATTATGATCAACTTCTTTTGAAATTCGGACCCATAAAAGCAACGGAGTATATTACTTTAGGTATTTCACAACCTGCATTTTATGGTGACATAATTAACAAAATAAGAAGGATCAAAGGTAGACAGCATATGTATCGAAAATGCGTCAGAGTCATCAAACGCCTTTTATACCGTGGATATGATCCTAATGTCACCAGACGGACACTAAGCTTGGTACTTGACCAATATACAGTCTTGTACGAGCGCATTCTTAAGACTTGCACTCTGACTGACTGTGACGACGGGACTCAATGACGGGCCCTGTCCAAACCTCTTTAGAGAAGACAGGGCCCCGACCACCTGTCCTCTCTGAATGTCAGTCGGACTCCTCGGGTGATTACATACATGAGCTCGCTACAGCCGGTAGAGCACGGACTGTATTACGCATGCCCTCTTTTTATATCCATTTACATATTCATCTGTGTCTCTGGGGCCTCTGCGTTTCGCGGTCTTGTTTGTGTGACGTCATCTTACAGTGAGGAGGTTGTTTTACACCACATTTGTACGTTCTTCGAGACCTCTAGGTAACTGGAGAAGTGAGAGGGTTGTGCGCACGTAATCCAGGATAACCACACCGTCTGCTATTTACTTGGCAGATGGCCGTCCTAAGTCGGCACCGGTTGCCCATTCGTCTCGTTGGTTTATGTGTAGTCTTTTATGTTTCTATGTTGTGAGTTGGTGTTCCTTGTCCCTTTTGCGTCTCTTTCTGTGGGTATCTGTTCTGTGTTTTTTGCATGGGTGTTTTGGGATTTTGCTGTGGGTGCTGCAACCTAGTGTTGTTGGAGATCCCCTCCTTTCTTTTAAGAATACGCTGTTACAAGGCTGTATCGGTCCAGTACCAGTCAAGTGTCCGTCTGGTGACAGAAGGATCATATCCGTGATATAAAACGTGACAAGAAAAATATCACCAACTGGAAAATCAGTTATTGAGTCCTGTTGGAGGTCTCCACCTTTATTTTGAATATTAATTTTAAAAGATTTTATTAATACAATTAATACAATATTATACTGAGATAAAAAAACAAACAAACAAACAACAAAATTAATTTAGAAATAGAGAAAATTTTAGACATTGTAGAACCGAAAATTGTGAATGACTTTACTTCACATTTTCAAAACATATCGAGGATAAACATATAAAAAAAGACAAAGTCTTAGTTTTTATACAAATGTTAATAGATATGCATAAAAGGAACCGGCTAGGTAACGACCTCATCTGCCCTTTTCCATAATGAGCAAATGATCCAAAATAAAGGCAACGTAAGCGTAGCATCCCCTCAAAATTGCATGTACTATCTGATTTTAAGCCAAAGTCTACAGACTGAGTGATCT
The DNA here is from genome assembly GCA_028142955.1 of Pinctada fucata. Taxonomy (NCBI): domain Eukaryota; kingdom Metazoa; phylum Mollusca; class Bivalvia; order Pterioida; family Pteriidae; genus Pinctada; species Pinctada fucata. The sequence goes on from AP027111.1 coordinate 4,866,063, forward strand.
TGACCTTTGACCCTTGACCTTCTCTTTCTATAGGGAACATTTCTTTTGCCATTTCTATGATGATCACTTTGTCTTCTATGCTGTTCACAAGTATATCAAGCCTAGTAAGTCCAAAGTGACCTTCACCTTTGATCTTTGACCTTGGAAATCAATAGGGTCCATTCTCTCCGCATGAGGAACATTTGTAGTAGGTTTGATGTTTCTATGATGATTGCTTTGTCTTCTATGCTGTTCACAAGTATATCAAGCCTAGTAAGTCCACAGTGACCTTCACCTTTGACCCTTGACCTTGGAAATCAATAGGGTCCATTCTTTCCGGATGAGGAACATTTGTAGTAGGTTTGATGTTTCTATGAAGATTGCTTTGCCTTCTATGCTGTACACAAGCATTTTAAGCCTAGTAAGTCCATAGTGACCTTGACCATTGACCTTGAAAATCAATAGGGTTCATGAGGACATGTATGGAAGGTTTGATGTTCCTATGATCATTACTTTGGCTTCTATCCTGTTCACAAGAATCCGGACACACACACACTAACACACGCAAAAAACACCCTCACAAACAATCACACACACAGACGCACGACAGCGGTGCTATGTCCCCTCCACAACAGAGTTTCGAGGGGATAACAAGACAACATTTAAGTGAAAACAAACATGAGCAAGAATGTACACGAGAAGAACATCCAACAAAATAAAAACCTTTATGTTACATTTATAATTAATTCAATCAATATCGATTCCCATATATAGTTTTGGACAAAGGCCCCTTTCACACTTTTACGGATCGGGCCACGAATAGCTACGGATCGAGTAAAATTGACATCCGTAGCTATCTGTAGCAGATCGTACCAATCCATAGCTCGATCCGGCACAAGCTATCCTTGGCAATACGTAGCTATCCGGGATGAGACATAAAATAATTTAACATTTTCAAAATTTTCTACGACTCCTCCACGGATAAATTTGTCGTAGCAGATTCGTAGAGGAGTCGTAGCACCCCGTAGCAATCCGAGATCATTGTTGTGATAAAAATAGCCATACGACTCTCCTACGGATTGCTACGACTTTCCTACGGATTGTTGCGACTCACCTACGGATTGCTACGGATAGTTATAGATTCGAAAATGAGAGGCTATTGATAGTTAAGGATTGTGTCTTTAGTTATATTAACAAATCTACCAGTATTATGTGCGTGTTTTGGTCAATATTGAGGTAATGATATATTGTATAAAGACATGTATAAAACCTCAAATACTGTGATCAAACAAGTGAGACCGTCTCAACTTGGAAAAATTGGGTGTTTTAGTAAATAATGATGGTTTAAAAGCGCATAGGAAATTCAAGTTAATCCTAGCAATCCGTACTGAAGTCGTAGCTATCCTTGCGCGAATCATGGTTATCCGTACTCGAGTCGCGGTAATCCTTAGCAATCTGTACCTGTCCGTAAAAAAAATGGTTATGTATATGATCAGAGATGATTATAAGGCTGTCTTTGTCATTTTAAAATTGATAGGGTTAACGATATGTTAGAAAAACACTTGAGCAGATAATTTGATTGCACAGATTGATTTTGGCCCATTGATATGTTCAATCAGTCTCTGTAATACATGTACTCGGTAAAATTGTATGCATGGAATCTTGATTAGATTACTCAATTCAGTTATTGTACCAAATTATCATGGTGATAGGTTCGTCCGAAAAATTTATCTTTGCATTTATACAATTCAATGAAACTTGTTGCAAAGGAAGGGGGATGTTCCATTTTTTACCGGAATATAGGAATAATTTACACAGAATTTTTTTATAGACCTTTATACTTGCTATCGGGCGGGGACATCCGTTGCCTAGCCAAAAAGTCATTTTAGATATATCTTTTATCCTATTAAGACCTCACATAATAAATAGTTGAAAATCAAAACTTTTTTATAACTTTATCTTTCTTTTTTTCACATTATTAAGAATGAGGGTTAAATAGTACTAATGTTTTCGATTGAAACCATCGGTTATTATGTTTTATAGTACTTTGACCATCAATTTATTTTGTTCGGTAAGTTGAAAAGTATTTTTCTTGGCGCGCTCATGTGTCTGTTTTATGTCCATTTTGCGTAGATAATGATAACTATGATAAAAGAACTTCGAAATTTGGGTAATATTTTGAGAAAAATTACCTATTCTAGTTTGAACATTTTCACTTATTTGGCAAAAACGTTTCTGGGTACTTCACAGAGGATATTCAGCATCAACTGATTCAAAAATAAAGAATTTTAAAACCAATACAAGGAGAAATTGAGGTTAGGAAATAAGTGTAAGAATTCATGAAAAATTCAGGAATTACATGAAATACCTGCCCAATTTAAGGAATTACATGTCATAACTAATCGAAACAGGAATTACACGAAATCCCTAAATTTCAGGAATTACATGAAATCCCTGATTACACTTATTCCCTGTAACATATACATGGAATATACAATACTTCTACAGCAAAACTGAAGCGAAAAAGGAAACATTCAATTTAATTCAGCACATTTCACTCATTAACTGTTTGGTAAACGTTTTCTCTTTCCCTTGGGCGTTCTGCACTAACTTCATAACCGGCTTCCAGTCTCCTCGAGATCAGCTCCATTTGTCTTGGATCGACTCTTGTAAAAGATTCATGGATTAATGCATGCATACGGTCATACACGTACACGCGTCACATTGTAATAAGCTTTGATGAGTAATACGTCACATAGAAATTAAAAACATAGAAGATACTTTGTAAAATAAAATTTCACGCCATTGTCATGCTTGTGAAAAATAATCAAGCACTTATCTAGAGCACCAGATGGAATAAACACCAAAGAAGTACCTATCAGTTATTCTGTCTCAAAGTCGAGAAGGCAAGGTAAAATCATCAGAATTTCCATTGGAACAGTTGCGAACCTCGGAATGAATAACTTTCCGAAGTGAGACCAGGTTCCCGGGGAGAGTCAGCGTCTCAAAAATATCATTCTCGGGTGTGAAAGTTCTGTTAATGCCTCGGTTGGTACATAGAAAGATCCCATCCTCCACTGATATTTTTCCATATAGTGATCTGAATAATGCTAGAGTTTATTTGTCTAGTTGTAGATCTATAGAATCTTATAGTATGAATATATCATCTATATGAGCTAGTTTTGTTACTGATTGGCGAATGTTTAACTTTTTTTTTTTCTCGTATGCAAAAACCCAAAGAAACATTTATTTACCTTTCTGCATCCTCATCTACTAAAACATATGTATTTCAAGGGGAAATATTTTAAAAGTGATATTATCATGAGGAAGATTTTAGAACATGTTCTCACAATTTTCATGCCAGTAGTACTGAGGTCTAGTACAGTACTAGTACTGTTTAAATACATCTTGGTATGTTAATTGTAATACAAAGTTTTTTTTATATCAGATTAAGAGTATTCTTATTATCGCGTTGTAATTTAATATCAAAAGTGACAAATCATGTACAAATAACTTTGGAGATATTGTGTACCAGATGCGATTTGAGGAACGTATGCGTTCAATAGGGACAAATTCACTTTTTTGTCATTATTGTAGTTGATGGCTTTCTGATGTTGGTTCCTTTATTTATTCTGTATCTTTGTCAAGTTTAGTTCCCGGAATCAAAGATTCCCGGATGACTGATCTTATGATTACACCATTTGCTAATAGCAGCTGGCCGTCTAAAGTTGCCGTCGGGTGCACATTGGTATCCTTCTATTTATGTGTTATCATTAATGTTTGATGTCTGGTCCATGTTGCTAATTGTTCTGTTTTTAAATGATGCTATTTAATATGAAGACGTTTAGCATCTGTTCGTCTCCGACGACATTTTTGTCTGTTTTGTATTATGTTCTAGTGCATATTGTTGTGTACTGTTTTGGGTTGTAGTTTTGTCTGAGGTCATTTATGTGTCGCTTTCTTGTGGGTTTGTTCCGTTGCGTCAGTGCAAGGTGGCCATGCTGGAGATCATTCCTTCTTTGTTTTATCTGTGTGTGTATATGCACTGTAACCTTTGTCATAACGTTTGATTGGGGTCGTTCGCATGTATCTTATAGTGACAAAACCTTACAATCGGTTTCCAATTTTGTTACCCTATGACCTCAAACTATGTTAATTACTAGTGTATCAATTACTTCTTTCCAGCTCTGTCACCTGAAAGAAACATTGTTTTGGCCTTTTATCAATGTGACATCATATATATTTTTTGCTATTTCGGAAACTAGCCATTTCACCGATAAATATCATCGAAATTAAATGAGTTTAACATCTTAGCACCATCCCTCCAATGCTATTTTCAACATAGATTTTATTTGGATATGCTACTGAATCGACCCTACAGGAAATTTGCAGCCGCTCACTCTCTGTACTGTAAATGTAAAAATCTAACTTCAAAAAATTAAAGTTCAAGTTCTTTATTTACCGTAAGCCACACAGCTCATAGGTTACACAATATATACAATATATATACAATATACAATAAATGAAAGAAAGGAGGGGATCTCCAACAACACTAGGTTGCAGCACCCACAGCAAAATCCCAAAACACCCATGCAAAAAACACAGAACAGATACCCACAGAAAGAGACGCAAAAGGGACAAGGAACACCAACTCACAACATAGAAACATAAAAGACTACACATAAACCAACGAGACCAATGGGCAACCGGTGCCGACTTAGGACGGCCATCTGCCAAGTAAATAGCAGACGGTGTGGTCATCCTGGATTACGTGCGCACAACCCTCTCACTTCTCCAGTTACCTAGAGGTCTCGAAGAACGTACAAATGTGGTGTAAAACAACCTCCTCACTGTAAGATGACGTCACACAAACAAGACCGCGAAACGCAGAGGCCCCAGAGACACAGATGAATATGTAAATGGATATAAAAAGAGGGCATGCGTAAAACAGTCCGTGCTCTGCCGGCTGTAGCGAGCTCATGTATGTAATCACCCGAGGAGTCCGACTGACATTCAGAGAGGACAGGTGGTCGGGGCCCTGTCTTCTGTTAAGAGGTTTGGACAGGGCCCGTCATGGAGTCCCGTCGTCACAGTCAGTCAGAGTGCAAGTCTTAAGAATGCGCTCGTACAAGACTGTATATTGGTCAAGTACCAAGCTTGGTGTTCGTCTGGTGACATTAGGATCATATCAACGGTATAAAAGGCGTTTGATGACTCTGACGCATTTTTGATACATATGCTGTCTACCTTTGATCCTTCTTATTTTGTTAATTATGTCACCATAAAATGCAGGTTGTGAAATACCTAAAGTTATATACTCCGTTGCTTTTATGGATCCGAATTTGAAAAGAAGTTGATCATAATTTTTGTAAAATTTCCAGAAAGTCTTTACTAGTTTGTGAAAGCGAAAACCTTGACCTAAAAGTTTCTTTGTAATTTGCAGATTTCTATTATGAAAATCCAAAACATCAGTACATGCTCTAGCATACCGGATGAGCTGTGAAATATAGATACCGTATGACGGTAATCTAGGGACATCACCGTCAAGCCAGGGGAAATTTACTATGTTGAATCCAAAATCATCTCGTTTGTCATATACACTTGTATGAATTTCTCCATTGACAATTTTGATATTTAGGTCCAAAAATGGTGTTTCAGTGTCTGTAAAGTTTGCCTTGTTTAGAGTCAATTCTTGTGGATAAATAACATCTTTATACTTTTCAAAAACAGGATTATCGATAGTAAGAATATCATCCAGGTACCTAGAAGTACTAATGAAGCATTTCACATCATCATGTTTTCTTTGCTTTTGAAGATTTTGAATAAATTCCTTTTCATATGTGTATAAAAATAAATCTGCAACAAGAGGCGCACAATTTGTACCCATAGGAATCCCTACAACCTGCTTGTAGAGATTCTCACCAAATCTTACATAAATGTTGTCCAAGAGGAAGGACAAGGCACTACACAGGTCGCTACATGTCCATGATTTGTATGATTTGTGCGGCTAGCCAACAGGGGATGCTTACTCCTCCCGGGCACCTGGTCCCACCTCTGGCTTGCTAGGGGTCCGTCGATGCTCAATTTAGTGCTCTATTGTGAGTGCTGTTGAGATTATCGTCAGGATCTTCTTTAACTCATTTGTGTCACACTTATGCCCTTTGCCGTGTGGAGCTCGTAAAAAAGTTCCCCGCGAGGGGTTTGACAGTAAGTGTTTTGAATATTTTCCCTGACATGGTCGCCATAGCACTTTCTATATAGATATGGCCTCAGACAGTGCAATGCATGTATTTTATATATTGTGTTTATTTTCATGCATGAACATCGACGGCGGGTGCGGCTAGCCAACAGGGGATGCTTACTCCTCCCGGGCACCTGGTCCCACCTCTGGCTTGCTAGGGGTCCGTCGATGCTCAATTTAGTGCTCTATTGTGAGTGCTGTTGAGATTATCGTCAGGATCTTCTTTAACTCATTTGTATTCTGTAGCGGAAAAGAAACCCTTTGATTCAGATGTACAAATATAAAGTTTCCCCTCTCGATTATAGCACCATTTAATGAGTTTGGACAATTGATCATTGATCTTGTAGTGAGGAAGCGTGGTGTACATATTTGAAAAATCGTATGAAGCAATCGTATTGGCTTGAAAATTTCTAGATTTTATCTTGTCAATCACATCCCCGGAATTTTTTATAGACCAAAATAAATTTACATCATTCCTGTTAAGAACAGTTTCACAATATTTTGCAACGTGTTCCTTTACCGCCGTGAGGGCTGACGTCAGATGTCTAGACAAACTTGTAGTTGAGCAGTTGCTAGAATTAGCAATGTATCTAAATTTGTAAGGAGATTTGTGCAGTTTTGGTATGCAGTATATTGTAGGAAGATCCAATTTAGAAATAGGGATGTTGAATGAAGAAATTTCACTGCTATGTTTGCTCAAAATGTTAGGGACACTTTCATTGCTTTTGATATAAGTATTTGTAGACGAAAGTTCCGAAACTAAAGTTGATATATAGTAAAGTTTTCATATGATTATGGTGTTGTTGGCTGCTTTATCTGCAGGAGCGAAGACAAATGAACACAGGATAATAAAGTGAGTGTGTTCGTCTAAACAATATGATGTACTAGTATTACACAGTGTGTAATATATGAAATGTATGATAAAATTTGAAGACGTTTACAATAGTATTATATACGATGATATGACATGGGACGTGAAAGTAGACATAATCATATTCATAATAATTCTGTCCTAATTCTACTTGCATAATAAAAATATTTACCAAGGTTACATAGTTCTGCTACGTTATTAACACTAAGAAGAAGAATAAGCTTAAATACACTAGGTTTTCGGAAGTAAAATGGTTTAATATATTTGATTCTAAGTGAATGAAACTTGGGGCATTTAAGAATAAAATGGAATTCATCTTCAATATCGTTTAATTCGCAACAACTACATAATCTTTTTCTTCTTTCTATATTATCATATCTTCCTCTTTCTAAATTTAGGTCATGAGATGAAGTTCTAACTCGGGCTATATATTTCTTATAAATTGGTTTAATCGGTTTAATTAAGTAATACTGTAATGTAAAATTATCGGTCAAGTGTTGATATAATAAACCTTTAGAAGAAGATGCAATTCCAGTTATTACAGATTGTTTGAATGTATCTTTTAATCTATTTTCAATCATAATAAGTATATCTTTACTCCATATCTCTTGTTCAAATAAATATGAAAGTCCTATGTTATCTAATTCTCTTTTTATATTTGCAACCCATTCATCGTTTATCTCTATTTTTTCTCTATAACATGCTTGTAATATGCAATTATTAGTTTGTTTAAGTTTTGCAAAGTATTTAAAAATCTTTATTTTTCTTGCTACCATTAGAGGGTATCTACCAAGTTCGTTATAAACAAAGTTATTGGTGCAACTTTTTATTACTCCTAAAACTTTTTTTGCAAAATGTTAAATAGACAGTTTCAATAGCCAATGCTTTATGAAATCCCCATACTTCTGCGGAATAGTTCAGAATACTGCAAACATAAGTATCAAAAAGGGAAAGGTTTGTATCAATATTAAATTGCAATTTTTGTAGAGATCCGTTCAAAGCAAAGACTGCTTTTCTCCCTTGTTCAGCCATTTTTTTCTGTGTTTTAAAGAATTTTCCGTTGTAGCTAAATATCATCCCCAGGTAATTAAATTCATCTACTACTTCTATTGGGCTGTCATTATATGACCAGTGTTCATTATTTCTATAAATACCATTATTTCTAAATACTAGAATCTTTGTTTTATCTATGTTAACCGCTAAGTTCCATTCTTTGGTATATTCTTTTAATTTGTTCAACATTAGTTGTAATCCCTCTGGAGACTCTGCAATTAATACTGTATCGTCTGCGTACATGAGTAAATATATGTTAAGTAGTTGAATTTCTAATGAAGGACAATTGTTAGTTAAGAAGAATGATTCGAAATCATTTACGTACAAAGAAAACAAGATGGGCGACATTATCTCCCCTTGAAAAAGCCCGAAAGATGAACTGAAATGATTGGTTAAGAATCCCTCAAATTTTATACAAGTTTTCACATTTTCGTATAATGATTTTACGATGCTAAAAATTTTCCCCTGTATTCCTGAACGTATCAACTTTGACCACAAACCACATCTATTTATAGAATCAAAAGCTTTTTGGTAATCTACAAAGCAGCAATATAACCTTTTTTTATTCTTTAATGTCCTATTTATTAAAGTTTGTAAAGCAAAAATAGCGTCCGTTGTTCCGTATCCAGGTTTGAATCCAAATTGTGCATTTGTTATGATTTCATTTTCTTTGTCCCATTTTAATAACCTTGTATTAAGAATTGAAGTGAATATCTTTCCTAAACAGCTTACAATAGTGATACCTCTGTAATTATTTGTGTCGTTAACATCCCCTTTTTTATATATTGGCACAATGCAACCTTTTGCCCATGATTCTTGGAAGAAACCTGTTTGGAAAATATCATTAAACAATCTATTTAATATTGGTAGTAATGTATTCTTTGATTTATGAACATTTCATTTATAAGATTATCCTCCGCATAGCTCTTATTACGCTTTAATTTACCGATAGCTTTTTCTATTTCTAAATCGCTTATTCTCTGGTCAAGGTCATCATATACAGCATTTTGAATATCATCAGATAAAACAGTAAAATTTTCATGTGTTGGATTTTCAGCAGCAGCCAACTTCCTAAAGTGTTAAAAAAAACTGTTCTGACGTAATAGACGAATTTACTCGTTTCTTTCTCTTTTTGGAAAAGTGCTTATAAAATTCTTTTGGGTTATTTTTTCGCAAATATTCAATATTATTTCCTTGATATCTTTCATATTCATGCTTTAATTTGCGCGCTACTTTTTTATAACCTGCCTTTTTGTTCATAAGTTGTCTGTGATTATTATCTGATTTGCAACTGTTAAATTTACGCAAGGCCTCTCTATATTCGTTGTATTTACTTCTACATATATCATTAAACCAAGGTTTTGTAGTTTGGTTATCCTTTTTGTGTTTAACATGGGTAACAGGCGTACAATGTCCTTCATGTACCTTACAGAATGGTAGAAATATGTCACATAATTTTGAGCTAAATCTCTCTACACGATCATTCATTTCATCCTGAGTCAAACAATTATCATCAAAACAGTTATTTAGTTCACTCAATCTTTCCTCTAATCTTTCATTAATTACATGACAATTTTCATCGATCCACTTAACTGATTTACTAGGTGTATTACATAATATATTGTCAGTACCTGAACTTTCAATCTCGCTTACAATTTGATTTACAACACAAGTATCCGTGCTTAATTTTAAAACGAATGATAATGGTGAATGGTCAGAAAAGGTATTAAAATAGCCAGATGAAAACTCAATAATATTTGACATTCGAGATTCATTAGTAAGAATATAATCTATAAGGCTGGTTCCGTTAGGACCATAAAAAGTAATGCTTACATCCGGATCACCTCGATGTCTACCGTTGACAATACGTAAGCCAGTGGTTTTGCATAAATCTAAAAGCTTTCTACCATGGCAATTTTCTTTTTACAATTCAAGCATCTGAATTATAATTCAAAACAGGAGATAATTGATCAGAAACTGAGGTACTTAAATCATCGTTAGATATGAAATCATCTCTGTCCCCGCATCTAGCATTAAGGTCACCTACTACATAAATGTCACCCTCATTACAATATTTACAAATTGTATCTTCCAAGTATTGAAAAATATCAACATTATGTCTCCTATAAAATACGCTATTGTCAGGAGGTATGTAGCACATTGCTATAAAAATTGGTTTCGTATCATAATTTTGTGCACCTACGCATTGACTTTCAAGTTTTAGCCATAAAATAGTATTATAAAAAATTTTCTTCTACTGTAAGTGATCGAGTCAAAGATGTTTTGTGAAAAATAACAATTCCACCACCTCTACCTTTTGTTCTAGGGAAAACATACTTATCAAACTGTTCCAAATCGATATCGTTTTCATTACCAATCCAACATTCTAATAAACAGATAATATCAAAACTATGTACAACATTTACAAAATCTTGGTCTTTTAATTTCTCATGCAACCCTTTGTTCACATTCCAAACAATTACAGACAACTCACGAACTTGGTCACGTACACACTAGAGAGGGCGCTACTGAAATTATTTTTGGTGGCTCCGCTGAAAGCATCTCTGATGAGAATTTAATATTCGAAACACGTGTCTGCTGCATGGAAATTGGTTTGGAATTTTCTTCAAGAAGGTATAGAGTTGGAATCCTTCGACATTATTAAAAAGAGAATAAGTGTCTTAATTTGTGATTTGTTACGGGTATGCAACACAGAGCAAGTGCATTCATCGTACATGTAATACCCGCAACAAAACACAAATAATGACATTTACTCTTTATGTATACACCGTAGTTGTCTGTTTCATTCTTGTTTTCTGATATCGCATTTTCTAGGTAAAAGGGTGACATTAAAATTCAGCTCATCGCGGGATAACTTTGCAGATCAGAACGGCCGTCACGGCATGTTTCTTATGCACTGTGACATCACAAGCTTTAACATACGAAATGCAGCACGTTCCTTTAATAGTTTCATTTCAGGGAATTACATTGGTTGTGCATATTTAAACTTTTGCATTGGTCGTTCCTCTTGAATGGTATATGCTACGGCTTTCATATTTCTAGTATGTTCTAAATCTATTAGGTCAAGACCTTTCAATTGGTGAAAAGGTTTGACCTTGTGAATATCTTTATCTAAATTTATATATTACATTGTAATAACTCCAGTGCACCGTAAGCCGATTTCAGGAGGTAATGTCTTATCACCGATGCTTAAGACCGTACATGCTTTAGTGGAATCCAAATATACCCGAGGCGTGCATGTCTGGTCCATGCTGTAAATTTATCTGCTCTAAAATGATGCTAATGAATTTGAAGACGTTAAACATATAACGAGTAAAATTCTAAATATGATGCTAAGCACACAACTATGCCATCAGAAAGATACCACTTAGTTAAGGTTATAAGTAGATTTACCAGATTAAATGAATATTAATTTTAAAAATTTCAAAGATTGACATTTGATTTTGGCTTAGTTTTCTATTGAAGGCTTTAATGCAGATTCTTGTTTATTTTTGTACTTCTCTGTAAGAATGATCATCTTTGGCGAAGAATGATTAATTATTTGGTATGGTACGGTACGTTATGGTTTATTTCCAGACAACCATTAAGAGAAAAGTCCGATTCTGAAAAGTACACTGAAGCAGATATCATTCAGATGTTAAACTTTCTGATCGACAAATTTTTTGCGGTGTTTGGAGGAAAGGATTTCCAGCAAATTGTCGGCATTCCAATGGGGACCAATTGTGCCCCACTCATTGCCGACATTTTCCTTTACTCGTACGAAGCCATCTGCCGCGCGAGTACAACATGTAGCAGACGGTGTAGTTATCCGGATTTCGTGCGTGCGCAAAACCCTTCCATTTTTCCGATTACCCAGAGGTTTCGAAGAACGCACCATTGTGGTGTAAAATAATTTCCTCACTGTAAGATGACCATACAAACAGACAGCATGACGCGGGGCCCAAGAAACACACATATAGGTATGTAAATGGATATATAAAAGAGAAGGCATCCTAATTACATTCCGTGCTCTGTCGGCTTTAGCGAGCTCATGTATGTTATCATCCGAGGAGTCCGACTGAGATTCAAAGAGGACAAGTGGTAGGGGCCCTGTCTTCTTCAAAGAGTTTTTAACAGGGCCTCTCATGGAATCCTGCCGTTACAGGAAAAGTACAATTCTTAAGAATACGCTGTTACATGTACAAGGCTGTATCGGTCAAGTACCAAGTCAAGTGTCCGTCTGGTGACAGAAGGATCATATCCATGATATAAAACGTGCCAAGAAAAATATCACCAACATAGTGTCTGTCCGCCCAATGTATCTATTGGAAAATCAGTTATTAAGTCCTGTTGGAGGTCTCCACCTTTGTTTTGAATATTTATTTTAAAAGATTTTATTAATACAATTAATACAACATTATATTGAGATAAAAAACAAACAAACAAAAAATTAATTTAGTAATAGAGAAAATTTAAGACAATATATAACGGAAAATTGTGAATCACTATACTTCACATTTTTTAAAACATATCGAGGATAAACATATAAAAAAGAGTAGCATCCCCTCACAATTACATGTACTATCTGATTATAAGCCAAAGTCTACAGACTGAGTGATCTTGACCATTGACCCTTGACCGTTAAAATCAATAGGCTTTATTCTCTTTCTATAGGGAACATTTGTGGGAGGTTTGACATTTCTATGATGATTGCTTTGTCTTCTATGCTGTTCACAAGTATATCAAGCCTAGGAAGTCCACGGTGACCTTCACCTTTGAACCTTGACCTTGGAAATCAATAGGGTCCATTCTTCCCGCATCAGAAACATTTGTAGTAGGTTTGATGTTTCTATGATGATTACTTTGTCTTCTATGCTGTTCACAAGTATATCAATCCTAGTAAGTCCACAGTGACCTTCACCCTTGACCTTGGAAATCAATAGGGTCCATTTTCTCCGCATGAGGAACATTTGTAGTAGATTTGATGTTCCTATGATCATTACTTTGGCTTCTATCATGTTCACAAGAATCCGGACACACACACACACTTACACACGCAAAAAACACCCTCACAAACAAACACAGACGCACAACAGCGGTGCTATGTCCCCTCCGCAACAGAGTTTCGAGGGGAAAACAAGACAACATTCAAGTGAAAACAAAGATGAGCAAGAACGTACACGAGAAGAACATCCAACAAAATAAAAACCTTCCCATAACATTTATGATTAATTCAATCAACATCGATTCCCATAGTTTTGGAGTAAGGCCCCTTTCACACTTTTACGGATCGGGCCAAGGATAGGTATGGATCGAGAAAAATTTACATCCGTAGCTATCCGTAGCAAATCGTAACAATCCGTAGCTCGATGCGGCACAAGTCGTAGCTATCCTTGGCAATACGTAGTTATCCGGGATGAGACAGAAACTAATTTAACATGTTCTACGACTCCGCCACGGATAAATTTGTCGTAGATGATTCGTAGGGGAGTCTTAGCAACCCGTAGTGGAGACGTAGCTATCCGTATGGCAGTCGTAGCATCCCTTGGCAATCCGGGATCATTGTTGTGATAAAAATAGCAATACGACTCTGCCACGGATTGCTACGACTTTCCTACGGATTGTTGCGACTCACCTACGGATTGCTATGGGTAGCCAATGAGAGGCTATTGGTAGCCATGGATTGCGTCTTTAGTTATATTAACAAATCTACCAATATTATGTGCATTTTTCGGTCAATATTGAGGAAATGATATATTGCATAAAAACGTGTATAAAACCTCAATACTGTTATTAAACAAGTGAGACCGTCTCAACTTGAAAATATTGGGTGTTTAATAAATAATGATGGTTTAAAAAGCACATAGGAAATGCAAGTCAATCCTACCAATCCGTACTGAAGTTGTAGCTATCCTTGTGCGAATCGTGGTGATCCGTACTCGAGCCGCGGTAATCCTTAGCAATCCGTACCTATCCGTACGCGCATCGTAGTAATCCGTATCTATCCGTACTCGTATCGTAGCAATTTGTACTAATGTCGGGACGATATCCGTAGCTATCCTTAGCTATCCGTACTCGATTCGTATCAACCCGTAGCAATCCGTACTGGAGTCGTAGGTTCATGGTTCATCGAACATTTTGCATCCGCCACGGATATATTTTTTTGGGTGAGTCGTGGCTAGATCGGTGGAAGTGTGAAGGGGGCTTATTATATCTCTACTGGAAACAGGAAACGAGATATATACGTTACACGGAATAAGTGTAATCAGGGAATTTTATGTAATTCCTGAAAGGTTCAGTGATTACGTGTAATTCCTGGTCATTTTAGGGATCACATGAAATACACTTATTTCCTGACGGCCAAAAATCATATAAAAATTATCAAATTGCAATATGATAGATATTTTACATGCTCATTATATAAAATCCTATTACTCAGAGAGAAAAAATGGTTATGTATATAATCAGAGATGATTTTAAGGCGGTCTTTGTCAATTTAAAATTGATAGGGTTAACGATATGTAAGAAAAACACTTGAACAGACAACTTGATTGCACAGATTGATTTTGGCCCATTGATATGTTCAATCAGTCTCTGTAATACATGTACTCGGTAAAATTGTATGCATGGAATCTTGATTAGACTACTCAATTCAGTTATTGTACCAAATTATCATGGTGATAGGTTCGTCCGAAAAAAAATTCTTTGCATTTATACAATTCAATGAAAATTGTTGCAAAGGAAGAGGGATGTTCCTTTTTTTAAACCAAGATATAGGAATAATTTACACAGAATTTTTTTATAGACCTTCATACTTGCTGTCCGGCGGGGACATCCGTTGCCTAGTCAAAAAGTCATTTTAAAGATATCTTTAATCCTATTTAGATCTCACATAATAAATTGTTGATAATCAGAACATTTTTATAATTTTTCCTTTCTTTTTCTTCAATTTATCAAGAATGAGGGTTAAAGAGAACTAATATCTTCGATAAAAACCTTCAGTTATTATGTTTTATAGTACTTTTACCATCAATTTATTTTGTTCGGTAAGTTTAAAAGTATTTTTCTTAGCGCGCTCATGTGTCTGTTTTATGTCCATTTTGCGTAGATAATGATAGCTATGATAAAAGAACTTCGAAATTAAGGTAATATTTTGAGAAAAATTACCTATTTTAGTTTGAATATTTTCACTTATTTAGCAAAAACGTTTCTGGGTACTTGACAGAGGATATTCAGCATCAACTGATTCAAAAATGAAGAATTTTAAAATTAATACAAGGTGAAATTACGGTTATGAAATAAGTGTAAAAAGTCATGAAAAATGCAGGAATTACATGAAATACCCGGCCAAGTTAAGGAATTACATGTAATAACTAATCGAAACAGGAATTAAACGAAATCCCTGAATTTCAGGAATTACATGAAATCCCTGATTACACTTATTCCCTGAAACATATACGTGGAATATACAATACTTCTGCAGCAAAACTGAAGCGAAAAAGGAAACATTCAATTTAATTCAGCACATTTCACTCATTAATTGTTTGGTAAACGTTTTCTCTTTCCCTTGGACGTTCTGCACTAACTTCATAACCGGCTTCCAGTCTCCTCGAGATCAGCTCTATTTGTCTTTGATCGACTCTTGTAAAAGATTCATGGATTAATGCATACATACGGTCATACACGTATACACGTCACATAGTAATAAGATTTGATGAGTAATACGTCATATAGAAATTAAAAACATAGAAGATACTCTGTAGAATAAAATTTCACGCCATTGTCATGCGCGTGAAAAATAATAACCAGATGGAATAAACACCAAAGAAATACTCATCAGTTATTCAGTCTCAAAGTCGAGAAGGCAAGGTAAACTCATCAGAATTTCCATTGGAACGGTTGCGAAACTTGGAATTATTAACTTTCCGAAGTGAGACCAGATTCCCGGGGAGAGTCAGCGTCTCAAAAATATCATTCTCGGGTGTGAAAGTTCTGTTAATGCCTCGGTTGGTACATAGAAAGATCCCATCCTCCACTGATATTTTTCCATATAGTAATCTGAATAATGCTAGAGTTTATTTGTCTAGTTGTAGATCTATAGAATCTTATAGTATGAATATATCATCTATATGAGCTAGTTTTGTTACTGATTGGCGAATGTTTAACTTTTTTTTTTCTCGTATGCAAAAACCCAAAGAAACATTTATTTACCTTTCTGCATCCTCATCTACTAAAACATATGTATTTCTAGGGGAAATATTTTAAAAGTGATATTATCATGAGGAAGATTTTAGAACATGTTCTCACAATTTTCATGCCAGTAGTACTGAGGTCTAGTACAGTACTAGTACTGTTTAAATACATCTTGGTATGTTAATTGTAATACAAAGTTTTTTTTTTATATCAGATTAAGAGTATTCTTATTATCGCGTTGTAATTTAATATCAAAAGTGACAAATCATGTACAAATAACTTTGGAGATATTGTGTACCAGATGTGATTTGAGGAACGTATGCGTTCAATAGGGACAAATTCACTTTTTTGTCATTATTGTAGTTGATGGCTCTCTGATGTTGGTTCCTTTATTTATTCTGTATCTTTGTCAAGTTTAGTTCCCGGAATCAAAGATTCCCGGATGACTGATCTTATGATTACACCATTTGCTAATAGCAGCTGGCCGTCTAAAGTTGCCGTCGGGTGCACATTGGTATCCTTCTATTTATGTGTTATCATTAATGTTTGATGTCTGGTCCATGTTGCTAATTGTTCTGTTTTTAAATGATGCTATTTAATATGAAGACGTTTAGCATCTGTTCGTCTGCGACGACATTTTTGTCTGTTTTGTATTATGTTCTAGTGCATATTGTTGTGTACTGTTTTGGGTTGTAGTTTTGTCTGAGGTCATTTATGTGTCGCTTTCTTGTGGGTTTGTTCCGTTGCGTCAGTGCAAGGTGGCCATGCTGGAGATCATTCCTTCTTTGTTTTATCTGTGTGTGTATATGCACTGTAACCTTTGTCATAACGTTTGATTGGGGTCGTTCGCATGTATCTTATAGTGACAAAACCTTACAATCGGTTTCCAATTTTGTTACCCTATGACCTCAAACTATGTTAATTACTAGTGTATCAATTACTTCTTTCCAGCTCTGTCACCTGAAAGAAACATTGTTTTGGCCTTTTATCAATGTGACATCATATATATTTTTTGCTATTTCGGAAACTAGCCATTTCACCGATAAATATCATCGAAATTAAATGAGTTTAACATCTTAGCACCATCCCTCCAATGCTATTTTCAACATAGATTTTATTTGGATATGCTACTGAATCGACCCTACAGGAAATTTGCAGCCGCTCACTCTCTGTACTGTAAATGTAAAAATCTAACTTCAAAAAATTAAAGTTCAAGTTCTTTATTTACCGTAAGCCACACAGCTCATAGGTTACACAATATATACAATATATATACAATATACAATAAATGAAAGAAAGGAGGGGATCTCCAACAACACTAGGTTGCAGCACCCACAGCAAAATCCCAAAACACCCATGCAAAAAACACAGAACAGATACCCACAGAAAGAGACGCAAAAGGGACAAGGAACACCAACTCACAACATAGAAACATAAAAGACTACACATAAACCAACGAGACCAATGGGCAACCGGTGCCGACTTAGGACGGCCATCTGCCAAGTAAATAGCAGACGGTGTGGTTATCCTGGATTACGTGCGCACAACCCTCTCACTTCTCCAGTTACCTAGAGGTCTCGAAGAACGTACAAATGTGGTGTAAAACAACCTCCTCACTGTAAGATGACGTCACACAAACAAGACCGCGAAACGCAGAGGCCCCAGAGACACAGATGAATATGTAAATGGATATAAAAAGAGGGCATGCGTAATGCAGTCCGTGCTCTGCCGGCTGTAGCGAGCTCATGTATGTAATCACCCGAGGAGTCCGACTGACATTCAGAGAGGACAGGTGGTCGGGGCCCTGTCTTCTGTTAAGAGGTTTGGACAGGGCCCGTCATGGAGTCCCGTCGTCACAGTCAGTCAGAGTGCAAGTCTTAAGAATGCGCTCGTACAAGACTGTATATTGGTCAAGTACCAAGCTTGGTGTCCGTCTGGTGACATTAGGATCATATCAACGGTATAAAAGGCGTTTGATGACTCTGACGCATTTTTGATACATATGCTGTCTACCTTTGATCCTTCTTATTTTGTTAATTATGTCACCATAAAATGCAGGTTGTGAAATACCTAAAGTTATATACTCCGTTGCTTTTATGGATCCGAATTTGAAAAGAAGTTGATCATAATTTTTGTAAAATTTCCAGAAAGTCTTTACTAGTTTGTGAAAGCGAAAACCTTGACCTAAAAGTTTCTTTGTAATTTGCAGATTTCTATTATGAAAATCCAAAACATCAGTACATGCTCTAGCATACCGGATGAGCTGTGAAATATAGATACCGTATGACGGTAATCTAGGGACATCACCGTCAAGCCAGGGGAAATTTACTATGTTGAATCCAAAATCATCTCGTTTGTCATATACACTTGTATGAATTTCTCCATTGACAATTTTGATATTTAGGTCCAAAAATGGTGTTTCAGTGTCTGTAAAGTTTGCCTTGTTTAGAGTCAATTCTTGTGGATAAATAACATCTTTATACTTTTCAAAAACAGGATTATCGATAGTAAGAATATCATCCAGGTACCTAGAAGTACTAATGAAGCATTTCACATCATCATGTTTTCTTTGCTTTTGAAGATTTTGAATAAATTCCTTTTCATATGTGTATAAAAATAAATCTGCAACAAGAGGCGCACAATTTGTACCCATAGGAATCCCTACAACCTGCTTGTAGAGATTCTCACCAAATCTTACATAAATGTTGTCCAAGAGGAAGGACAAGGCACTACACAGGTCGCTACATGTCCATGATTTGTATGATTTGTGCGGCTAGCCAACAGGGGATGCTTACTCCTCCCGGGCACCTGGTCCCACCTCTGGCTTGCTAGGGGTCCGTCGATGCTCAATTTAGTGCTCTATTGTGAGTGCTGTTGAGATTATCGTCAGGATCTTCTTTAACTCATTTGTG
Source organism: Pinctada fucata (assembly GCA_028142955.1). Classification (NCBI taxonomy): domain Eukaryota; kingdom Metazoa; phylum Mollusca; class Bivalvia; order Pterioida; family Pteriidae; genus Pinctada; species Pinctada fucata. The sequence continues at coordinate 4,885,312 of AP027111.1, forward strand.
TCACACTTATGCCCTTTGCCGTGTGGAGCTCGTAAAAAAGTTCCCCGCGAGGGGTTTGACAGTAAGTGTTTTGAATATTTTCCCTGACATGGTCGCCATAGCACTTTCTATATAGATATGGCCTCAGACAGTGCAATGCATGTATTTTATATATTGTGTTTATTTTCATGCATGAACATCGACGGCGGGTGCGGCTAGCCAACAGGGGATGCTTACTCCTCCCGGGCACCTGGTCCCACCTCTGGCTTGCTAGGGGTCCGTCGATGCTCAATTTAGTGCTCTATTGTGAGTGCTGTTGAGATTATCGTCAGGATCTTCTTTAACTCATTTGTATTCTGTAGCGGAAAAGAAACCCTTTGATTCAGATGTACAAATATAAAGTTTCCCCTCTCGATTATAGCACCATTTAATGAGTTTGGACAATTGATCATTGATCTTGTCGTGAGGAAGCGTGGTGTACATATTTGAAAAATCGTATGAAGCAATCGTATTGGCTTGAAAATTTCTAGATTTTATCTTGTCAATCACATCCCCGGAATTTTTTATAGACCAAAATAAATTACATCATTCCTGTTAAGAACAGTTTCACAATATTTTGCAACGTGTTCCTTTACCGCCGTGAGGGCTGACGTCAGATGTCTAGACAAACTTGTAGTTGAGCAGTTGCTAGAATTAGCAATGTATCTAAATTTGTAAGGAGATTTGTGCAGTTTTGGTATGCAGTATATTGTAGGAAGATCCAATTTAGAAATAGGGATGTTGAATGAAGAAATTTCACTGCTATGTTTGCTCAAAATGTTAGGGACACTTTCATTGCTTTTGATATAAGTATTTGTAGACGAAAGTTCCGAAACTAAAGTTGATATATAGTAAAGTTTTCATATGATTATGGTGTTGTTGGCTGCTTTATCTGCAGGAGCGAAGACAAATGAACACAGGATAATAAAGTGAGTGTGTTCGTCTAAACAATATGATGTAATAGTATGACACAGTGTGTAATATATGAAATGTATGATAAAATTTGAAGACGTTTACAATAGTATAATATACGATGATATGACATGGGACGTGAAAGTAGACATAATCATATTCATAATAATTCTGTCCTAATTCTACTTGCATAATAAAAATATTTACCAAGGTTACATAGTTCTGCTACGTTATTAACACTAAGAAGAAGAATAAGCTTAAATACACTAGGTTTTCGGAAGTAAAATGGTTTAATATATTTGATTCTAAGTGAATGAAACTTGGGGCATTTAAGAATAAAATGGAATTCATCTTCAATATCGTTTAATTCGCAACAACTACATAATCTTTTTCTTCTTTCTATATTATCATATCTTCCTCTTTCTAAATTTAGGTCATGAGATGAAGTTCTAACTCGGGCTATATATTTCTTATAAATTGGTTTAATCGGTTTAATTAAGTAATACTGTAATGTAAAATTATCGGTCAAGTGTTGATATAATAAACCTTTAGAAGAAGATGCAATTCCAGTTATTACAGATTGTTTGAATGTATCTTTTAATCTATTTTCAATCATAATAAGTATATCTTTACTCCATATCTCTTGTTCAAATAAATATGAAAGTCCTATGTTATCTAATTCTCTTTTTATATTTGCAACCCATTCATCGTTTATCTCTATTCTTTCTCTATAACATGCTTGTAATATGCAATTATTAGTTTGTTTAAGTTTTGCAAAGTATTTAAAAATCTTTATTTTTCTTGCTACCATTAGAGGGTATCTACCAAGTTCGTTATAAACAAAGTTATTGGTGCAACTTTTTATTACTCCTAAAACTTTTTTTGCAAAATGTTAAATAGACAGTTTCAATAGCCAATGCTTTATGAAATCCCCATACTTCTGCGGAATAGTTCAGAATACTGCAAACATAAGTATCAAAAAGGGAAAGGTTTGTATCAATATTAAATTGCAATTTTTGTAGAGATCCGTTCAAAGCAAAGACTGCTTTTCTCCCTTGTTCAGCCATTTTTTTCTGTGTTTTAAAGAATTTTCCGTTGTAGCTAAATATCATCCCCAGGTAATTAAATTCATCTACTACTTCTATTGGGCTGTCATTATATGACCAGTGTTCATTATTTCTATAAATACCATTATTTCTAAATACTAGAATCTTTGTTTTATCTATGTTAACCGCTAAGTTCCATTCTTTGGTATATTCTTTTAATTTGTTCAACATTAGTTGTAATCCCTCTGGAGACTCTGCAATTAATACTGTATCGTCTGCGTACATGAGTAAATATATGTTAAGTAGTTGAATTTCTAATGAAGGACAATTGTTAGTTAAGAAGAATGATTCGAAATCATTTACGTACAAAGAAAACAAGATGGGCGACATTATCTCCCCTTGAAAAAGCCCGAAAGATGAACTGAAATGATTGGTTAAGAATCCCTCAAATTTTATACAAGTTTTCACATTTTCGTATAATGATTTTACGATGCTAAAAATTTTCCCCTGTATTCCTGAACGTATCAACTTTGACCACAAACCACATCTATTTATAGAATCAAAAGCTTTTTGGTAATCTACAAAGCAGCAATATAACCTTTTTTTATTCTTTAATGTCCTATTTATTAAAGTTTGTAAAGCAAAAATAGCGTCCGTTGTTCCGTATCCAGGTTTGAATCCAAATTGTGCATTTGTTATGATTTCATTTTCTTTGTCCCATTTTAATAACCTTGTATTAAGAATTGAAGTGAATATCTTTCCTAAACAGCTTACAATAGTGATACCTCTGTAATTATTTGTGTCGTTAACATCCCCTTTTTTATATATTGGCACAATGCAACCTTTTGCCCATGATTCTTGGAAGAAACCTGTTTGGAAAATATCATTAAACAATCTATTTAATATTGGTAGTAATGTATTCTTTGATTTATGAACATTTCATTTATAAGATTATCCTCCGCATAGCTCTTATTACGCTTTAATTTACCGATAGCTTTTTCTATTTCTAAATCGCTTATTCTCTGGTCAAGGTCATCATATACAGCATTTTGAATATCATCAGATAAAACAGTAAAATTTTCATGTGTTGGATTTTCAGCAGCAGCCAACTTCTTAAAGTGTTAAAAAAACTGTTCTGACGTAATAGACGAATTTACTCGTTTCTTTCTCTTTTTGGAAAAGTGCTTATAAAATTCTTTTGGGTTATTTTTTCGCAAATATTCAATATTATTTCCTTGATATCTTTCATATTCATGCTTTAATTTGCGCGCTACTTTTTTATAACCTGCCTTTTTGTTCATAAGTTGTCTGTGATTATTATCTGATTTGCAACTGTTAAATTTACGCAAGGCCTCTCTATATTCGTTGTATTTACTTCTACATATATCATTAAACCAAGGTTTTGTAGTTTGGTTATCCTTTTTGTGTTTAACATGGGTAACAGGCGTACAATGTCCTTCATGTACCTTACAGAATGGTAGAAATATGTCACATAATTTTGAGCTAAATCTCTCTACACGATCATTCATTTCATCCTGAGTCAAACAATTATCATCAAAACAGTTATTTAGTTCACTCAATCTTTCCTCTAATCTTTCATTAATTACATGACAATTTTCATCAATCCACTTAACTGATTTACTAGGTGTATAACATAATATATTGTCAGTACCTGAACTTTCAATCTCGCTTACAATTTGATTTACAACACAAGTATCCGTGCTTAATTTTAAAACGAATGATAATGGTGAATGGTCAGAAAAGGTATTAAAATAGCCAGATGAAAACTCAATAATATTTGACATTCGAGATTCATTAGTAAGAATATAATCTATAAGGCTGGTTCCGTTAGGACCATAAAAAGTAATGCTTACATCCGGATCACCTCGATGTCTACCGTTGACAATACGTAAGCCAGTGGTTTTGCATAAATCTAAAAGCTTTCTACCATGGCAATTTTCTTTTTACAATTCAAGCATCTGAATTATAATTCAAAACAGGAGATAATTGATCAGAAACTGAGGTACTTAAATCATCGTTAGATATGAAATCATCTCTGTCCCCGCATCTAGCATTAAGGTCACCTACTACATAAATGTCACCCTCATTACAATATTTACAGATTGTATCTTCCAAGTATTGAAAAATATCAACATTATGTCTCCTATAAAATACGCTATTGTCAGGAGGTATGTAGCACATTGCTATAAAAATTGGTTTCGTATCATAATTTTGTGCACCTACGCATTGACTTTCAAGTTTTAGCCATAAAATAGTATTATAAAAAATTTTCTTCTACTGTAAGTGATCGAGTCAAAGATGTTTTGTGAAAAATAACAATTCCACCACCTCTACCTTTTGTTCTAGGGAAAACATACTTATCAAACTGTTCCAAATCGATATCGTTTTCATTACCAATCCAACATTCTAATAAACAGATAATATCAAAACTATGTACAACATTTACAAAATCTTGGTCTTTTAATTTCTCATGCAACCCTTTGTTCACATTCCAAACAATTACAGACAACTCACGAACTTGGTCACGTACACACTAGAGAGGGCGCTACTGAAATTATTTTTGGTGGCTCCGCTGAAAGCATCTCTGATGAGAATTTAATATTCGAAACACGTGTCTGCTGCATGGAAATTGGTTTGGAATTTTCTTCAAGAAGGTATAGAGTTGGAATCCTTCGACATTATTAAAAAGAGAATAAGTGTCTTAATTTGTGATTTGTTACGGGTATGCAACACAGAGCAAGTTTATTCATCGTACATGTAATACCCGCAACAAAACACAAATAATGACATTTACTCTTTATGTATACACCGTAGTTGTCTGTTTCATTCTTGTTTTCTGATATCGCATTTTCTAGGTAAAAGGGTGACATTAAAATTCAGCTCATCGCGGGATAACTTTGCAGATTAGAACGGCCGTCACGGCATGTTTCTTTAGATCTTATGCACTGTGACATCACAAGCTTTAACATACGAAATGCAGCACGTTCCTTTAATAGTTTCATTTCAGGGAATTACATTGGTTGTGCATATATAAACTTTTGCATTGGTCGTTCTTCTTGAATGGTATATGCTTTCATATTTCTATCATGTTCTAAATCTATTAGGTCAAGATCTTTCAATTGGTGAAAAGGTTTGACCTTGTGAATATCTCTATCTAAATTTATGTATTACATTGTAATAACTCCAGTGCACCGTAAGCCCATTTCAGGAGGTAATGTCTTATCACCGATGCTTAAGACCGTACATGCTTTAGTGGAATCCAAATATACCCGAGGCGTGCATGTCTGGTCCTTGTTGTAAATTTATCTGCTCCAAAATGATGATAATGAATTTGAAGACGTTAAACATCGAGACGTGCATGTCTGATGAATAGTTGAATACCCGAGACGTGCATGGCTTGTCCATGCTGTAAATTTAACTGCTCTAAAATGATCCTAAAGAATTTGAAGACGTTAAACATATAACGAGTAAAATTCTAAATATGATGCTAAGCATACAACTATGCCATCAGAAAGATACCACTTAGTTAAGATTATAAGTAGATTTACCAGATTTGATGAATATTAATTTTAAAAATTTCAAAGATTGACGTTTGATTTTGGCTTAGTTTTCTAATGAAGGCTTTAATGCAGATTCTTGTTTATTTTTGTACTTCTCTGTGAGAATGATCATCTTTTGTGAAGAATGATTAATTGTTTGGTATTGTACGGTACGTTATGGTTTATTTCCAGACAACCATTAAGCTCATAAGCATAAATTATACAGTTTCAATGTAATAAAATATATTTGATACACGAGTAGCTTCATTAAACAATCTTGAATTTGAAGACGTTTAACATTTGAACTACTTGGTGAATGTCACTGCTGGTGGACCATGATTCCCCGAGGGCACATGTAGCCAAGTTCGATCAACTTCGGTGATCGTCTGTCTCTTCAACGCATTTGGAATTTTCTGTTACAAAATGTCCTGAAATTTCTAAAACGTGGGTCCTTCAGCATCATATCCAACCCATTCTGCTACGTCTTTTGGTACATTTTTGGACATAATAATTTTCATACCTTTTGGCAATATTACATTGTTTAGACTGCTCAAGGATCACTGACGAGGGTTTAGTACCAGAAACGTGCATGTCTGGTCCATGCTGTAAATCTATCAGGTCTTAAATGATGCTATTGAATTTGAAGACGTTTAACATTTGAACTACTTGGTGAGTGTCACTGTTAGTGGACCAAGAGTCCCCGAGGGCACATGTAGCCAAGTTCAATCAACTTTGGTTGATCGTCTTTCTCTTCAACGCATTTGAAATTTTCTGTTACAAAATTTCTTGAAATGTCTAAAACGTGGGTCCTGTAGCATCATATCCCACCCATTCTGCTACGTCTTTTGGTACATTTTTGGACATAATAATTTTCATACCTTTTGGCAATATTACATTGTTTAGACTGCTCAAGGATCACTGACGAGGGTTTAGTACCAGAAACGAGCATGTCTGGTCCATGCTGTAAATATATCAGGTCTTAAATGATGCTATTGAATTTGAAGACGTTTAACAATTGATGAGGATAGTGATATACTAAGTATATATTGTATACGTATAAGAAAAAAATGGAAATACTTTTTTAATTATAAAATGTAAATGTAGGCAGAAAATGGGAAAATGTTTCTTATGAAATGCTCTGGCGCAAGTGGTGGTTGAAGGATGAGATTGGCCATATTATGATAAAAATCATATAAAGAAAAGGGAATGATCTCCAGCATGACCACCCTGCATTCACCCAGCGAAACAAACCCAGAAGGAAGTGACACATAAATGACATCATACAAACTCCAAATCGCAAAAAGACACAACAATATTCACTAGAACATCATACAAAACAACCGTAACAGACGTACAGAAACATTAAACATTGATGACAACACACGAAAGGGATGAGACCAATTTGCATCCGGCGCCGACTTTGGAGGGTCATCTGATTTTAGCAAAAGGTTTGGTTATCCAGGGATACAGGGATATGGTCTATATCAAATATTTAGTTTACAGCATTGGTTCAATAGTCACCTTTGATGAAAATGATCTAATCACTATTGTGAAGAAACCAGAAAATAAGACATTCCAAATATGTTCCTACGGTATTAAGAATATTTGGATTTTGCAGAAGAAAGGAGAGGATCTCCAACAACACTCGGTTGCAGCACTAATGGCCTTCTGTCACGTCAGTGGCAGACAGTGTGGTTATCCTTGATTACGTTCGCACAACCCTCCAAGTTTCCGATTACCCAGAGGCCTCGAGAATGTACAATTATGTTGTAAAACAACCGCAAAACGAAGGGGCCCAAGCAACACAGATGAATATGTAAATGGATATAAAAAGATGATTACGTAATACAGTCCGTGCTCTGTCAGCTGGAGTGAGTTCATGTATATTATCAATCGAGGAGTGTGGCTGACATTCAGAGAGGAAAAGTATCATTCAATCCCGTCGTCACAGTCAGTCAGAGTGTAAGTCTTAAGAATGCGCTGGTACAAAACTGTAGATTGGTCAGCTACCAAGCCTAGTGTCCGTCTGGTGACATTAGGATCATATCCACGGTATAATAGGCGTTTGATGATTCTGACGCATTTTCGATGGTTATGCTGTCTACTTTTGATCCTTCTTATTTTGTTAACAATGTCTCCATAAAATGCACTCATTTTAGTAGAGTCTATCTGATCAAAACCTTTGATTTTTCGACACTTTACACTACAATCCCACATTTGAAATTGAAAGAAAGACTCGCAAAAATTATAAGTAATGCGTTTAAAAGTAAGAATGGCAATCGCAAATACAAATTTATTGTTGTTAACTATGACAAAACCTACTTTGTAAAAGAAAAGTCTGATTCTGAAAATAAGTACACTGAAACAGATATCATTCAGATGTTAAACTTTCTGATCGACAACATTTTTGTGGTGTTTGGAGGAAAGGTCTTGAAGCAAATTGTCGGAATTCCAATGGGGACCAATTGTGCCCCACTCCTTGCCGACATTTTCCTTTACTCGTACGAAGCTGAATTCATTCAATCTTTAATCTCTGAAGGGAAAAATTGCTTAGCTTCTGACTTAGAGAGATACATAGACGAAGTGTTGTCCATCAATAATCCAAAATTCGCGGATTACCTCAGCAGTATAAATCCTTCGGAGCTTGAAGTCAAAGAAATAAAAGAGAAATAATTCAGCATCCTATTTGGACATAATGTTGTCCTACGACACTGATGATCACATGAACACCTCACTCTATGACAAACGTGACGACTTCAATTTCAGCATTACAAACTTTCCTTGATGACCAAAGATGGAAGTAACCGGATGTGACAGTTCTACCGAACTGAAGCGGCGGGCGTTGCATGCAAGCAGAAGATGCTTACTGTTCCTGGGCACCTGGTCTCACTCCCATATCGGGAGGTCGCTTCCTTTCATATGGTGGAAGTTTCTGTTTCTTTGCTTTGGTTCCTGTCAATATGAAATACCCAAAGTTATATACCCTGTTGCTTGTATGAGTCTGAATTTCAAAAGAAGTTGACCATAATTTTTGTAATATTTCCAGAATGTCTTGACAACTTTGTGAAAGCGATAACCTAAAAGTTTCTTCGTAATTTGTAAATTTCTACTATGAAAATCCAAAACGTTCTAACATACATGATGAGCTGTGAAATCTAGATACCGTTTAACGGTTATCTAGGAATATCACCGTCAAACCAGAAAAAAATTTTACTATGCAAGACATGAGGAATAAGAAAACAAACCCCCAAATCGATATGTTGAATGACAAATATGGATAATGACCATATCCCTATATACAGCACAAAATCGACAATTCAGAAAATCAGAAACCGAAGGCATACAAAATCAGGATAAAACAGGGGTTCCGGGTCGTTTCGCCCCTTTTCACCTTCGCCCCGGGTCGTTTCGCCCCTAAGGTGGGTCGTTTCGCCCCTCTAGGTGGGTCGTTTCGCCCCGCTAGGTGGGTCGTTTCGCCCCTCAAGGGTGGGTCGTTTCGCCCCTCAAGATGGATTGTTTCACCTCTCATCGTGGGTCGTTTCGCCCTCTTTTTTATGAACACTTTCTCTGAATGGGTCGTTTCGCTCCTCTATACGTAATATCTTCATCTATTTATTTATTTATTTATCATTTTATCTATTTGGTATTTTAAAAAATGTCTTCTTTTATTCTCACTTGTTCACCTCCATATTTCTTTATCATTCTATTTATTTCTTTTTTATATATTTGAGTCGATTCGCCCCTCTATACGTAACACCTTTATTCATTAATTTGTTATTTCATCTACTTTTTTATTACATTTTTTCTTCTATTATTCTCATTTGTTCACCTACCTGCATATTTCTTTACTTATTTATTTCATTAATTTTCACAAGCAACAACAAACCATAAAAGCCGCCAATAAACAAATATTAATGTCACAACACAAGCCCAATATTATAGCGTAATTAAGTAATTATCAAATGAGGGCGAATCGACCCACCAATAACAACTATAGAAATAAGGGCGAAACGACTCACCATGCAGAGAGAGTACTACTAAATAGAGAGGCGAAACGACCCGGGGGCGAAAGGAAAAAGGGCGAAACGACCCGACGCCAAAACAGGAACCAAAGCAATCAAACAAAAACCTCCACCATATGAAAAGAAGCGAACTCCCGATATGGGAGTGAGACCAGGTGCCCAGGAAGAGTAAGCATCTCCTGCTTGCATGCGACACCCGCCGCTTCAATTCGGTAGAAATGTCACATCCGGTTACTTCCATTTCGGAATGTGATGTATTATCATTCGTTGCATAAGAATGTGTGTGATTTCTAGATATCATTAAGATACATGTATCAGCATAGTGATATGGGTTTGTTCCAGCTTTTAACCTTCTTGAAGAAAATTCAAAACCAATTTTAATGCATCAGACACATGTTTTTGATGGTAAATCCCTATCTATGATGCTTCAAGCTACAATATAACGTGGTTTTAATGCATCAGACACATGTTTTTGATAGTAAATCCCCATCTGTGATGCTTCAAGCTACAATTTAACGTTGTTTTCAAACACAACCAAAATTCCTTTCAGCAGCGCCCGCAAAATTGGCAGTGAAGGGATATTGCTAGGATGTTAACCTCCTTTAATTTCGATGATTTTTTTGGATGAAATGACAAGTTTCCGAAATAGCTAAAAAATATGATGCATCGAATCTGCTGCACGGTTAAATAAATAGGTGTTGCTACCAAGGAGAAGAAAGCTACCTTGTAACTGCTGTCTTCTCTATTTGGAATCACTTTTGCTTTCTCAAAATATTTTGCGCTTGTACCAGAAAGAAGCTATTCTTAAATACTATATTAATTCAAGAGAGTTTCTGAAAATCAATCTAATAAATTCAAAATATGCAATTGCATTATGAAATATCAAAATAAAGGAGGTTCAAAGTGTTTTTTGATCACATAAAAAGAAGGGAGGAGATCTCCAACAAGACCCCGTTGCAGCATCAACAGTAAAACACCAAAACACCCGATGCAAAAACACAAAAGACGAGTACAGCACGAGACGGAAAAGAGACACACGACATTTAAACATCAAACACAAAAGACTACACATAAACCGACGAGACCAATTGATCACATCTTTCATTTATGTACGCTTCTCTACAGGAAACATCCCACTCTATGCCAAATTGAAATTTGAAAATCTAATTGAGAAATAATATTATTTTTTGCATCGCTGAATCATTCTGGCACGACATACCAGTTATAAAGATTTACATGTCTAGTGTACAGTATCTTAAGTGTCTAGTAGGTTTCTCTCTAGCTGTTGAGTTGTGACACTCTTTTTTTTCAGTTGTTTCGTTTGGTCTATAAATTACATCTCTCCCTTATTTACTTGGTTTTTCTTTTCGGCGACCAGATTCTTTTTCATTCTTGAGTTATCTTCCTTTTCCGGTATCAAAACTTATCTATCCTTCGGAGCTTGAAGTCAATGAAACTACTGAGACAAATAATTCAGCATCCTATTTGGACATAATGTTGTCCTACGACACTGATGGTCACATGAACACCTCGCTCTATGACAAACGTGACGACTTCAATTTCAGCATTGCAAACTTTCCTTTTCTGAGTAGCAACATCCCTTCATTTCCAGCTTATGGCGTATTCATATATCATTTAATACGCTACGCCAGAGCAAGTACCAAATATACGGATTTTGTTCTGAGAGCTAGGCGTCTTTCAGATAAGCTTCTCAGTCAGGGATATGGTTGTGACCGACTGAGGAAGTCCTACGGTCGATATGGAAAACTCGTCATACACTATGATGTCCCACTCTCCAGAATGGTGGATGATATTTTGGCATAGACCATTTGAACCATCCAACCAAAGATTGTATTCTATGTCTTCCGAAATGGAAGTAACCGGATGTGACAGTTCTACCGAATTGAAGCGGCAGGTGTTGCATGCAAGCAGGAGATGCTTACTCTTCCTGGGCACCTGGTCTCACTCCAATATCGGGAGTTCTTTTTTTTTTTCATGTGGTGGAGGTTTTTGTTTGTTTGCTTTGGTTCCTGTTTTGTCCTGATTTTGTATGCCTTCAGTTTCTGATTTTCTAAATTAACGATTTTGTGCTGTATACAGGGATATGGTCATTATCCATATTTGTCATTTGAAGCAATTACTGTATATTTCTTCTCTTATCAATAGCAATTACATTTCAAAGAAAGGATGGGATTTCAAACCCAACTCGGTTGCAGCACCTACAGCAAAGAAAGGAGGAGATCTCCATGAGCACTCGGTTGCAGCACCCTCAACATAACTCCAAAAACACCCAATGAACAAACACAGAGCATGCATCCACAGAAAGATACGCAAATGGGACAAGGAACACCAAATCACACCATTGAAACATGAAACGCAAAAGACCACACATAAAGCAACGAGAACAATGGGCAACCGATGCCGACTTATGAGTCAAAGAAGATCCTGACGATAATTCAACAACACTCACAATAGAGCACCAAATTGAGCAACGACGGACCCCTAGCAAGCCAGAGGTGGGATCAGGTGCCTGGGAGGAGTAAGCGTCCCCTGTTGGCTAGCCGCACCCGCCGTCGATGTTCATGCATGAAAATAAAAACAATATATAAAATACATGCGTTGCACTGTCTGAGGTTATATCTTTATAGAAAGTGCTATGGCGACCATGTCAGGGAAAATATTCAAAACACTTACTGTCAAACCCCTCTAGGGGAACTTTTTTACGAGCTCTACACGGCAAAGGGCATAAGTGTGACACAAATGAGTCAAAGAAGATCATGACGATAATCTCAACAGCACTCACAATAGAGCACAAAATTTAGCAACGAGGACCCCTAGCAAGCCAGAGATGGGATTAGGTGCCCGGGAGGAGTAAGCATCCCCTGTTGGCTAGCCGCACCCGCCGTCGATGTTCATACATGAAAATAAAAACAATATATAAAATACATGCGTTGCACTGTCTGAGGTTATAAATAGTTATATCTATATAGAAAGTGCTATGGCGACCATGTCAGGGAAAATTTTCAAAACATTTACGGTCAAACCCCTCGCGGGGAACTTTTTTACGAGCTCCACACGGCAAAGGGCATACGTGTGACACAAATGAGTCAAAGAAGATCCTGACGATAATCTCAACAGCACTCACAATAGAGCACCAAATTGAGCAACGACGCGCAAATAGCAGACGGTGTAGTTATCCGTATTTCATGTGTGCGCACAACCCTTCCACTTTTCCGATTACCGAGAGGTCTCGAAGAACGCACCATTGTGGTGTAAAATAATCTCCTCGCTGTAAGACCATACAAACAGACAGCATGACGCAGGGCCCAAGAAACACACATATGGATATGTAAATGGATATATAAAAGAGAAGGCATACTAAATACATTCCGTGCTCTGCCAGCTGTAGCGAGCTCATGTACGTTATCATCCGAGGAGTCCGACTGAGATTCAAAGAGGACAGGTGGTAGGGCCCTGTCTTCTCCAAAGAGTTTTGAACAGAGCCTGTCATGGAATCCTGCCGTTACAGTCAAAGTACAATTCTTAAGAATACGCTGTTACAAGACTGTATCGGTCGAGTACCCAGTCAAGTGTCCGTCTGGTGACAGAAGGACCATATCCATGATAATAAACGTGACAAGAAAAATATCACCAACATTTTGTGATGTCTGGTGTCTGTCCGCCCAATGAATCTACTGGAAAATCACTTATTGAGTCCTGTTGGAGGTCTCCACCTTTCTTTTGAATATTTATTCAAAAAGATTTTATAAATACAATTAATACAATATTATATTGAGATAAAATACGACGAAATTAATTTAGTAATAGAGAAAATTTAAGACATTGTAAAACAAAAAATTGTGAATCACTATACTTCACATTTTTCAAAACATATCGAGGATAAACATATAAAAAAGACAAAGTCTTAGTTTTAAACAAACGTTAATAGATATGAATGAAAGGAACCGGCTAGGTAACGAGTTCATCTGCCTATTTCCATAATGAGCAAATGATCCCAAATAAAGGCAACGTAAGCGTAGCATCCCTTCACCATTACATGTACTATCTGCTTTTAAGCCAAAGTCTACAGACTGAGTGATCTTGACCTTTGACCCTTGACCTTGAAAATCAATAGGCTTCATTCTCTTTCTATAGGGAACATTTGTGGGAGGTTTGACATTTCTATGATGATTGCTTTGTCTTCTATGGTGTTCACAAATATATCAAGCCTAGTAAGTCCACAGTGACCTTCACCTTTGACCCTTGACCTTGGAAATCAATAGGGTCCATTCTCTCCGCATGAGGAACATTTGTAGTAGGTTTGATGTTTCTATGATGATTGCTTTGTCTTCTATGATGTTCATAAGGATTTTAAGCCCAAGGCCATAGTGACCTTGACCATTGCCCTTGAAAACCAATAGGGTTCATGAGGAGGGTATGGAAGTTTTGATGTTCCTATGATCAATATTTTGGCTTCTATCCTGTTCACACGAATCCGGACATACACACACACACACACACACTAACACACGCAAAAGCAACCTCACAAACAATCACACACACAGAAGCACGACAGCGACGCTATGTCCCCTCCGCAACAGCGCTTCGAGGGGATAACAAGACAACATTCAAGTGAAAACAAACGTGAGCAAGAATGTACACGAGATAGCTACGGATAGAGAAAAATTTACATCCATAGCTATCCGTAGCAAATCGTACCACTCCGTAGCTCGATCCGGCACAAGTCGTAGCTATCCTTGGCAATACGTAGCTATCCGGGATGAGACAGAAAAATTTTCTACGACTCCGCTACGGATAAATTTGTCGTAGCGGATTCGTAGGGGAGTCTTAGCAATCCGTATTTGAGTCGTAGCTATCCGTATGGCAGTCGTAGCACCCCGTAGCAATCCGGGATCATCGTTGTGATAAAAACAGCCATACGACTCTCCTACGGATTGCTACGACTTTCCTACGGATTGTTGTGACTCACTTACGGATTGCTTTGGATAGTTATGGATTCGAAATTGAGAGGCTATTGATAGCCAAGGATTATGTCTTTAGTTATATTAACAAATCTACCAGTATTATGTGCGTTTTTTGGTCAATATGATGCTTACTCTTCCTGGGCACCTGGTCTCACTCTCATATCGGGAGTTCGCTTCTTTTCATATGGTGGAAGTTTTTGATTTTGTTTGCTTTGGTTCCTGTTTTATCCTGATTTTGTATGCCTTCGGTTTCTGATTTTCTGAATTATCGATTTTGTACTGTAGACAGGGATATGGTCATTATCCATATTTGTCATTGAGGTTATGATACATTGTATAAAGACATGTATAAAACCTCAATACTGTGATTAAACAAGTAAGACCGTCTCAACTTGGAATTAGTGGGTGTTTTAGTAAATAATAATGGTTTAAAAGCACATAGGAAATTCAAGTCAATCCTACCAATCCGTACTGAAGTCGTAGCTATCCTTGCGCGAATCGTGGTGATCCGTACTCGAGACGCGGTAATCCTTAGCAATCCGTACCTATCCGTACGCGCATCGTAGTAATCCGTATCTATCCGTACTCGTATCGTAGCAATCCGTACTAATGTCGGGGCGATATCCGTAGCTATCCTTAGCTATCTGCACTCGATTCGTATCGACCCCTAGCAATCCGTACTGGAGTCGTAGGTTCATGGTTAATCGAATATTTTGCATCCGCCACGGATATATATTTTTTTTTTGGGGGGGGGGGGGGGGAATCGTGGCTCGATCGGTGGAAGTGTGAAGGGGGCTTATTATATCTCTACTGGAAACAGGAAACGAGATATATATGTTACACGGAATAAGTGTAATCAGGGATTTCATGTAATTCCTGAAAGGTCATTTTAGGGATTACATGAAATCCCAAAAATTTTAGGGATTACATGTAATTACTGAAATATTTTAGCATCTTTACACTTATTTCCTGAAGGCCAAAAATCATATAAAATTATCAAATTGCAATATGATAGATATTTTACATGCTCATAATATAACATCCTGTTACTCAGAGAGAAAATAATGGTTATGTATATAATCAGAGATGATATTAAGTCTGTCTTTGTCAATTTAAAATTGATAGGGTTAACGATATGTAAGAAAAACACTTGAGCAGACAATTTGATTGCACAGATTGATTTTGGCCCATTGATATGTTCAATCAGTCTCTGTAATACATGTACTCGGTAAACTTGTATGCATGGAATCTTGATTAGACTACTCAATTCAGTTATTGTACCACATTTTCATGATGATAGGTTCGTCCGAAAAAATTTTCTTTGCATTTATACAATTCAATAAAAATTGTTGCAAAGGAAGGGGGATGTTCCATTTTTTAAACCGGGATATAGGAATAATTTACATAGAATTGTTTTATAGACCTTCATACTTGCTGTCCGGCGGGGACATCCGTTGCCTAGTCAAAAAGTCATTTTAAAGATATCTTTAATGCTATTTAGACCTCACATAATAAATTGTTGATAATCAGAACATTTTAATAATTTTTTCTTTCGTTGTTTTTTCACATTATCAAGAATGAGGGTTAAATAGTACTAATATTTTCGATTGAAACCTTCGGTTATTATGATTTATAGTACTTTGACCATCAATTTATTTTGTTCGGTTAGTTGAAAAGTATTTTTCTTAGCGTGCTCATGTGTCTGTTTTATGTACATTTTGCGAAGATATAGATAACTATGATAAAAAAAACTTCGAAATTTGGGTAATATTTTGAGAAAAATTACCTATTCTAGTTTGAATATTTTCACTTATTTGGCAAAAACATTTCTGGGTACTTGACAGAGGATATTCAGCATCAACTGATTCAAAAATAAAGAATTTTAAAATCAATACTAGGAGAAATTAAGGTTAGGAAATAAGTGTAAAAATTCATTAAAAATTCAGGAATTACATGAAATACCTGGCCAATTTAAGGAATTACATGTAATAACTAATCGAAATAGGAATTACACGAAATCCCTAAATTTCAGGAATTACATGAAATCCCTGATTACACTTATTCCCTGTAAAATATACATGGAATATACAATACTTCTACAGCAAAACTGAAGCGAAAAAGGAAACATTCAATTTAATTCAGCACATTTCACTAATTAACTGTTTGGTAAACGTTTTCTCTTTCCCTTGGACGTTCTGCACTAACTTCATAACCGGCTTCAAGCCTCCTCGAGATCAGCTCCATTTGTCTTGGATCCACTCTTGTAAAAGATTCATGGATTAATGCATACATACGGTCAAATACGTATACGCATAACATTGTAATAAGGTTTGATGAGTAAATTAAAAACATAGAAGATACTCTGGAAAATAAAATTTCACACCATTGTCATGCTTATGAAAAATAATCAAGCACTTATTTAGAGTACCAGATGGAATAAACACCAAAGAAGTACCTATCAGTTATTCAGTCTCAAAGTCGAGAAGACAAGGTAAAATCATTAAAAAAAATTCCATTGGAACAGTTGCGAACCTCTGAATGAATAACTTCCCGAAGTGAGACCAGGATCCCGGGGATAGTCAGCGTCTCAAAAATATCATTCTCGGGTGGGTGTGAAAGTTCTCTTAATGCCTCGGTTAGTACATTGAACTATCCCGTCCTCGAGTGATATATTTCCATCTAGTAATCTGAATAATGCTATAGTTTATTTGTCTAGTTGTAGATCTATAGAATCTTATCGTATGAATATATCATCTATATGAGCTAGTTTTGTTACTGATTGCCGAATGTTTAACTTTTTTTTCCTCATATGCAAAAACCCATAGAAACAAACAAAAAATCACATTACCTTTCTGCATCCTCATCTACTAAAAGATATGTATTTCAAAGGCTATTAATTTTAATGTGATACTAGATAATGAAAGCTTAAAGTTTGAATGTTAAAATTCTTCAGATTCAATAGCATCAGTGATCCTCTATCTAAACAATGTAATATGGACAAAAAGTGTTTAAGTTATTTATCCAAAAAATGTACCAGAAGACGTAGCAGGATGGATGGGATATGATGCTACATGAAATAGAAAATGAATGAATTAATATGACAAATAAAAATGGAAAGCTAAAATTGAAAATGAAGCAATATAAAAACTATGCTTCAATTCTAAATTATATTATTTGATAAGCATTACATGTGATTATTATAAACGTACCATTTGAAGTTTTGTTTTTGCAACACTCCAAGTTCATATGAACCCTGCGTAAAGAAAAAATTATATGAGATCCATTTTCCATTATTTATGTTAGTTGCAGTCACAGGGATTTATCGCGCTTCCTAGTTGCTCTGTTTACTATGAGTTATTATCGATAATCCATAGAAAATTAAGCAACCGGGAAGCATGATAAATCCCTTCGGTTACAGTATAGAAAAAATAACCCGTAGTAAAGGAATCTATACAAAGGAGTAAAAAAAACCCCAATTAAATGGCATGTACAAAAATGTTTACCAAAGAAAGTTCCAACTAAACCAGATCGCAGCACCAACAGCAAAACACTCCAAGTGAAAACACAAAGTACTAGGCAGACACAGCAAGAGACGTAAAATGGACACAGAATACCAAATACGACATCAAAACACTAAAACCAAAAGATTTCACATGAACCAACGAGAACCTCTAAATCACGCGGGTGTCCAACGAGACCAATACATGTATGTTATGAAATCATAGGCAAAGACAAGAGTATGTGGTTACTAAAGCACAACTGTAAAATTGACAAATTTTAATAGCATTTAAATACTGTGGAGTCAGATGATACATGAGATAGAGAGCTATGCGTCTTTCAGATAAGCTTCTCAGTCAAGGATATGTTTGTGACCGACTAACATCGTCACTGAGGAAGTTCGGTCGATATGGGGAACTCGTCATACACTATGATGTCCCACTCTCCAGAATGGTGGATGATATTCTGTCATAGACCATTTGAACCATCCAACAAAAGATTTACTCTATGTCTTCCAAAATGGAAGTAACCGGATGTGACAGTTCTACCGAATTGAAGCGACGGGTGTTGCATGCAAGCAGGAGATGCTACAGTCCTGCAACCCACTTGTTTGACAAAAAAGTGGATAGGGTAGGATGTAGGATGCAGGATGTAGGATAGAAAGTGGATAGAATCTTATCCTATCCTATCCTATCCCATCCTATCCTATCCCATCCTATCCTATCCTATCCTATCCACCTCAATCCTATCCACCTCAATCCTAACCATTTCTATCCCATCCTATCCTACATCCTATCCTATCCTACATCCTATCCTACATCCTATCCTATCCTACATCCTATCCTATCCTACATCCTATCCACCTCGTTCTTCAATCTAATATTTTTTTCCTTAATTTTTAAGTAATAAGGAGACAAACATACTTATTTGATTAAATTAGAAAATTTCCATTGAAAAATTTCACTTGACTTAATGGGTAATATAAATTTTATTTCAATAAAAAAAAACAAACTTGGAGGTTTTAATGTTATATTTTTGTTTCTTTCATAGGAAATACAAAACTGGTATTCAATCATCTAAATAATTTTCATTTGATAAAATCCAAAAAACAGCAATAATTACAGATAATTTACTACTTATGCATGACTTTGTATCAAGTAATTAAGTTTTAATCATAATATCGCTAAAGGTGATAAGAAGTAGATAAAGGTGGATAGGATAGGATAGGATGTAGGATAGGATGTAGGATAGGATAGGATAGGATAGGATAGGATGTAGGATAGGAAAGGATGTAGGATAGGATTGGATAGAAATAAATTTGAATAAGGTGGATAGGATAGGATAGGATAGGATGGGATAGGATAGGATAGGATAGGATAGGATAGGATAGGATAGAGTGGATAGGAGGTGGATGTAGGATGTAGGATGGTGGATAGGATAGGATAGAATTGTCAAACAAGTGGGTTGCAGTACTGTAACTCTTCCTGGGCACCTGGTCTCACTCCCATATCGGGAGTTCGCTTCTTTTCATATGGTGGAGGTTTTTGTTTATTTGCTTTGGTTCCTGTTTTATCCTGATTTTGTATTCCTTCGGTTTCTGATTTTCTGAATTATCGATTTTGTGCTGTAAACAGGGATATGGTCATTATCCATATTTGTCATGAGAACATGTAATTATAGGAATTATAGGAATTGAGGATTGGCAAAGACATTTAAGAAAATAATACATATGTAAAAACATTAAATATTTTCAAATTCGAAAGGATTCCGACCATAAAGGTCCTAGCTGGTAGTGATGCATGCATGTGCGTAAGCAATGTATTTTTTCGACTATGAAACATAAGGGGTTTTATTATTGTTAATTTAACGAGTAAATATCAGACTTTAACACTTTATAGGGATTTTTATAAGAAAGAAATATCATTTATACGTCGATTAAACAATGCACAAAATCTTATACAGCTCTTACCACTCAAGATACATGTACCTCCATGGTACCTTCAGCCGAAAAGCTTATTTAAAACTTTATCTATTTTCACATCTCAATATATAGTTCGAGTTAGTTTGTCATAATAGATTCAAACAGCTAGTATCTCAGTTCCACCCCGTTCGTATGACAGGCTAGGCAGGAATCAACTACTTCTTGTAAAAAGCTACACGAGAAAAGGGGGCATCTTTAACCAAACATCGATCGCAGAACCCACATCAAAACACCCATGTTCAAAAATGCAGAGGGGAAATCACAATAAAAGACACAACAGTACAAGAAGGTTAAATACTAAAGACCAAAACACAAAAATACATGTACATATAAACTAATGAGAGGCATGTGCAATCGGTGACGACTTAGGACGGTCATCTTCTACGTAAGTTAAGTACACATTTAAATGTATATTCATAAGTTGTAATAATCTGTGACATATCATTTGATAGGAAGTACATGTGTACTTGATTACCTTTTCTCTGTGTTTCAAAAAAATACATCATGTACATAAATAGTTTTATAATTGTTTTAAGTTCTAGTATTTACTTTTTTAGAAAATTCTCGTTTCTCCTTTTATTCGTAAATTCATGGATAAGTGTCTGTAAGAGAATGTGAGAGATTGAGTCACACCGTTCTAAACTACTTATTTGGAACTTATTCTTTGGACATTTAAAGAATTAATTTGAGTGTTCGATTAAGGAGTACCAGAGAAAACGGACAAAGACTTTAGATAAGTAACTTTAATACAATACAGAATATAAATCATACAAATCGTGGACATGTAGTGATCTATGTATTGCCTTGTCCTTCCTCTTTGACAACATTTTTTTAAGAATTGATGAGAAACTCTACCAGCAGATTGTAGCAATCGCTATGGGTACTTATTGTGTGTCTCTTGTAGCAGATTTATTTTTATACACGTATGAAAAAGAATTTATCGTAAATCTTCAAAAGCAAAGAAAATGTGATGATTTGAAATGTTTTATTAATACTTCTAGATTCATGGATGATATTCTTACTATCGACGATCCTGTTTTAAAAAGTATTAAAATGATACTTCTTTTTCTTTAAGAAGGTTAAGAGTTTGAACACTTCCGCATTTTTATCTACAAGAATTGACTCTAAACAAGGCAAACATTACAAAAACAAAAACACTATTTTTTAACCTAAATATCAAAATTGTTAATGGAGAAATCCATACAAGTGTGTATGACAAACGAGATGATTTTGGAATCAACATAATAAACTTCCCTGGCTTGATGATGATGTACCGAGATTACCGTCATATGGTAGTTTCATTTCACAGCTCATCCGGTATGCTAGAGCATGTAGTGATGTTTAGGGTTTCCATAGCGTTCTTCGAGACCTCTGAATAATCGGAAAAATGGTAGGGTTGTGCGCATGTAATCTGGATAACCACGCAGTCTGCAACTTTCATGGCAGAAGGCCGTCCTGAGTCGGCACCCGTTGCCCATTGGTCTCGTTGGTCTTTTGTGTTTGATGTTTCTATGGTGTGAGTTGGTGTTCCTTGTCCCTATTGTGTCTCTTTCTTTGCTTGCCTGCTCTGTGTTTTTGCATTGGGTGTTTTGCTGTAGGTGCTGCAACCTAGTGATGTTGGAGATCCCCTCCTTTGTTTAATATCTTATTTGTAATTGTAAGATAAATTGTTTAAAATTTTAGATAATGTTTTTTTTTATGCTTTCACAAAAAATAACACTGGAAATTGAAACTCAGATTTACCTCTGTCGTCTGTACAATATGATCGTCGCAGTTATAATGACGAAGAAGTTTGCGATTCCAATGGTCCCTGAATACTTATCCACTTCCCATCCTGTTACACAACATTGACTGCCTGCTGCATAGCATTGACTGCCTGCTACATTATGCTGACTGTCTGAGATACACAGAATAAAAGTAATACAAGTTGAATGAGTGTTCAGTATCAGATAAGGCACATTTTCCAAAAGTGGAAAGATGATTGAAGGTAAGATAAACAACATTTTTCTGTGATACTTTTATTTTCATGTGTATAATATTATATTCCAAAGGAAGGAAATTATATTTCTTTCAATAATCTAAAAGAGAAGTCCCTTGGGTCACAGTACAAATGTGTGTTTATTTTCCAGATTTTGGATAGCAATGGTTGCTTGGTAATGCCGGGTAACACCCGTCTCTTTAACCCACAGAAAAGGTCACACTGAAGAATGTATTAGATTCTACTATACACAGTATTCTGGTTTTCCCCAAAGTCTTCTCTCTAGCACAGATTTGAAAAAAAAACTCGTTTTTCTTACTTTCTTATATCGAGCATGATAGAGATATACTTAAAGGAAAATAAACTACTCACAAATTGTTTCATTCCAAATAATATGAGACGACTTGACAGGAGGTTTTCCTTGGATGTTCACAGCCTCACAATGTACATACCGATATTCATGAAAATCCCTCTTCATCAGTATCAATGTACTTGTTGTTGTATACATTTCGGCAGCAGTTTCCTCACATATTCTCTGAATCGATGAAGTATAATTTATTTGTTGGTCATCTAGAAACCATGTTATATTAGCTGCTGGCCGTGTTCTTTTTACGGTACATACAACATAGAATGGTATAGATAAATCTTTGTTCATTGGCGTGACCTTGTCTATTGTCACCATCCTTACCGGTACTGAAACATACATTTTTCTAAAACTTCAATACATGTAATATACAACATTTTCTAAAACTTGAATACATGTATTATCTACATACATCCTGTGGAATATATCTCTGACGTGTCTTAAAGTTGATCTACCCTGAATTAATCAATTAGTTTCCTTAGTAAAATATTGTAATATACGACCCCATATTTCCCATTGTCATTGAGTCGAATAACCACAAAATTTTCTAGGAATATAGGAGATCGCCTTCTAGAATCGACAGCGGATTCACATTGGTCTCAGAGTCCCCTCTTAAATGTTTTGTTAATCTCTTTTTGGGCTTTTTTATGGTGTGAGTGTTATTATTTTCTCAGGTTGTTTTGTGTTCTTTGGGTGTTTTTTTTTACATGCTTTCCGTTGTGTACGCGTTACGGTTGTATTGTTAATGAGGTTTTCCTACTTGCTTGTGTGGTTGCATGTGTAATGCAGTATTCTGTAAAGAATATAGAATAAAGGCCTTTATCTGTTCATTTATATAAATGTAACTTTATTGCATTGAAATACATATAAATGTATAACTTTGTGTTCATAGATAAATTCTTATTTTAAGTAAGAAACATTTAGTCTCACCTTGTAGATTCAGGATCAGATTCTGAACAGAAATGATTTCTCCACGCCAAAAGCCGTTATAAATATTACAAATCCATTCACTTTTATGCTCCTTCTCTGTCATTTCTGAAGAGGGAATAAATATATCTAACAAGAAACAACGTCCATAGCTCCTAAATGATACAACGTATGGTGACTTATCCCAGTCCTGTATTGCTTGTCCATTTCGTGTCACATTGAGCCGATGATAACGTGACAAACAAAAGAATGAAACACTTTCAAATTCAATGACGTCTTTTGTTGTGTTCCGATCCATGACAAATCCGAAACCTAGATGATAAATAACAAGGTACATTAATTTAACAACTTATTTAAGGGCGTTTATCTGAACCATCATAAATTTGGTATCAACTAATATACATGTAGGTATTTGATACACGCCGAAAACAATTGATTCTTAAAGAAATTGGACAGTTTGAGGCCCGCAGGGCCGAAAACTGTCCAATATCTTTAAGAATCAATTGTTTGAGGCGTATATCGTACTTAAAACATTGATCACTATTCAAAGTGGCATGACCTTTGACTTTGTTCTTATTATGTTAATTGCCTTTTACTTGTAACGAAATGTAATAACTCCAGATTCTAACATTCTCGCTACCAGCAGTAGGGAGTCGTTCATAAAAAATGATAACGGAGATAAAATTTTCAATTTAAGAAAAAGTTGTGACAAATTTTGACGCGGATTCCGTAAACCAAGACGAAATTGGATGAAATCTTTGGGGGGGGGGGGGGATCAACGAGAATACTTTGAGTGAAGACATGTTTTTTTGGAGATATAGAATAAAAGGGCGTGTCTCCAAAAGTTTCGTTTTCCGCACAAGCAAGAAATAATATAGTGCCGAAAAGAAATCAGTGGGGACGTTCAACTTACTATATGCAAGGTTAAATGGAAGAAACAATTCAGGAAGATATTTTGAAGGAGTCTAGCTCGAAAACCTGACGTAAACCCAGCCTATGACGGTTATTTGCACCGGAGGAGGGGGGGACTGGGTCAACATAAGCGTCGAAGGCTGGATTAAGGTATGATTTTTGGTCTAGAGGAAGTCGAACAAAAATCGTAATTAAAAGTAAAATCAAATAGATGGAAAAAAGATTAAGAACGATACAAAAAACCGGAATGAAGGCATGACGTCACATCAATGATTTGATAGTATATAAATGATATTTTGGATTTCGTCAAGCGGGTCGTTAGACTACATGTATCACTGCAAGGTCGTTAGATGGGCGTTCAGAGAAAGTTAGAAAGTAAATTGAAAAAAAGGTTAATGGCTTCGAAACATGCTTTAATTGTTTGGCGAAAGTTAGCAATGCGCCATTAAGAAAGAAGGAAGGGGATCTCCAACAAGATCCCGTTGCAGCACCAACATCAAAACACGAAAACACCCGATGCAAAAACACTAAAGACGAACATACCATGAGACGGAAAAGAGACAAACGACATATAAACATGGAACACAAAAGACTACACATAAACCATCGAGACCATTGGGAAACCGGTGCCGACTTTGGACGGCCATTTGCCACGAAAGTAGCAAATGGTGTGGTTGTCCTGCATTACGAGCGCACAACCCTCTAACTTCTCCAAATACCTAGAGGTCTCGAAGAACATACAAGTGTGGTGTAAAACAACCTCCTCACTGTTAGATGACCACACACAAACAAGACTGCAAAACGGAAGGGCCCAACAACACATATAAATATGTAAATGGATGTAAAAAGAGGGCGTCCGTAATAAAGTCCGTGCTCTGCCAGCTGTAGCGAGCTCATAATGCATATAATCACCCGAGGAGTCCGACTGACATTCACAGAGGATAGGTGGTCAGGGCCCTGTCTTCTCTAAATAGGTTTGGAGAGGGCCCGTCATGGAGTCCCGTCGTCTCAGTCAGTAAGAGTGCCAGTCTCAAGAATGCGCTGGTACAAGTGACAAATATGGATAATGACTGTTCACAGCACAAAATCGATAATTCAGAAAATCAGAAACCGAAGGCATACAAAATCAGGATAAAACAGGAACCAAAGCAAACAAACAAAAACCTCCACCATATGAAAAGAAGCGAACTCCCGATATGGGAGTGAGGACAGGTGCCCAGGAAGAGTAAGCATCTCCAGCTTGCATGCAACATCCGCCGCTTCAATTCGGTAGAACTGTCACATCCGGTAACTTCTATTTTGGAAGACATAGAGTACAATCTTTGGTTGGATGGTTCAAATGGTCTATGACAGAATATCATCCACCATTATGGAGAGTGGGACATCATAGCGTATGACGAGTTCCCCATATCGACCGTAGAACTTCCTCAGTGACGATGTTAGTCGGTCACAAACGTATCCCTGACTGAGAAGCTTATCTGAAAGACGCCTAGCTCTCAGAACAAAATCCGTATATTTCGTACTTGCTCTGGCATAGCGTATCAACTGAGATATGAATACGCCATAAGCAGGCGATGAAGGGATGTTGATTGACTGTAGCACTGTGTACAATCCACGACGGGTACGGTTGTTTCGCTTCATTTTCCGGTTTCACTTTGAAACGGGGATTTTAAGTATTCAGGTCTAAAAATCTTATTTTATGTTGGTTTCCCCAAAACATAGGTTGGAATTTTTTGTATGTATAGTACCAGGAGAGATGTAAGTTTGTTTTACAACAACATGTCAGGTAAGATCCATCTAACTACTAAAGCTAAACACATAACTTTGACGCAGAATGTGTCCCAAGTCAAATTGAACGTGCGATTTTTCAGATAATTTTGCATTAATCTCAGTCAAATTGCAAACATTGATATCAAAATAATATTTCTAATATTTAGAAATAACAGCAAAGTCATTGTATTAGCAAATTATTTGTAAAATACCCAAATATTAGCAGCAAAAATGAATGAATGAGAGGAATGCTATTTTCAATAGGTTACTAGTTATCTTCGATTTTCAGTGCAGAGTAACTTCATCTGTACAACAAAATGAAACGATGGTTCAAAGGAGTTTTAGGATAAGGCGTAAAATCTGCCCTGAAAAGTCGAAATTTCAAAATGCAAAAATTGAGAAAATTTTTCGGTAAAAATAAGGAGTAACTTGGTCCAGATATATGAATCTTCTGTCATGTTGGAAAATTATTCAAAATATGACCGATTTTGGGGTCAAAATAAGCGTTTTTCCCATAGAAATCAATGGAAAACGGAAAAGTTTTTCTACAACATTGTTCCCCCCTCGGTTCAGAATGCCACTTTCACCAAAGGTGTATATCAATAAAACACATTTTCTGCCCGAGTGGGGTTCTGAACCCAGGGGGAGAGGAACAATGTTCCACAGGCGAAAAACGAAATAAAAAAAAGGAAAGGGCGTAGGAGAATGGCGGGGGGGATGGGGTGCGTATTCTCTCAGACAAACACAATTTGTAAATGTGATACAAATTCAAATTCTTTATTGGCATATAACACATTTTTTTTTTACAAATGGCTATGGCCAAAGTGACACAAAAAAGAAGAAAATCAAAGAAATGCATGTACAATGATAGATACACAACAAACAATAATGAGATATAGGTATAGGTACGTAGCGATATGATGCAAATATGACTAAAAGATGCTGTGAGGCCGATTACAAATATTTATCTATATAAAGTGATATGAAACAGACAAACAAAAGTGGTACAACCTCAAGATTTAGTATACAAAACAAAAGAGGAATGGTTAATTTAAAGATAGTTGATCATGACACGAATCAAAAACAAACGATTTCAAAATAAATTCAACGATTTATTCCAAAATAGGAAGGAAGCCTCGGCGGCCATATTTGTTGACCGGTCGGCACAAAAAACACAAACTTAATTGGTAAAGGACCTGAGTACTTGCTTATCATACACACTATAGTGATATCAGTCTCTGACGCTTTTTATAAAAATTGACCGGGGCCAAATTAGCTTAGAGGCTTTAAAGGCCAAGGGGCCGAAAATTTGTGTATTTTAGTGTTAGTGTTTTATTTAAATTTGTATCATTTTGTTGTACAGAGGATGTTACTTTGTACTAAAAAATCGAAGATAACTAGTAACCTGTTGAACATAACAGTGCTCTCGACTTATATCATACATAGATCTACATATACGTCACTGGTGGACCAGTGCTTTTTCTTCTAGAAAATGAATATTTAAGGCAAATTCGCTTTTATGAAATAAAACGACTAAATATAAACCGTACAGTACATAATATATAAACCGTACAGTACGTATTTTACAAACACGTACAGTCAAAAAACCAACATATCCAATTTTGCTGTTAATTTTGGAGTATTTTACAAATGATTTGCTAATGCAATGACTTTGCTGTTATTTCTAAAGATTAAAAATATTATTTTAATATCAATGTTTGCAATTTGACCGAGATAAATGCAAAATTGTCTGGAAAATTGCAGGTTCAATGTGACTTGGGATACATTCTGCGTCAAAGTTATGTGTTTAGCTTTAGTAATTAAATGGATCTTATCTGACATGTTGTTGTAAAACAAACTTACATCTCTCCTGGTACCATACATACAAAAAATTCCAACCTATGTTTTGGGGAAACCAACATAAAATTAGATTTTTAGACCTGAATACTTCAAATCTCCGTTTCAAAGTGAAACCGGAAAATGAAGCGAAACAACCGTACCCGTCGTGGATTGTACACAGTGTGTAGATGGGTCAAGTACCAAGCCTAGTGTCCATCTGGTGATATTAGGAACATATCCGCGGTATGATATACATTTGATGAATCTGACGCATGACAAATATGGATAATAACGCATGACAAATATGGACAATTTTCGATGATTATGCTGTACTCTGTTGTGTGTATAGATCCAATTTTTAAAAGTAGTTGACTGTAATTTTCGTAAAATTAAAAAAAAGTCTTAACTAGTATGGTTTTTAATTTCAAGCATGAACATCGACGGCGGGTGCGGCTAGCCAACAGGGGATGCTTACTCCTCCCGGGCACCTTGTCCCACCTCTGGCTTGCTAGGGGTCCGTCGATGCTCAATTTGGTGCTCTATTGTGAGTGATGTTGAGATTATCGTCAGGATCTTCTTTAACTAGTTTATGGAAGCGGAATCCTTGACCTAAAAGTTTCTTGGTAATTTGTAAATTTCTACTGTAAAAATCCAAAATATCAGTATATGCTCTAGCGTACCGGATGAGCTGTGATATGTTAATAGGAAGATCTGTGTTAAAGGATGTGAAGAAAATTCTACATTTCGGAGTTCTGTTTTCCTTATATTTGAAGATTAACAGAAGGAAAATATCTAAAAGAAGACCACGGTGATTGGAATACATAGCATATTTCTTTCGGAATTTCACAAGCTGACAATTGATCCATCTACAGCCTTATACATGTACCTGGGAATCCTTAAGAGTTGCATTGTGACGACGAAACCCAAAGGCAGGTCCTGTCCAAACCACTTTAGAGAAAACAGGGTCACACCCACCTGTCTTCTACAGAAGTTTGTCGGACTCCTCGGGTGATTACATGTATAAGCTCGCTCCAGCCGGCAGAGAATGGACTGTTTCTCGTACGCCCGTATAATTTTCATATCAATCATGTATCGGTTTGTTACTTCAGCCCGTATGTTTAGCTGTCTCTTTTTCAATGGGCTGTCTTGTCTATGTCGTCATCTTATGACAGGGAAGCTAGTATACACAACAATGTAGCGTTCTTTGAAACCAATGAGTAACAAGTGGTGAAAAAATGGGGATATGCGCACGTTATTCGGATAACCACATCATTTGCTTCTAACTTTGCAGATGACCGTTCTAAGAAAGTACAAGCTTTCAATTGGTCTCATTGGTTTATACCAAGTATTTTGAGTTGAATATTTTCATCTTTTTATGCCCCCATAATAGAAGATTCTTGACTTTTGAACGGTAAGTGATAGGGCTTTGATATTTCACATGTGTATCCCTTGTGACAAGACCTTTCCACAGATCACAATATTTTACCTTGACCTTGGTATTTGACCATTTTACAAGTCTGACAAAGATGCCAACGGGGGACATTTGCATTTCACAAACACAGAATGTTTTTTTTTTATTTTATATAGTATTCCTTGTCACTTATACAAGAGACTACTCTGTCCCTTGTGGTTATCTAATCTGCGAATGAATTATTCTGTCTCTAGTTGTCTCCGGTTAGTTGTCGACAAAATTATCCACTTTTCCGAAAAAAAGCTTTATATAGACTTTTACAAGGAAGGGAGGAGATCTCCAACAAGACCCCGTTGCAGCATTAACAGTAAAACACCAAAACACCCGATGCAAAAACACAAAAGACGAGTACAGCACGAGACGGAAAAGAGACACACGACATGTAAACATCAAACACAAAAGACTACACATAAACCGACGAGACCAATGGATAACCGGTGCCGACTTTGGACGGCCATCTGTCACGCAAGAAGCAAATGGTGTGGTTATCCTGGATTACGTGCGCACAACCCTCTCACTTCTCCAATTACCCAGAGGTCTCGAAGAACGTACAATTGTGGTGTAAAACAACCTCCTCACTGTAAGATGACAACACACAAACAAGACCGCAAAACGCAGAGGCCCCAGATACACAGATGAATATGTAAATGGATATAAACAGAGGGCATGCGTAATACAGTCCGTGCTCTGCCGGCTGTAGCGAGCTCATGTATGTAATCACCCGAGGATGACAAGTATGGATAATGACCATATCCCTGTATACAGCACAAAATCGTTAATTCAGAAAATCAGAAACCGAAGGCATACAGAATGAGGATAAAACAGGAACCAAAGCAAGCAAACAAAAACCTCCATCATATGAAAAGAATCCAGAGACCAGGTGCCCAGGAAGAGTAAGCATCTCCTGCTTGCATGCAACACCCGTCGCTTTAATTCGGTAGAACTGTCACATCCGGTTACTTCCATTTCGGAAGACATAGAATTCAATCTTTGGTTTGATGGTTCAAATGGTCTATGACAGAATATCATCCACCATTCTGGATGTCATAAACACGAGATAAGAGGGAGATCAAGAAGTTAGAATCATAAAATTAAAGGCACAGAGATTAAGAAAGGATGGAAATAAAGGCGTTTTCATATATATGGTTTTTAAAATATCGAGTAAAGATGTTGGTAAAGAGTTTGAAAGAAAATATTCTTACCATGAATCCTCTTCATCAAACCTCCGATAACAAAAAAAATGAACCATTCGTTCAATATCATCGTAATTTTCATTGTTCACAATCCCGTTAGAAAAATTGAGGCAAGAGTTATTACGAGAATAATTTTCCTAAGTTAAATCATAGTCTTTTCTGCTTTCAGGAAAACATAATCACTTCCTCTTATGAATGCATAACGTTATTATTTTATCCATACTCGTTGTATCAATTAAGTGTTGAACTTCCTATATCACATGAGAAACTTCAATTTCAGTTTTCAATTTTTGTCCATTGGCATTCTGCGGAGACAGTGTTAATCAGGAAACAATGTCAATAAATTGATCAGATGAAATTCATCATTAGGAAGTTTTTAGAACATGTTCTCACAATTTTCATGTCAGTGATGTGTCTATCTAATATTAGCAAAACTCTCATGTTTAAATTTGTAATCTCAATTACATCTTGAACTGTTAGTTGTAATACAAAGTTTTATGTATATCAGGCTAAGAGTATTCTTATTATCGCGTTGCAATTTAATATCAAAATGACAAATCATGTACAAATAACTTTGGAGATATTGTGTACCTGATGCGATTGGAGGAACGTATGCGTTAAATAGTACAACTTCACTTTTTGTCATTATTGTAGTAGATGGCTTTCTAGTGTTGGTTCCTATATTTATTCTGTTTCATGATATCATTGTCAAATTTAGTTCCCGGAACCAAAAATGTATATGTATTTTGTTTCTTATGTTATCTTAGAATGAGAAGTATTATGTCTTTGCAGCAATTGTGTGTCTATGGAGACCTTTGTGTATCTGGATAAGTGGGAGGTTGTGCCCATGTAATCCGGAAAACCACACCATTTGCTGATAGAAGCTGGCTGACTAAAATTGGCGTCAGGTGCACATTGGTATCTTTCCATTGATGTGTTATCATTCATGTTTGATGTTTCTGTACGTCTGCTTCGACTTTTTTGTCTGTTTTGTATTATGTTCTAGTGCATATTGTTGTGTCCTGTTGTGGGTTGTTGTTTTGTCTGAGGTCATTTATGTGTCGCTTTCTTGTGGGTTTGTTCCGTTGCGTCAGTGCAAGGAGGAATGATCTCCAGCATGACCATCTTGCACAGACGCAACGGAACAAACCTCATGAAAACAAAAATCATACTGGAGATTATTCCCTCTTTGTTTGTATCTGTATGTATATGCACCGTAACCTTTGTCATGACGTTTTATTGGTGTGTGATAGATAGGTCCTTCATATGTGTACTTATTGTGACAAAACCTTACAATCGGTTTCCAATTTTGTTACCCTATGACCTCGAACGATCTTTTAAATATGGAATAAGTGTCTTAATGTGTGTTTTGTTACGGGTATGCAACACACAACAAGTGCATTTATCGTACATCGTATCGTATCAAAGCCTTTGATTTTTCGACACATACACTACAATTCCACATTCTAAATTGAAAGAAAGACTCGCAAAAATTATAAGTAATGCGTTTACAAGTAAGAACGGTAATCGCAAATACAAATTTATTGTTGCGAACTATGACAAAACCTACTTTGAAAAGAAAAGTCCGATTCTGAAAATAAGTACACTGAAACAGATAGTATTCAGATGTTAAACTTTTTGATCGACAACATTTTTGTTGTGTTTGGAGGAAAGGTATTCCAGCAAATTGTCGGAATTCCAATGGGGACCAATTGTGCTCCACTCCTTGCCGACATTTTCCTTTACTCGTACGAAGCTGAATTCATTCAATCTTTGGTCTCTGAAGGGAAAAGATACTTAGCTTCTGACTTCAACTTCACTTACAGATACAGAGACGATGTGTTGTCCATCAATAATCAAAAATTCGCTGATTACCTGAGCAGTATCTATCCTTCAGAGCTTGAAGTCAAAGAAACTTTCCTTTTCTGAGTAGCAACATCCCTTCATCTCCAGCTTATGGAGTATTCATATCTCAATTAATACGCTATGCCAGAGCAAGTACCAAATATATAAATTTTGTTCTGAGAGCTAGGCGTCTTGCAGATAAGCTTCTCAGTCAGGGATATGTTTGTGACCGACTAACATCGTCACTGAGGAAGTTCTACGGTCGATATGGGGAACTCGTCATACACTATGATATCCCACTCTCCAGAATGGTGGATGATATTCTGTCATAGACCATTTGAACCATCCAACCAAAGGTTTTACTCTATGTCTTCCAAAATAGAAGTTACCGGATGTGACAGTTCTACCGAATTGAAGCGGCGGGTGTTGCATGAAAGCAGGAGATGCTTACTCTTCATGGGCACCTGGTCTCACTCCCATATCGGGAGTTCGCTTCTTTTCATGTGGTGGAGGTTTTTGTTTGTTTGCTTTGGTTCCTGTTATGTCCTGATTTTGTATGCCATCGGTTTCTGATTTTCTGAATTATCGATTTTGTGTTGTATACAGGGATATGGTCATTATCCATATTTGTCATGTAATACCCGCAACAAAACACAAATTATGACACTTATTCTATATGTATACATCGTAGTTGTCTCTTCATTCTTGTTATCTGATATCGCATTTTCTAGGTAAAAGGGTGACGTTAAAATTCAGATCATCGTGGGTTAAGGTTGCAGATTAGAACAGCCGTCGCAGCATGTTTCATTAGATCTCATGCATTGAACATCACAAGCGTTAATATACGAAATGCAGCACGTTCCTTTTAATAGTTTCATTTCAGGGAATTATATTCGTTGTGCATATATAAACTTTTGCATTGGTCATTCCTCTTGAATGGTATATGCTACGGCTTTCATAATTCTAATATGTTCTTCATCTATTAGGTCAAGACCTTTCAATTGGTGAAAAGGTTTGACCTCGTGAATATCTTTATCTAAATTTATGTATTACACTGTAATAACTCCAGAGCACCGTAAGCCTATTTCAGGAAGTAATGTCTTATCACCGATGCTTAAGACCATACATGCAATAGTGGAATCCAAATATATAACGAGCAAAATACTAAATATGATGCTAAACACACAGCTATGCCATCAGAAAGATACAACTTAGATAAGATTATAAGTAAATTTATCAGATTCGATGAATGTGAATTTTAAAAATTTCAAAGATTGACATTTGCTTTTGGCTTAGTTTTCTAATGAAGGCTTTTTGTGTTGTTTTGATACAATAGTAGCCTTATGCAAATAAGTGCTTACACGTGATCGCAATCGGTCTTCTACGGAGAAAAGCAGGTTATATTAGGGTACTCATTTTATAAGCAATAATTGATCATAGCTCTGTAGTGAGGCCATATGTGACTAATGTAACCAGTCAGTTTTTAATTTCTAAGCATGATAGACTCGATTGCGTTAAAATTTTGACAAAAATAGTTAATTCATGGTTTGATTTTGACGAGACCTTTTGTACCTTTAAATACTTTATTAATTCAAGAGATTTTTTGAAAATCAATCTAATCAATTCAAAATATGCCAATGCATTATGAAATATCAAAATACACGAGGTTCAAAGTGGTTTTTGATCACATCTTTCATTTACGTATGCATCTCTACAGGAAACATCCAACTATATACCAAATTGAAATTTGAAAATTTAATTGAGAAATAATAATATTATTTTTGGCATCGCTGAATCATTCTGACTCGCCGTGCCACTAATAAAGATTTACATGTCTAGTGTACAGTATTTTAAGTGTCTAGTATGTTTTTCTCTGGCTGCTGAGTTGTGACACTCTTTTTTTTTTAGTTGTTTTGTTTGTTAGAAAAATGCATCTCTCCCTTACTTACTTGGATTTTCTTTTCGGCGACCAAATTCATTTTAATTCTTGAATTATCTTCCTTTTATGGTATCAAAGCTTTGAAGTAGTTACTGTATATTTCTTCTCTTTTCAATAGCAATTACATTTCAAAGAAAGGATGGGATTTCCAACACAACTCGGTTGCAGCACCTACAGCAAAGAAAGGAGGAGATCTCCATCAGCACTCGGTTGCAGAACCCTCAACATAACTCCAAAACACCCAATAAAAAACACAGAGCAGGCATCACAGAAAAAGACACAAAAAGGACAAGGAACACCAAATTACACCATAGAAAAATGAAACACAAAAGACCACACATAAAGCTACGAGACTAATGGGCAACTGATGCCGACTTAGGACAGCCATCTGCCGCGCAAGTAGCAGACGGCGTAGTTATCCGTATTTCGTGCGCACAACCCTTCCACTTTTCCAATTACCCAGAGGTCTCTAAGAACGCACCATTGTGGTGTAATATAATCTCCTCACTGTAAGATGACCATACAAACAGACAGCATGACGCAGGGCCCAAGAAACACACATATTGATTGTTCGACAGTATATTCTCGCAGTGGTATCAACCAGATGTGGATTGTAAAGAATTCGAAGGAACTTTTAGAACATCTGAAATCCACTCATTTTAATAGAGTCCAGTCGATCAAAGCCTTTGATTTTTCGACACAATTACACTACAATTCCACATTCTAAATTGAAAGAAAGACTCGCAAAAATTATAAGTAATACGTTTACAAGTAAGAACGGTAATCGCAAATACAAATTTATTGTTGTGAACTATGACAAAACCTACTTTGTAAAAGAAAAGTCCGATTCTGAAAATAAGTACACTGAAACAGATATTATTCAGATGTTAAACTTTTTTGTGGTGTTTTGAGGAAAGGTCTTCCAGCAAATTGTCGGAATTCCAATGTTGACCAATTGTGCCCCACTCCTTGCCGACATTTTCCTTTACTCGTACGAAGCTGAATTCATTCAATTTTTGGTCTCTGATGGGAAAAGATACTTAGCTTCTGACTTCAACTTCACTTACAGATACATAGACGATGTGTTGTCCATCAATAATCCAAAATTCACGGATTACCTGAGCAGTATCTATCCTTCAGAGCTTGAAGTCAAAGAAACTACAGAGACAAATAATTCAGCATCCTATTTGGACATAATGTTGTCCTACGACACTGATGGTCACATGAACACCTCACTCTATGACAAACGTGACGACTTCAATTTCAGCATTACAAACTTTCCTTTTTTGAGTAGCAACATCCCTTCATCGCCAGCTTATGGCGTGTTCTTATCTCAGTTGATACGCTATGCCAGAGCAAGTACCAAATATACGGATTTTGTTCTGAGAGCTAGGCGTCTTTCAGATAAGCTTCTCGGTCAGGAATATGTTTGTGACCGACTAACATCGTCACTGAGGAAGTTCGACGGTCGATATAGGGAACTCGTCATACACTATGATGTCCCACTCTCCAGAATGGAAGATGATATTCTGTCATAGACCTTTTGGACAATCCAACCAAAGATTGTACTCTATGTCTTCCAAAATGGAAGTAACCGGATGTGACAGTTCTTGTTGGAGATCTCCTCCCTTCTTTTTCTACCGAATTGAAGCGGCGGGTGTTGCATGCAAGCAGGAGATGCTTACTCTTCCTGGGCACCTGGTCTCACTCCCATATCGGGAGTTCGCTTCTTTTCATATGGTGGAGGGTTTTTGTTTGTTTGCTTCGGTTCCTGTTTTATCCTGATTTTGTATGCCTTCGGTTTCTGATTTTCTGAATTATCGATTTTGTGCTGTATACAGGGATATGGTCATTATCCATATTTGTCATGTAAATGGATATATAAAAGAGAAGGCATACTAAATACATTCCGTGCTCTGCCGGCTGTAGCGAGCTCATGTACGTTATCATCCGAGGTGTCCGACTGAGATTCAAAGAGGACAGGTGGTAGGGGCCCTGTCTTCTCCTAAGAGATTTGAACAGGGCCTGTCATGGAATCCTGCCGTTACAGGCAAAGTACAATTCTTAAAAATACGCTGTTACAAGGCTGTATCGGTCCAGTTCCCAGTCAAGTGTCCGTCTGGTGACAGAAGGATCATATCCATGATATAAAACGTGACAAGAACAATATCACCAACATTTTGTGACGTATGGTGTCTGTCTGCCAAATGAATCTACTGGAAAATCACTTATTGAGTCCTGTTGGAGGTCTCCACCTTTCTTTTGAATTTTGAATTTGAATTTATTTTAAAAGATTTTATTAATACAATTAATACAATATTATATTTGTATATAAAAAACAAACAAACAACGAAATTAATTTAGTAATAGAGTAAAATTTAAGACATTGTATAACAGAAAATTGTGAATCACTATAATTTACATTTTTCAAAACATATCGAGGATAAACATATAAAAAAGACAAAGTCTTAGTTTTTATACAAATATTAATAGATATGCATGAAAGGAACCGGCTAGGTAACGAACTCATCTGCCTTTTTCCATAATGGGCAGAGGATCCCAAATAAAGGCAACGTAAGCGTAGCATCCCTTCACAATTACATGTACTATCTGATTTTAAGTCAAAGTCTACAGACTGAGTGATCTTGACCTTTGACCCTTGACCTTGAAAATCAATAGGCTTCATTCTCTTTCTATAGGGAACATTTGTGGGAGGTTTGACATTTCTATGATGATTGCTTTGTCTTCTATGCTGTTCTCAAGTATATCAAGCCTAGTAAGTCCACAGTTACCTTCACCTTTGACCTTTGACCTTGGAGATCAATAGGGTCCATTCTCTCCTCATGAGGAACATTTGTAGTATGTTTGATGTTTCTATGATGATTGCTTTGTCTTCTATGCTGTTCACAAGTATATCAGGCCTAGTAAGTCCATAGTGACCTTCACCTTTGACCCTTGACCTTGGAAATCAATAGGGTCCATTCTCTCCGCATGCGGAACATTTGTAGTAGGTTTGATGTTTCTATGATGATTGCTTTGTCTTCTATGCTGTTCATAAGGATTTTAAGCCTAAGTTCATAGTGACCTTGACCATTGACCTTGAAAATCAGTAGCGTTCATAAGGACATGTATTAAAGGTTTGATGTTCCTATGATCATTACTTTGGCTTCTATCCTGTTCACAAGAATCCGGACAAACACACAAACACTAACACACGCAAAAACACCCTCACAAACAATCACACACACACAGACGCACGACAGCGATGCTATGTCCCCTTCGCAACAGAGTTTCGAGGGGATAACAAGACAATATTCAAGTGAAAATTAAGAACATCCAACAAAATAAAAAACTTCATGTAACATTTATAATTAATTCAATCAACATCAATTCCCATAAATAGTTTTGGACTAATTTAAGGCCCCCTTCACACTTTCACGGATCAGGCCACGGATAGCTACGGATCGAGAACAAATTACATCCGTAGCTATCCATAGCAATTCGTACCAATCCGTAGCTCGATCCGGCACAAGTCGTAGATATCCTTGGCAATACGTAGCTACATGTATCCGAGATGAGACAGAAAATATTTGAACATGTTCAAACTTTTCTACGACTCCGCTACGGATAAAATTTGTCGTAGCGGATGCGTAGGGGAGTCTTAAGCCCCCTACACACTTTCACGGATCGGGCCACGGATAACTACGGATCGAGACAAATTTTACATTCGTAGCTATCCGTAGCTCGATCCGGCACTAGTCCTGACAAGTCGTAGCTATCCTTGGCAATCCGTGATGAGACAGAAAATTTTTAAGCATGTTCATCATTTTCCACGACTCCGCCACGGATAGATTTGTCGTAGCGGAGTAGTAGGGGAGTCTTAGCAACTCGTAGTGGAGTCGTAGCTATCCGTAGGGAAGTCGTAGTAACCCGTAGCACATCCGTCGCAATCCAGGACCATTTTTGTGATATAAATAGCATTACGACTCTGCTACGTATTGGTACGACTTTGCTACGGATTGCTACGATTCTGCTACGACTCTCCTACGGATTGCTACATGTACGACTCACCTACGGGTTGCTACGGATAGCCAATGATTCTGTCTTATATTTACTTCAATCTTTTAGTTTTCAGTGCATTTTTCGGTCAATATATGAGTGAATACTTCAACTATTCAATTTCAGATAATGATATAAAGGCATGTATAATACCTCAATACTGTTATAAAACAAGTGAGACCATCTCAATTTGAAAATATTCGGTGTTTTATCAAATACATGAAATCATTGTTTAAAAATACACAGGAAATTCAAGACAGCCCAACCAATCCGTTCTGAAGTCGTAGCTATCCTTGTGCGAATCGTGGCTATCCGTACTCGAGTCGTGGTATTCCTTAGCAATCCGTACCTATCCGTAAACGTGTCGAAGCAATCCGTAACTATCCGTACGCGTGTCGTAACAATCCGTAGCAATGTAGGGACGATATCCGTAGTAATTATTAGCTATCCGTACTCGATTCGTATCAACCCGTAGCAATCACTACTGGAGTCGTACATGTAGGTTCATGGTTCATCTAACATTTTGCGTCCCGACTTTCCACGGATATACCTTTTTGGAGTCGTAGCGGAGTCGTGGCTCGATCCGTAAAAGTGTGAAGGGGGCTTTAGCAACCCGCAGTGGAGTCGTAGCTATCCGAAGGGGAGTCGTACATGTAGCACCCCGTAGCAATCCGGGATCATTTTTGTGATAAAAATAGCCATACGACTCTCCTACTGATTGCTACGACTTTCCTACGGATCGTTGCGACTCACCTACGGATTGCTACGGATAGCCATTGATTCGAAAATGAGAGGCTATGAATAGCCAAGGATTGTGTCTTTAGTTATATTCACTTCAAATCTACCAGTATTATTGCGTTTTTCGGTCAATATACGATTTAATACTTCAACTATTCAATTTGAGGTAATTATACATTGTATAAAGATATGTATAAAACCTAAATACTGTGATTAAACAAGTGAGAGCGTCTCAACTTGAAAATGCTGGATGTTTTAGTAAAACATGATGGTTTAAAAACACATAGGAAATTCAAGCCAATCCTACCAATCCGTACTGAAGTCGTAGCTATCCTTGCGCGAATCGTGGTTATCCGTACTCGAATCGTGTTAATCCTTAGTAATCCGTACCTATCCGTACGCGTGTCGTAGTAATCCGTATCTATCCGTACTCGTATCGTAGCAATTCAAATGTTGGAACGATATGCGTAGCTATCCTTAGCTATCCGTACTCGATTCGTATCAACCCGTAGCAATCCGTAGCAATCCGTACTGGAGTCGTAGGTTCATGGTTCATCGAACATTTTGCATCCGCCACGTATATATTTTTTTTGGAGTCGTAGCGGAGTCGTGACTCGATCCGTGAAAGTGTGAAGGGGGCTTATTATATATCTACTGGAAACAGAAAACGAGATATATACATGGAATATACAATACTTCCTAATAAGGAAAAATTTAATTCAATTCAGCACATTCACTCATTAACTGTTTGGTAAACGTTTTCTCTTTCCCTTGGGCGTTCTGCACTAATTTCATAACCGGCTTCCAGTCTCCTCGAGATCAGCTCCATTTGTCTTGGATCGACTCTTGTAAAAGATTCATGGATTAATGCATACATACGGTCATACACGTATACACGTCACTTTGTAATAAGGTTTGATGAGTAATACGGCACATAGAAATAAAAAAAACAGAAGATACGCTGGAAAATAAAATTTCACGCCATTGTCATGCTTATGAAAAATAATCAAGCACTTATTTAGAGTACCAGATGGAATAAACACCAAAGAAGTACCTATCAGTTATTCAGTCTCAAAGTCGAGAAGACAAGGTAAAATCATTAAAAAAAATTCCATTGGAACAGTTGCGAACCTCTGAATGAATAACTTCCCGAAGTGAGACCAGGATCCCGGGGATAGTCAGCGTCTCAAAAATATCATTCTCGGCCGTGAAAGCTCTGTAAATGCCTCGGTTGGTACATAGAACGATCCCATTCCTCCACTGATATTAATCTGAATAATACTGGAGTTTATATGTCTAGTTGTAGATCTATAGAATCTTATCGTATGAAAATATCATCTGTATGAGGTAGTATTGTTAGATTGTTTAACTTTTTCTTATGCAAAAACCCAAAGAAACAAAAATTCACATTACCTTTCTGCATCCTCATCTACAAAAAGATATGTATTTCAAAGGTAAATATTTTTAATGAGATACTAGATAATGAAAGCTAAAAGTTTGAATGTTAAAAGTTTTCAAATTCAATAGCATCAGTGGTCCTCTATATCTAAATAATGTAATATGGCCAAAACGTGTTAAAAATGTACCGAAAGACGTAGCAGGATGGATGGGATATGATGCTACAAGAGATAGAAAATGAATGAATTGATATGACAAATAAAAATGGGAAAGCTAACATTGAAAATGAAGCAATATCAAAAATATGTTTCATTTCTAAATTATATTATTTAATAAGCATTACATGTGATTACTATAAACGTACCATTTGAAGCTTTGTTTTTGCAACACTCCAAGTTCATTTGAGCCCTGTGTAAAGAAAACAATTTTCGATTATTTACGTTAGTTGCGGTCACAGGGATTTATCGCACTTCCCAGTTACTCTATTTACTATGAAAGAAACACCTACTTGCAGCACCAACAGCAACCTCCCAAAACACCCACTGTAAAAAAAAAGACACGCACAGAAAGAGACGCAGTAGTACAAGGAACGTCAAATCACAGAAAAACATAAAACACAAATGACTACACATAAACCAACGAGACCAATGGGCAAACGGTGCCGACTTAGGACGGCCATCTGCCACGTCAGTAGCAGACGGTGTGGTTATCCTGGATTACGTGCGCACAACCCTCCCACATTTCCGATTACCCAGAGGTCTCGAAGAACGTACAATTGTGGTGTAAAACAACCTCCT
Source organism: Pinctada fucata (assembly GCA_028142955.1). Classification (NCBI taxonomy): domain Eukaryota; kingdom Metazoa; phylum Mollusca; class Bivalvia; order Pterioida; family Pteriidae; genus Pinctada; species Pinctada fucata. The sequence goes on from AP027111.1 coordinate 4,926,564, forward strand.
CACTGTCAAATGACCACACATAAACAGGACCCAGGACCGCAAAACGCAGGGGCCCAAGCAACACAGATGAATATGTAAATGGATATTAAAAGAGGGCATGCGTAATACAACCTGTGCTCTGCCGGCTGTAGCGATGTTAAACGTCTTTAAATTCAATAGCATCATTTAAAACCTGATATATTTACAGCATGGACCAGACATGCACGTTTCGGGTACTAAACCGAGCTCATGTTTGTTATCACCCGAGGAGTCCGACTGACATTCAGAGAGGACACGGGGTCGGGGCCCTGTCTTCTCTAACGAGTTTTGGACAGGGCCCGTCATGGAGTCCCGTCGTCACAGTCAGTCAGAGTGCAAGTTTTAAAAATGCGCTGGTACAAGACTGTAGATTGGTCAAGTACTCAAGTGACATTAGGATCATATCCACGGTATAAAAGGCGAATACACTTACCATCAAATCAAGTACACATGTACTTACTATCAAATAATATGTCACAGATTGTTACAACTTATGAATAAAGTTTAACATTCAAACATGTACTTAACTTACGTAGCAGATGACCGTCCTATAATGTCGTCGCCGATTGCACATGCGTCTCATTAGTTTATATGTACATGTATTTTGTGCTTTGGTGTTAAGTATTTGACCTTCTTGCCTGGTTGTGTCTTTTATTGTGATTTTCCCCTCTGCAATTTACAAATTACAAATTAAATTTTAGGTCAAGGTTTTCGCTTTTACAAACTGGTAAAGACTTTCTGGAAATTTTACAAAAAAATATCAAACTTCTTTTGAAATTCGGACCCATACAAGCAACAGAGTATATAGCATTGGGAATTTTATAACCTGAATTTATGACATAATTAACAAAATAAGATGAATCAAAGGTAGACAGAATTACCATCGAAATTGTGATAGAATCATGAAAAGCCTTTTATATCGTAAATAAGATCCTTCTGTCAACAGATGGACACTTGGCTTGGTACTGGACCATTCTACAGCCTTGTACCAGCGCAATTTTTAGAATTGCACTCTGTGACGACGGGACTCCATGAAGGCCCTGTCCAAACCTCTTGAGAGAAGACAGGATCACGACTACCTGTCCTCTCTGAAACTCAGTTGGATTCCTCGGGTGTTAACATGCATGAGCTCGCTGCAGCCGGCAGAACACGGACTGCATTTAATATGCCTGCTATTATATCCATTTACATACCCATCTGTGTGTTTCTTGGGGCTCCTTCGTCATGCTGTCTCTTTGTATATTCATCTTAAGTAAGGAGATTATTTTACATTACTAGTGTGCGTTCTTCGAAACCTCTGGGTAATCGGGAAATGGTAGGGTTGTGCGCACGTAATCCGGATAACCACGTCGTCTGCTACTTGCATGGCAGATGGCCGTCCTAAGTTGGCACCCGTTGCCAATTGGTCTCGTTGGTCTTTTGTCTTTGACTTTTTTTATGGTGTGAGTTGGTGTTCCTGGTCTCTATTGAGTCTCTTTTTGTGCTTGTCTACCCTGTGTTTTTGCATTGGGTGTTTTGGTGATTTGCTTTGGGTGCTGCAACCTAGTGATGTTGGAGATCCCCTCCTTTGTTTAATATTTTATTTGTAATTGTTAGATAAATTGTTTTTTATATAGTGCTTGTTTTCTTTCTGTTGGAAGATAACACTGGAAATCGAGACTCAGATTTACCTCTGTCGTCTGTACAATATGATCGTCACAGTTATAATGACGAAGAAGTTTGCGATTCCAATGGTCCCTGAATACTTATCCACTTCCCATCCAGTTACAAAGCATTGACTGCCTGCTGCATTATGTTGACTGCCTGAGAAACACAGAATATAAGTTATACACAATGTACAAGTGGAATGAAGGTTCAATATCAGATAAGGCACATTTTCCAAAAGCGGAAAGCAACATTTTTCTGTGATACTTTTAGTTTCATGTGTATAATATTATGTACCAAAGGAAAGAAATGATATTATTTCAATAATTTAAAAGAGAAGTTCCTTGGGTCACAGTACAAATGTGTGTTTATTTTCCTGATTTTGGATAGCATTGGTTGCTTGGTAATGCCGGGTAACACCCGTCGCTTTCACCTGCAGAGAAGGTCAAACTGAAGAATGTATTGGATTCTACTGTACACAGTATTCTGGTTTTTTTTCCTCGAAGTCTGCTCTCTGACAGCAGATTAAAACATCTTTTGTTGTTCTATTTCCCCTGCATCAAACTTTGATTTATATATGTATAGGTTAGTGAAATACTCGACTTACAAATCGTTTTACTCCATACAATATGCGACGACTTGATATGAGGTTTTCCATGTATGTTCACAGCCTCACAATGTACATACCGATACCCATGAAAATCCCTCTTCACTAATTTCAGTGTACTTGTTGTTGTATACATTTCGGCAGCATTTATCTTGGACACAGTCTGAATCGATGAGGTATCATTTACTTGTTGGTCATCCAGAAACCATGTTATATTAGCAGCAGGTTGCGTTCTTTTTACGGTACATATAACATAGAAATGTATAGATAAATCTTTGCTCGTCGGCGTGACCTTGTCTATTGTCACAATTCTTACCGGTACTGAAACATACAACATTTTCTTAAACTTCAATACATGTAATATCTATACATGCATAATGTGTAATATACCTCTGACGTGTCTTATAGTTGAGCTACCCTGAATTAATTAATTCCCTTAGAAAAATATTGTAATACACGACCTCATTTTTCCCATTATCAATGAGTCGAATAACCACATCATTTTCTATGAATATGAATCTAGAATCGACAACGGCTTAACATTGGTCTGATACTCCCTTCTTAAATGTGTTGTTATTCGTGAATGCTTTGTTTTTTTTTACCATTTGGTATGAGTGTTATTATTCTATCTGGTAGTTTTGAATAAAAATAGAGTTGTTTATTTGTGTTCTTTGTTTTCTTACATGTTTTCCGTTGTGTACACTTTACTGTTGTATTGTTGAAGAGGTTTTTCCTTGCTATTCTCCGTACTCGCTTGTGTGGTTGTCTTACATTATGTCCACTTGTCATGCAGTATACTGGAGTATTTTGCAAAGAACATTGAAAATAAGCCTTCATCTGTTCATTTATGTAACTTTATTGCATTGGAATACAACTTTTGTTCGGAGTTTAATTCTTATTTTAAGTTATAAACATTTAGTCTCACCTTGTAGATTCAGGATCAAAACAGAAATGAAAACGTCACCAAATATATCGATATAAGTACATATCCATTCACTTTTATGTTCCTTCTCTGTCATTTCTGAAGAGGGAATTAATATATCTAACAAGTAAGAACATCCGCCCATCCCATATGATACGACGTATGGTAACTTATCCGAGGCCTGTACTGCTTGTCCATTTCGTGTCACATTAAACCAATCATAATGTGACAAACAAATTAATGAAACACTTTCAAATTCAATGACGTCTATTGTTGTGTTCCGATCCATGACAAATCCGAAACCTAGGTTAATAAACAAGGAACATTAATTTAACAACTTGATTGAGGGCGTTTATCTGTACCATCATAATTGATGAAACAAATAAAAACACGAAATTTGGTATCAAACTAATATACATGGTCAAACATGTACATAGTAGTATATAAATGATAATATTTTGGATTTTGTCAAGCGGGTCGTTAGACTATCGTTGGAAGGTCGTAAGATCGGCGTTATGAGTTAACAGGTAAATTGAAAAATAGTTTGAAAATGTTTAATGGCTTCAAAACACGCTGTAATTGTTTGGCGAAAGTTTGCAATGCGAAATTAGGAAGATCTGTGTGCATTTAGTCCAAATTCCAGAGTATATGAAGATTTTGACCCCTGTTGTCAGTTCAGCGTGTCTCGAAAATTTTCCTATTTTCCGAAAAAGGTTCTTTTTTTTACAGACTTTTAATTTTTAGATTTTCAAATATTTAGCCTCGTCAATCATCATTTGCTATCGTGTGCTATTTCTCATTCTCCATCAAGTACTAGACTACATCAGGAGACGTTTCAAGTTCATTTCAAGGAACCTGGTATCAAAATTGAAGTTAGCATTGACAAAGCAGTAATAACATTAAGATGAAAGAATGATGACAGAATGAAAGATGTCATAATGCATGGTATAACGACAATTTTGCATTGACAAAGGACAATTTTAAATTCTAATGCACTCCGTTTGTAACGCGCATTCTGATTGGCTGAGCGATTAAAAACCTGCAGGGGGATTCACATTTCACTGCAGCTTTTGTTATGACGTCATGCGTTGGCACCGTTGCTATGGCGACGTCGTTAAAAGCAGACGTTTTATAGCTTCTTACTGAACAAAGCATTAGAATAGGATTACCATAGTGATGTTTACAAAAACTGACAGGGTATCGGCGAATCCCCTGTCAGAAATATCCGTTTTACCGCTTGGCTAACGCCTCGCGCGCGGTAAAACTTAATTTCTGACAGGGGATTCGCCGATATCCTGTCAGTTTTTGTAAAACACATGCATGGTAACCCCTAAAGCAGACGTGTTCTAGCTTCTTACTGAACAAAGCATAAGATTGGGTTACCATACTGATGTTTACAAAAACTGACAAGGTATCGGCGAATCCCCTGTCAAAAATATCCGTTTTGCCGCTAGCTAACGCCTCGCGCGCGGTAAAACTCGATTTCTGACAAGGGATTCGCCGATACTCTGTCAGTTTTTGAAAAAAAACACACGCATAGTAACCCCTAAATGTAGTAACATACTACCTAATACGAAGCATGTAAGCAAGTAATAAACATTGTGACCCTTTCCCCCTCTATAGACTTTTACATTGTCGCGAAGATGTAAGATAAAGAGGAGATCCAGATGTAAACTTTATAGAAATAAAACTAAACGTTCAAAAAGATTAAGAAAGGATGAGAATCAAGACGTTAATGTTAATATTGATACAAGCTCTTACCATGAATCCTCTTTATCAAACCTATAACAACGACAATGAAAAATTCGTTTTGTTTCATCGTAATTTTCATTGTTCCCACTCTCGTTGGATGTTTTTGTTTTCTTTAAGCAGGTTTAAAATCATGAGATTAATTTCACTTTGTTAAATCATAAAGTGCTTTCTGCTTTCAGGAAAACAAAACTGCGTATGCTCAAAGTCATTATATCTCATTAATTTATGGACTTCCTATTTATAGAGACTACATGAGGTACAAATAAGGAAATGCATATTCAATAACTTTCGGAGACAGTATTTATCAGGAAATAAAGAAAATGAATTGATGAGTTGGAAATCATCGCGAGAAAGTTTTTATAATATGTATTCACAATTTTCCTGTAAGTGATGCGTCTATCTTGAAAAAGGAAAATTTTGTTCATACAGCATTTCTGATTGAATTTGTATCCTAAAGTAGAGCATGGACTTTCAGTTGATAAGGCCTTGTCACACTACAGCGTTATGGACAGTGTGTGGCAACGTGTGAATTTTGTTTTGCAACACTGCAACTGCCGAACGCTGAGGTCAGTTATAAAAGATAAAAAGAAACCCACTTTCTGAGCGTTTGCTTAACGCACGACTAACGTATAACAGCGACTAAATTTTTTGATAACAGACATTTTCGAATGTGTTGAGCAGACAGACGACCAACCGAAGTTGATCGAACTTGGCTACATGTGCCCTCGGGGACTCTTGGTCCACCAGAAATGAGTTAAAGAAGATCCTGACGATAATCTCAACAGCACTCACAATAGAGAACTATATTGAGCATCGACGGACCCCTAGCAAGCCAGAAGTGGGATCAGGTGCCCGGGAGGAGTAAGCATCCCCTGTGACACTCACCAAGTAGTTCAAATGCTAAAAGTCTTCAAATTCAATAGCACCATTTAAGAACAGATAAATTAGGAGCATGGACCAGGCATCCACGTTTCGGGTACTTAACCCTCGTCAGTGATCCTCATTCTAAACAGTATAATATGGCCAAAGAGTTTGAAAGTTATAATGCTCAAAAATGTACCGAAAGACGTAGCAGGATGGGTAGGATATGATGCTACAGGACCCATGTTTTGAAAGTTCAAGAAATTTTTAACACAGAAATTTAATGCTCAATCGTGTTTGTTTATTGTACGTCTTTGAATGAATGATCATATTTCGTGAAGAATGACTCATTGTATGTCATGGTATGTTATGGTTTATTTGCAGACAGCTACTAAGGCTCATAAGCATAAACAGTTACAATGTAATTAAACATAATGGATACATGATTAGCATCACAAAGCATGGATTAGATAGGATACAATAATACACTAAGTATATATCATGTATTATATGTATAAAAATAGAATTAAGAAAAAAGGGAAACTGTTTAGTTATGAAATGTAAATGAAGACAGAAAAAAGGAAATGAAAAGGTTTCTTATAAAATGTTCTTGTGCAAGTGGTGGAGGAAGGATGGCATTGGCCATATCAAATATCCTAACAATCTTATAAGTATCAAAAGTTTACATAAAGCAATAAAATGAAGCTATCTTTTAAGCCCCTTTCTTAAATTGTTATCATTTCAAGGTAATGGGAAACCCTTGCCTATACGAGGGCTGTCCGTAAAGTTCGTGGACAAGTCAAGGGAAATTAGCGTCAAAGATATTTATTTTTTAGTATATATACTATCATATACTATTTGCGAATTACGTAATGTAAATTATTATCATATTTTGATTTTATTATTATAACTATGACGTCGTAATAAGACATAGGATGGTGACCCGGAGCACGGTAAATTTTTATCGAAATATGTTGTTTATCATCTTATTCATTTCATTTGCATTTTGTTAAATTCCGCGGATAAAACGATAATTTTTACATTGTGATGTTGACGATGGTAATGACATCTTACATGCAAAATTTGAACGTTCAAAGTTTCAAGATGACAGAGAAAAACCGGGTGTGAAGGTAATAGGATGTGGTCGTCATTGTTCGAAAAAATGACGTTTTCTCGAGAGGCGGAGCAGAGAGAAGTGAAAATTTTTGCATAGGCTTCAGAATAACACCGTCAGAGACTCAAAGATTCCTTAAACAGTCGGAGAAAATGATAAAACTAGTTGTTCGCAAGTCTTCAAGTAGCAAAGAGGATTTTAGGCGTTAGGGACAGTTTGCAGGACGGTATGCGCTAGAGAAGACTTTCTATAAACGAAAGAAGTGCTTTTGAATGAAGAACATGACGTGATTCATAGTGATCGGCGACAAACAATTCTGGAAATTGCAGTTAACTTTGAAATTAAAAAAAATCGTGCATAAGATCTTATCTCTTGATCCTACAACGAGTCATGTCTGTGATGGATAGGTTCCGAAATTTTTAAGAGATCTAAATTAAGCCAGGAGAGTAGAAGTGTCAAAACAGTTTACAACGGATAACGTCAATGATCCTCATGCTACTGCTCCGGGTATGAGGAAGTGTCCTTCTTATATTGTATAGAAATATAACTATTTGTGCTTTGTTTATGGTGAAATTTTGCATATTATTGATATGAAACGTGAATTTGATAAAAATGTTACTTTCATTTAGTTTGCCATCGTTTGCTAGATTTTATCAAGGCAGTCCACGAACTTTACGGACAACCCTCGTATATTCAAATATTTGGACACTCTTTATTCACATAATCCTTGTAACAAGCCCCTTGACCATTGATCAATAGCAAATGTTATAACAATTTTAAATTAGTCTGTAAAGTTGTCATTTAATTTTTTAGTTCTTACACAAATGTTTGCTGGTAAAAAATCTTTCACATTGACCTCAAGCCCAGGACATTGTTCTGATAGGGTTACTGCAAACCATTCTATATCAAATATTCAGTTTTCATCATTTTCTAACAATTTTCTTTGATGAAAATGATCTAAATACTATTGTGAAGAAACCAGAAAATTAGACATCTAAATTTGCTCCTACGGTATTAAGTATATTTGGATTTTGCAAGATATGAGGAAAACGAATAAAAAAAAACTAAATCTATGTGTTGAATGTGATGTATTATCAATCGTTGCATAATAATGTGTGTGATTTCATTAAGATACATGTATCAGCATAGTGATATGGGTTTGTTCCAACTCTTTACCTTCTTGAAGAAAATTCAAAACCAATTCTAATGCACCAGACACGTGCTGCTTCAAGCTACAATGTAACGTGGTTTTCAAGCACAACCAAAATTCATTACAGTAGTGCCCTATAGTTTGACTTTTTTGGATTTTGTCTTCTGGCTCCAAATTTACTGTAGGGTCGATTCAGTGGCATAGTTAGATAAAAACTTGGGACTCAAATGGAAGAAGTGGAGGGATATTGCAAGGATGTTAACCTTCTTTAATTTGATATCTTTGGATGAAATGACAAGTTTCCGAAACAGCTAAATCAAATATGATGCCTCGAATCTGCTGCACAATTAAATAAACAGGTGTTGCTAGCAAGGAGAAGAAAGATATCCTATTTGGACATAATGTTGTCCTACGACACTGATGGTCACATGAACACCTCACTCTATGACATACGTGACGACTTTAATTTCAGCATTACAAACTTTCCTTTTCTGAGCAGCAACATCCCTTCATCGCCAGCTTATGGCGTGTTCATATCTCAGTTGATACGCTATGCCAGAGCAAGTACCAAATATACGGATTTTGTTCTGAGAGCTAGGCGTCTTTCAGATAAGCTTCTCAGTCAGGGATATGTTTGTGACAGACTAACATCGTCACTAAGGAAGTTCTACGGTCGATATGGGGAACTCGTCATACACTTTGATGTCCCACTCTCCAGAATGGTGGATGATATTCTGTTCAAGACCATTTCAACCATCCAACCAAAGATTGTACTCTATGTCTTCCGAAATGGAAGTAACCGGATGTAACATTTCTACCGAATTGAAGCGGCGGGTGTTGCAAACAAGCAGGAGATGCTTACTCTTCCTGGAGTTCGCTTATTTTCATATGGTGGAAGTTTTTGTTTGTTTGCTTGGGTTCCTGTTTTATCCTGATTGTGTATGCCTTCGGTTTCTGATTTTCTTAATCATCGATTTTGTACTATATATAGGGATATGGTCATTATCCATATTTGTCATTGCACCTGGAGTTATCTCTATTTGCTTTCTTAGAATGTATAACGCTTGTACAAGAGATAAGCTATTCTTAAGAAAGAAGGGGATATCCAACAACACTCGGTTGCAGCACAGTAACACACCAAACACCCCAAGTGAAAATACAGAATAGACATACACACAGCAAGAGACAAGGAACAGCAAACGAGACATTAGTCATCTAACATAAAAGACAACACATAAACCAACAAGAACCAGTGGCCACCGGTGCCGACGTAGGACGGCCATCAGCCACGTTAGTAACAGATGGTGTAGTTATCCTGGATTACGGGCGCACAACCCTCCCACTTTTCCGTTTAACCAAAGGTCTCGAAGAACACACTGTATATAATAATAATAATATAATAACCTTCTCATTGTTAGACGACCATACAAGCAAGACAGCACAACGCAGAGGCCCAAGGAACACAGATGAATGCATGTATGTAAATATATATAAATAGGGTAGGGGCGCACGAAATGCAGTCCGTGCTCTGCCGGCTGTAGCGAGCTCATTCATGTTATCACCCGAGGAGTCCAAAAGATATTCAGAGAGGAAAGGTGATCGGGGCCCTATCTTCTCTTAAGTCCCTACGTCACAGTCGGTCAGAGTGCAAGTCTGAAAAAAAAATATTTTTTCAAGAAAGTTTCTGATATTCAATCTAATAAATTCAAGATCTTCAATTTTATTATGAAATATAATAAAACAGGAGCTTCAAACCCTTGTGCCACACTTCATTGTTTTTTTTCACCACATCTTTCATTTATGTACGCCACTCTACAGGAAATTTGGAACATCCTACTCTGTACCAAATTGAAATTTGAAAATTTATTGAGAAATAATAATATTATATTTGGCATTCCTGAATCATTCTGACTCACCGTTTTGCAATTCTAGTGCACAGTATTTTAAATGTTCAGTAGGCTTCTCTCTGGCAGCTGAGTTGGGACGCTTATTTTTTTCTTTCTTTTTTTTCAGTTGTTTTGTTTGGTTTAAATTTGCATTTCTCCTTAGTTGCTTGGTTTTTATTTTCGTCGACCAAATGCATTTTAATTCTTGAGTTGTCTTCCTTTTCCTGTATCAAAACATTGAGCAGTATAGTTCTTCTCTTTCTTTTTAATAACAATTATTTCCTCCTTTTTCAATTAAAAAGAAAGGATGGGATTTCCAAGAAATCTCGGTTGCAGCACCCACAGCAAAGAAAGGAGGGGATCTCCAACAACACCAGGTTGCAGCACCCACAGCAAAACTCCAAAACACCCAATGCAAAAACACAGAGCAAACATCCACGGAAAGAGACGCAAAAGGGACAAGGAACACAAAGACCACACATAAACCAACGAGACCAATGGGCAACCGGTGCCGACTAAGGACGGCCATCTGCCACGCAATTAGCAGACGGAAAACCCCCCAAGCGAAAACATTGACTAAACTAAACATACACAACATGAGACGCATAAGGAACAAGGAGCACCAATCATGACATCAAAGCACGAAAAATAAAAGACTTCACATAAACCAACGAGACCAATGGGCAATCGGTGCCGACTTAGGACTTCAATCTGCCACGCCAGTAGCAAATGGTGTGGTTATCTGGGTTATGTGCCCACAACCCTCCAACGCTTCATTTTACTCAGAGGTCTCGATAAGCGCACAATTGTTGTGTATATTAATGTGGATAATGACCATATCCCTGTATACAGCTCAAAATCGATAATTTAGAAAATCAGAAACCGAAGGCATACAAAATCAGGATAAAACAGGAACCAAAACAAACAAACAAAAACCTCCACCATATGAAAAGAAGCGAACTCCTGATATGGGAGTGATTTTAATTCAAATGTCCATAATATTTTTGGTAAACTTCGAAATTATAACACATGTAGCCAGTAATGATATTTTCTTTATTCAAATGTTCTTGATATTGCCATGAACAATATGAAAACTTATAAACATTATAGAAGTAAGTACCTATCGGTTATTCAGTCTCAAAGCCGAGAAGGCAAAGCGAAATCATTAGAATTTCCGTAGGAACGGTTGCAAACCTCGGAATTAATAACTTTCCAAAGTTAGACCAGGTGCTCGGGGAGAGTCAGCGTCTCCTGATTGCATGCAACACCCGTCACAATTAACAGCTCCATTGAAACTTGTCAAATTCGGTGATTGTCTCGATGTACATAGATTAGGTAAGTATTTTTTTGTTTGCTGGTGATGACAGCCATTCAATCACAATCCAGAATGTCATTGATCATTCTATTTCTGGAAAGGGGGATCTGATATGCTTTTATTTAAAAACTTTCTCAAAGATGATTTCACCCGTTATAATGTATATATCTGCATTCCATTAAGTTGGGTTAACTGCATGCGCGGATCCAGAGGGGGGAACCGGGGGTCTGGACCCCCCCCCTGAGATTTTCGGAGATGGGGTCCAGCTTTGGCCCATTTCTAATTGAAAGGGGTCTAAAAATGCATAAAAAGGCTTTGAAACCTTAAATTTGGGCTCGCTTCGCTCGCCATTTACAAATACACAATTATTTTTTCTGCAGAATTCAATTTTTTATACTAAATAATTATATATATCTGTCTTGGGTCTCATGAACTCGTATTTTCAACAGTCCCTTACTTCATAGGATGTAACCTTTCTCATCTTTTTCTACGTTTTGTCATTTTAAGATGTCAGATTATTTGGGAAAATGACTTATCTATTTATTCTTATGAAATATAGACAAACTGTGAATTAATCAAAATTTTCGCGCCTCGCTCCGCTCGCCGATATAAGGAGTAATATATTCAATGTTATAAATAATCATTTCGATTGAATCAAGACAACTTAATATTTCATATCTAAAGAAATTTCAGGCTCGCTTCGCTCGCCATTTCTTCATAAAAATAAACGTGAAAGGAAAGCTAACAATACCCGCCCTCAAAAAATCAATCCTTAGTGCTTACGTTGCCCCCTCCCCACGATGTGCACCGAAATATACCTACATGATAGGTAGACTTCCTACAATTTTGGACCCCCTCTGACCAAAAATGCTGGATCCGCGCATGTAACTGAATAATCTTTCTTACGAAAAACAGTCCGTTCTGTGTTGGCTAGAAGGAGATCATACATGTAATCACCCGAGGAGTACGAACGACATTCAGAGAGGACAGGTGAATGGAGCGTTTTCTTCTCTGACGAGGTTTGGACAGCGTCCGTCACGGATTCCCGCCATCACAGTCAGTCCGTGTAAATTCTCAAGAATGCGTTGCTACAAGGCAGTATATGGGTCAAGTATCATGTTGAGTGTCTGTCTGGTGAAAGCAGGATGATATCCATGGTATAAAAGGCATGTGATGATTCTGATGCGTTTTCGATGGAATTTCTGTCCACCCTTGATCCTTCTTATTTTGTTTATTACGTCCCCATAAAAGGCAGGTTGTGAAATTATCTGGTTCTTGTATATGTACCAATTTCAAAAGAAGCTGAAATAACATTTTGGAAAATTTTCAGAAAGGCTTAACTAGGTTATGATAGTGGAATTCTAGATCAAAATCTCGTTTTAAATTTACATTTCAAGTTTTAGACTAACCAGGAGGGAGTTCAATTTATAGCAAATTACATGTGTGCGGTGCGGTACAAAACGATTTTTACAGCGCCACGTACAATAAATTTCTATTCTACAAAAACTTCTATAGAGAATCGAATGAATCATTCTGCAAAGAAGCAAATTAGTTTAAAATATTCTAACAAATAAAATGTTTGCGTTGATCATTGTATTATTTTAGTGTTCGCCGTGATTCTGTTTAGTTATAGCAGATTCCACAACTTGAAGACATTATCATGTTTGGCAGGGTTTGGGATCAATGAATTACATTAATCAACTGTAGTGTGGATCTATTTCTCTATCGAATTTATTCAGGGTGACGCTACTTACAACTATTTCTGGTCATTCCGTGGCCAATAAGCGAAACTTTGGGTCACAATAAGACAGTTGGGATGGGCTTTAAGCTTCCCTTTTGACCCTATGTACTTGGATACTATGCTTGCTTTAAATTGGTTTACTAACATGATTCATGTGATATATTTGAAAACATTAGTACGGCACATTTTGACAGCGCCACCTACAATATATTATACAAATTGCATTCCAAAATCATAAGGGCCATTATAAATATTGAAGCTCTCAAAATTTATTTTCACTGGTCCATCTTTACATGTCCTTTCATCTACATTGGCATGTTACTTATCAAATTTTCATATTCATCGCATATAAGAATTATGTTTTCGGTATCCTACTTGTGTCTTTAATATGCACCTTGAACGAATAATATACTAAACGCACGGTTGCATTTTCTTCTGATTCAGAAACATTAAGATATAAATTGAGTTGATCAATTAATGCACTTTTTCAGTGGTATCTGATTGTATGCACCAGTGAGGAATGACGACTGACATGAATATTTTATAGAAATATCCGCCTGTGTGAGCTAAGACTGTACATAACAAATAAAATCAATTCTCAATCAAAGCCTCATTCAAACATGCGTAAAAAACTTATTGTTTGGATATCTGGACATCGATCTATACCAAAAAAAATTCTTTATCTGATTGATTGATTGATCATTGAGCATATTCTCTTAAGAACTTTCTGTGTTATCCTACAACTGTCAACACCTCCAAGGGACCGCAACCTAAAAGGTAAAACTCGCCGAGGTTTGATCCAAAACGATCTAAAATGCGTTTGCGTTTTGTACACATATTCCGTGCAGAATTCGACCGAAATTTGGTAATGCTGCATATAAAGAATTTATTTGTCTGTATATATAAAAGAGGCAAGCAGTCATACGATCAAAATTAAAGTTGGAAATTGAATACAGTGCAACAAGTATGCATGTGACAAGAAACTGAAGAAACAAGTCAAAGGTGGGAGCTTGGAGAAAAATAGTTTCCAAAAAGAAGGAAAGGGAAGAACCCCATTGGAAGACTCTAAACCACATACGTGTATATATGTGTTGTAGATAAAATAAACTATTAACCACCTGTATAATACAACAAGACCATCAAATTTATTGCTGATAAATAACCTTTGGTAACATAATACTGTATAATATGCTTTTGACAAACGGGCATCCATTAATTCGTAGGGATTATTATCTTTATCCCATAAGACTTACATATTTTTACATGTACCTAACCTTATGGTTTTCAAATATTTAGGTTTGTTGTATAACCATGTATTTTTATCAAAACATATTACATTCCTAAAGTATCTCCTTCTTTCTTTTTCAGGCCTTTGACCTTCTGTAATCACCTGAAATAAACACCTATTAAAAAAGATTAAGAGAAGATTGTGTTTCAGAAATCCAATTCAAAATAATTGCTACCATCAATTAACAGAAGTGTTAACCCATGACCTTAAATCCTATCCCACTAGATCAGGTTTCGAATTTAAATGTCATCTATACTCAATCTCAAGTAACAGGTTGATACTTTGATAGTAAATTGTACAAACCTTCAACCTTTTTTCAAAATGAGGATTAGATCGTTTTCGCTATTCCAACTTGTGTTCCTTCCCAATTTATTAAAAAAAAAACATTGTAGCAATATGCATGCCCTTTCGGCTTTCCTTTTCTTTGAAATTCGTTCTACAAAAACGTCTGCATGGTAATTACGTATCCAAAACTTACAAGTCCGGTATATTGTACATGTATTAATTTTTGTTTTCAAAAAAGTTGCTCTCTGTCAGCTGATAACATTCTCCGACTGATTTGAATAGGAATCATCGATAATCGATTTTTCTAAGGCTACTGTCGTCCTAAAGTAACCAAGTGGACACTAACTTAATGTAGTACTAGGGACAAATATGGACAATGACCATATCTCAATACACAGTACAAAATCGATCATTCATAAAATTATAAACCTAACGCATACAAATGTTAAACGTCTTCAATGAACCAAAGCAAAAACTATAAACATCCACCACATGAAAAGAAGCGAACTCCCAATATGGGAGAAAGACCAGGTGCCAAGGAGGAGTCAGCATCTCCTGCTTGCATGCAACACCCGTCGCTTCAGTTCGGCTAAAATATCACATCCAGTTACTTCCATTTCGGAAGATACAAGACTTTAGTATATTCTTTGGTTTGATGGTTCAAACGGTGTAAGTTAGAATATCGTCCACCAGTCTTGACAATGGGACATCTTAGTGTAAGACGATAGACCGTAGAACAAAGGAGGGGATCTCCAACAACACCAGGTTGCAACATCCACAGCAAAACCCTAGTAGAACTTCCTCAGTGACATTGTTAGTCGATCACCAACGTATCCCTGACTGAGAAGCTTATCTGAAAGACGCCTAGCTCTCAGAACAAAATCTGTATATTTGGTACCTGTGTGAGTTATTTGTCTAGAGCCTATAGTTTCTTTGACTTCCGCAAATTCTTGATTGTTGATGGACAGCACATCGTCTATATATCAAGTCAGAAGCTACAACATGTAACTTAAAGTATATTTTCCCTTTACAGACCAAAGATTGAATGAATTCAGCTTCGTACGAGTAAAGAAAAATGTCGGCAAGGAGTGGGGCACAATTGGTTCCCATTGGAATTCCGATACTTTAGACCAATTTAAAGCTTGTATATACATGTACATTGTACATGTACATATTCCAGCCCAACACTGAACGACTGTGACGACAAGACACCATGGCAAAGTCTCGTACATTCAATAGAAGAAAGGATTCGTATCATCTTAAGTTTGCTTCCCTCTTGACGGTTCAGTGGAATTCTAAAAGCTATTGCAACTGAATTAGTTGGAATCAGCATATCACAAACTGTCTCACACACTCATTCTGCTTTTGATCTTCATTTCACAGAATCATCACCAAGTTTTCTACTTTGTTCCTTTTATCGTATTATTCCATCTTCTCATGAAAAGTGTGCGCAATACCTTATATCATGGAATCGCACTGGGATAAGAATGTACACTTGTCTCGAGAAGATGGTCTCATGTGTGTCCTCTACGTTTAGCCCTGTTCAGTAAGGCTATACATGTAATATTATCTTCGTTATCAGCATGTTATGACAGACCATATGACATATACATATATAGTATTCATGTGATTTACATTTTGCGATTTGATAGACTAAATGAATATCGAATCACACAGAGTCATCGTTTATACTATATACTTTGTTGTTCAATTTTCCTTATGGCATTTTACTCTTATAAGATGCCATGTAAAATTTGTTGAAATTGATAATTAGAACAGGGACGTATATAACTTAGAATAACTACAAAAGCGCGATTGTCACAATGAAAAACTTATTTGGATATCTGAAAGACAACAAACTTTGTGTATATATCTTAGGGGATGCGTCGTTCAAGTCTTTCTAATCTGTTTAGAGAAAATTCACGTACTTTTAAATCAGTCTTTTCTTCTTTGTTTATCTTTTTATGCATTTTCAAACACCTCCATCTTATGCAAACAAACTAGGGCAAGGTTCGAGTGTAAATTTCGTGTTTAGATTCTTCAAACAGGGTGACCTCGCCTTTAAAAGTACGCGCCTTGTCCTTATTTCTCCCTCTTTACCTTTTCTGACCGATATTGACCACCTCTTATGTCAATACTTGATAAAATCCATTTCATTTGGTGATTTGTATTTGCTTTATCAAGAGAGTGTATTATGGGGACATTAATGGCTTAGTTTACATCAGAGTGGGAGCTACAGATGTTAGGGATTACTATGTAAGGTATGCCAGGTACGGCACACAGGTATGCTGGCTCAGGTGAAAGTAACATTATCTGAAACAGGTCAAGTATGGTAACCATGACCGCAATATCGTATTATAATTTACATGCGCGTGAGGAAGTTTACATAAGATTTACACGTACGTTTGCTTCTTGCACGTATTCTATGTTAAATGATTTTTTAAATGCTATATCATAGTCACATTATAATACATGTACCTACATACTGACTATAATTATGACATTATGCATGATTCATTAATCTCCAGAATAACAATTTCCTAAATGATTATAAAAAATGTTCTCAAACCAAAATTATCAAAAGAGAATAAAATAAATTTGGTTTCATACTCTTGTTGAACTTCTAAACCCCATGTTTCTATTTCGTCAAAAATGAGCGTCTTCAAATCTATTCAGAATTAAAATGTGCACAGAAGGAATCGGAGGGGAGCTACACAATTCTATGATGATAGTTACAAAAAATGTACCACATCAAGGTGTCTAGAAGCCTCCTTGTAAAATGATTTATAACAGTCATGTTTCTTCTCCTCCATCTTGGCTGCATTCAGATAAGATTTTAGCCTATACATAGTCAACGAGTTCCAAACCCATCCAACACTCTCTTTTTCTGATCTGAAACAATTACTAGTGACAATGATGAAAATCACTGTTTCTATCGACAAAATTGTTGTTTGAAGTGTTATAATGCATTGTGAGATCGCCCACAGATATAAGATCCATCTGTACGTGTTCATCCCGGCATACCTGATTCAAATCAATGACGCCCAGTTTTATGTCATTTTTACGATTCTAATTTAAACATATAGGATGTCATAAAACAGACAAATTATCTAGGGTATCAAACGAAGAGAAAGTTTTGCAAAAGCATGACAATGTGCATTGTACATGTACACAGATGGTGCAAAACAGTCTATCAACCCCATCCCAAATGTAAAAAAAAATCGGAGACATAATAATTACATATTGAACATAACAAAAAACTTAACGGTAACTTCTAAATGAGAAATTCAATGGTTCTTCTTATTACATGCACAGAAATGATATCATCATGTAGGTGACAGTGACCATGCAGCTTTCTATAGACCAACTGGGTGTTCCTAGTTTATCTTGAAAACGTACCTATATGCATGACACAATTTGGACCCGTTAACTTAATAAAAACAAAAACAATTTTACATAAGATTTCGTTATCTTTTTAGCCTTGGTATAAGGCTTACAGCACAAACTCTGGCTATTTTTTGTCAGTAAAAATAAACGGAAATTTGTTTAACTTGAAAGAACAAGTACAATGGGGAAAAAAAGGAATTGTCCGATCAATTTGAGTATGTACGCATATTTGCTTAAAATTTTTTTTTAGGAGCGAACATAATGTCTATTCCGTCAGTGGACAAAATTCAGAAATAGATTGAAAACCTGTATACCCGTTTATGTATGTCTCTTTAATAAGGACATACATAAAAACGACATAGAATGAGCTATTTATGGAAATCAGTCAAAACTCCCCTTGTATGCCAACCTTCACAGTGTATGTGTACCCAAAACGGCAGAATCATACAAGGTAAACGAAAATATATGGTATCATATAGCTTTATGTTATCATGACACCAATCTGAGAAAATATAATATCTTAGTAGGAATAAATTAGCCTTACTTTACAATGATTATTAACCAACTTCTTTTGAGCATTTAATACAGACAGAAGTACATGTGTACGATTTTTTTTTATGATTTACTACGTAGAATATGTTAATGAGGCACATTTTTTTTCAAGGCCAGAGTGTTATATGTCTTTTCAAAAAAGAAGTTATAAACATATTATAGAGAGTGCAGAGCCAATTTATAGATGGCCCGAAAATGACCATTTGGAAGGGTGCATATGCGTCCGGATTTCATATAAAAATTCGAGCTCATTCGTCATTTTTTTTTAATTGCACGATGGTAATCATTTCCTTGTAATTATTACACTGCGCTCTCATATATAGGCTTTGTCTATGTTCATATTTATAAAATGGTTGACTGTCGTTTTCTTAAGACACGAAATAAATTATGGAAATACAACTACAAGTCGAACGATTTTTCCCATCGTAAAACAAAAAGGTATGATACAATTTTAAGAATTTGACATGTTTCTGTACTTGCTTTTTGAAAAATTAATGCTACAATTGGACATATTACAGTGAACATCTCTAGTTCATGAGGATAGATTTCATGTAGATTATCCTTAAAGTTAAAGTTCGGATTATTGATGGATGACACGTCATTCGTGTACATGAAAGTAAAATTGAACTGAGATGCAAGGTGCTTCCGTCCTGTCGAGGATAAGGTCTGGATGAAGTCAGCTTCGTGTGAATATAAAAATAAGTCCGCAAGAAGTGGGGCGCAATTGGTACCCATTGGGATGCCAACTATTTGCTGTGGAATACGCATCCTCCAAATGTCTATCCAAAGATCAGGCATCCGGATTATATCGTCTTCAAAATCACAACGATGCAAACCAGCACCCGTCATAAAGTGTCACCAGAAAAACTCAGATTGCGACGAATTTGTGGCGACGCGTTAACGGAGCCAGATTCCGGCCGCCATCGTAACGTCAGACTAGTCGTTCCCATTCAATTGCAGTCGCTATTTTTGCTAATATGAGACAAAATGTGACATGAGCGGCGTGTATATCATGTTCTGCTGAGGTAACATTATTTGTATTTTAATAATTTACAAGCATTTATAATGTTAGATTGTTTATAGTCGCACATATCCGTTTTACCGCTCTACTGACGTATCGTAGTAAAATTAAATGATTTCAAGTCCTACAATTTGTAAGTGCGAACAATTGTGTATAGTAGGTCACAGAAGGCTGTAATGTAGTTTTCTAATCGATGTTCATATTTTTTCTACTTAATGAAATCCAGTAAACACAGCGAGGTATGATAATCTAAATATGGGTCAGGGAGCCAATAATAATGTCAATACACAATCTAAATCAATCATGCCTGAACATAGGCGGATGTAGAGAAAGTCATATAGACAGAGGACTGTGAAAAAGGTTACATCACGTATCATCAAAGGAAAAAGGGGCTGCTTCTTTTGATTTGACTTTAAGATTCTGCACTTCTCATAGATATTTCTTTCTTAGTGGTATTTATTTCCAAATCCATCTCAGTTTTCATGCACAAGGAGACCTATTCATCAAAATATAACAAGTAGGCACGTTTTTTAATAAAGTAGCTACGCCACTGACTGATGATGACGGCAATTAATGCTTTAGTCTCTTCTTCAAACAAAGAAAGCCCACGTTTGTCGTGGACCAGGGAAAATAAATCCATATCTTGTCGGATTAACCTCTGAGATTAGCCTCTCCTTGTAGAATTCCCTATTCTCAGGGTGTTTCATTTATTATTTATTTCAATCTACTGCATTTCTACCTAAGAACTGCAGAGTAAGGTTTTATTGAGGGCATATTGAGGTTATTGGTATAGGAACTGCAATAAACTGTCTGGTATGCACAGTTAATATGTATAATTAATCCTTTCCTTTATGGAGATAATTAAAGACATACAGGTCATCTTCATGCAAATCTTGAAAGTATTCGTCTTCATTTTCGGCAAAAGTCATCTTTCTTGGAGATTGAAAATATTTATTCTTCATTTCACATCACGTGATTCACACATGCCCATTGTTGCATGGTCGAAATAGAACATCTTCTTTATGATTCTCGATCCAAACAATGAAATATTGCCAAAGACTAAAAGTTCTCTACAAAAACACCGAAAGACGTAGCAGGATGGGTTGGATATACATGTATGCCACAGGGCTAAACTCATTTTAAAGACATTTCGGAAAAAATTTTGAACAGTAATTTTCGAATGAGTATGAAGTAACGATCAACCGAAGTTTATCGGACTTGGCTACATGTACATGTCCCCTTGGGGATTCCTGGTCCATCTGCAGTGACAGTCATGTTACACGTCTTAAAAATTCATAGCATCATTTAAGAACGGATAACTTTGCAGCATGGACCAGACATGTACGTTTCGGGTACTTAACCGTCGCCAGTGATCCTCCATCCAACCAATGAAATATGACCAAAGACTGAAAGTTATGTCCAAAACAAATTGATGGGTTGGATCTATAGGAGTTTACAGGACCCACATTTCAGAAAATTGTTTTGAGAACTACCCTTGAGATTCCATACATCATGTACCCAGATATGTCTAGACTAAATACCCCTTTTGGAAACTTTTTTTTACAATAGGTCACAGTGCTTTACAAATTTATGTTACACAGAATTTTATTTTATCTGTATTTTTCAAAAAGGCATACATGTACACAGTGCAATATGTCACGCAAAAATTATACATCGTGATCAAGGGAAATATGGGCGATTTTATTGAAACTTTTTCAAACCTTGGATTTAATTGAATTAGATAGATCAACATTGATGAGAAATTTTACGATGGCTGAATGTAACAACGTATCATACTGAAATAATTTATAAGTTTTTACTAAATCAATGAGCATGTATGTACAAGATATTGAACGGGATTGAACGTTGTATAATACATAATTACGAGTATCTGTCTCGGTAATGTGTTCACAGTCTGAGACTAAGATTATAGGAATTAATAAAAGTTTCTTCTAAAATAACTATTCAGTATTCACAAACAAGAAAATTCTCGAATATCGCGCATGTATACACATGAAATGTGTGAAAATCTTGTGAAAAGTTACTTTTAAAGTTTCGATAACAATATAAATTGTACATGCATTAGAGAGTAAACACTCTTTAAAAAGTACAATGGAATCTCTAAATTTGCGTAATTAGCATCGAGTACCTTAGAAATACGTTTGGACACGCATATGTATTAGTTATTTTTAATTATTTCGAAATTATTCGGAAAATGTATCGATCTGGTTGTCGTGGTGCGAACAACAAAATGTCATGTTCTCATTAATGTTTACCTTTACGGTCACTGCTTTCCTAAAATTTATTATAATTTAAAAATCCTTTCAATGGAATCCAATTCTATAAGATAAATACAAACATAATAGTATAGTGCCTCCACGCAATATTTGATACTCAACTCTATGTGGTGAATTATATAAAGCTATATTTTGACCCTTCTTTGATTCAATTTCAAAAATGAATTTCATTTGATTCTATAATTCTCTTACATATACATGTACATGTGTGATAGAACGAGAGCTTATAAAATCAAAATTAAAAGTATAAAAGAAAACAAGCCTGTTATCGATATCAAGGATTATCAGTCAATTACCTGTAAATCTACCTGTCAAGATAGTAAATCGTAAGACGGTCTGTAAACAAGAAAAAAAAATCAGCAAACCAGAAAGTACCTCGCAATGCGAAGTACTACATTTGGTTAACTTTGATAACCATAATGTTGTGCCTGGTTACATATACGTAAGTTAGGCGTAAGCAAATTATCTAAATTAATGGTTTTCTCCATTTAAAAGCTGCAGGGAAACATGAAATCGGCGAGGAAATTTTAGATTAGAGTTTAAATAAAAACGAATGTCTTTTTTTTCTTCTTCTTTTTACTTTTTGACATCACATGATGGCAACTAAGGCAGCCAATAGAGCCCTTTCTGCTCTGTATACAAAGTTTATATCTATTGGTGGTATGACGTATGATGTCTACACAAAGCTATACAAATCATTAGTGGAACCTGTTTTATATTATGGAGCCGGAATCTGGGGTCATTCAAAATGGAGAGAAGTGCGCTGTGTTCAAAATAAAGCTTGTCGCCTTTTCCTTGGAGCAAGTAAAAATGCATCAAATATTGCTTCCCAAGGGGATATGGGATATACATCCACAGAGTC
This sequence comes from Pinctada fucata, assembly GCA_028142955.1. Lineage (NCBI taxonomy): Eukaryota > Metazoa > Mollusca > Bivalvia > Pterioida > Pteriidae > Pinctada > Pinctada fucata. Next base: position 4,949,266 of record AP027111.1, read on the forward strand.
CATGCAAATGCTAGAAGTTTACCGTTTATTTTTTCGTATTCAAAATATAGGTGAAAACAGACTAAGTTTTAAAATGTTTAATAACTTTAAAAACTTGGGGCGCTCATGGGAAAAGAAATGTTTTGAGATAGCCAGAAATTATAATTTTTTACATGTTTTAGAAAGTAGTAGCTCAACTGTAAACAAGATTAATGAAATAAGAGACATTTTTGTAGAAAGAGATAAAGAAGAATGGTTGTCATCTCTTTATAATGATAGAAATTTAGAAAATGGTAACAAATTAAGAATATTTAGAAAGTATAAAAATGAGCTTAGTACTAGCCAATATGTTTTAGGTGTTTTAAACAGATCACATAGACGAATTTTATCGAATTTTAGAAGTGGTGCATTACCATTGGCTGTAGAAACTGGAAGGTACACCAAGCCAAAAACAGTTTTAAATGAAAGAAAATGTATATATTGTACAAATGACTGTATAGAAGATGAATTTCATTTTTTAATGGAGTGTGAATTTTACTCAGATTACAGATATATTTTATTTCTTAAAGCTAAAGAAAACTCGCAAAATTTTGAAAACTTAACTTTGGAAGAAAAATTTCTTTTTATAATGACAGAAAATGAGTTACAATCACTTTTAGCAAAGACACTACATCATATGTTCTATAGAAGAAGATACTGTTCATCTCATTCTAGATGATTATTTTAAGAAGTAGTATGTTTTTATGATAACATGATCATTTTAAATATGAGCACTAGAGTGATAAAATTGAAACATATGGAAACTGTGATTTATATTGTCTGTGATTCAAAATTATTATTTTACTGTGATTTGATATTGATAAATTGAGGCAAGATTTTGATTATAACAGTGTTTTGATATTGATAAATTAAGGCAAGATTTTGATTCTAACAGTGTAAATTTTTCATTTATTATTATTATTATTATTATTATTTTTTTTTTTTTTCCTTAAGAGAAAAGTTGAAAAGTATATGATTATTACAAGAAAATTTGAAAACATTATTATAATGAGAAAATGTGAAAGCTAATTATTGCTATGGAAAATGTGAATGTTATTTATTGTTATGGAAAATTTGAAAATATAATTATTACGTTATTATAAATGTAAAATGATAATTACCATGTAAAAATGTGAAAGCATATTTAATTACTAAGAAAAATGTGAAAGAATGCAGAGTATTATTATAAATTAAAATGTGAACTTTTATATAATGTGATACAAGTGAATAGTGTCTCATAAGCCAAGTGTGGCTGGATATCAAATTTTTAAATTATGTATTGATTTTATTGTGATTATAACATGTAAATTTGATATGTGACACTTTAATAAATTATTTCTGATTCTGATTCTGATATAATAAATTTGAGTGTATACACTCTTTGATTTATGTAAACAATGTCATATCAATACATTCATACTGTCAACACTTAATGCATAAAAACAAAGCATACACCACGGGGAGTTTTTATAGATGGAGGAAAATGTCATCAGACTTGTGCTTGTATAAGCTTGAATAAGATTATATCTTTTATAAATACGAAATTGAAATGGTTCACTTCACATTTAATTTAATTTTACGAAATCTTTCCAAGTTATGTTACTGAATGGAAATTTAAGATTGTCAAACATCTAATGAATAGGAAGCAATATAACCCGCATTGACGTGTATAAAAACTTAGATTTGTAAATGTCAATCAAGCTGAGCATTATGGTTATGAGGATACTTTGATATTATTGTGATAGCACAATATCAATGAAATTTCAACTACAGATGTATAACTTTTGCACAACAAATACATTAAATGACTGAAATCACAATAAATAAATGACTGATATCACAATAAATAAAAGAGAAAAAAAAAACGAACAAAAACTGACCGGCAATTCTAATAAATTAAACATATATAAATATCACGCCATAATACTGAGTTTTTCTGATACCACTGTTCTTTGCATCGGCCATTCGAACACGTTCTCCACAGGCTGAGGAACTTCCGATTCAAAAATGTACAATAGTGCATAACATAAGAAAGAACTCCTTTTCTCCTTCAGTGTTAACGGCCGTACGTCCACCAAAGCGTGATAGTTTTTGAATAACTGCATAGATATCAAAAACGCTATAAGAACGTCAATCGTGTAATGTCCTCTGCAAGCTAGAATAAAATACATCCCACATATATTCAATGACCACGAACAAAATCTAAGAACTTTCCACGATTTAGGAGTATATTCTATCAGAAATAAGTTAACCATCGTAAGCATGACTGTGTGACCACTAAAGATGTAGTCCCCGCACGTCCTGTTACCCATAACAGTCATACCGAGCCGTGACCATATCAGGTAAGCCCGGTGAGTTTTGTTCAGGAACGTAGAATTGGGATAAACGTCACAAGCTTTGTGTGTGTCAGGTACGGGAATTGATGTCACATAAATACAGACACTCCGTACAAGATACATGGTACCTAGTAATATCAGAATCCTTCTCATGGCCACTAACCGGCTTTTATGGAAAACCATCAGAAGTAACCACGTGATGGACAAGGTAAGCAAACATATCTCAGCAACTTTACTTCCCCACGGTAGGTATTTTATATTATCAAGAACCATATCGGGCAGCGGTGGATACTTAGTCCGATCCGGAAGCCGATCGTTCACTACAACTATGATGTAACATACAAAAATATGCGATAAAAACATATAAATGAAACTGAAGAATAATTTCCATAACTCCACACTGTTCGTCATTTTGACTTTCTATTCACACAGTGGCTCGGACAAGCTTTCCAGATTTAAACCTCACTTCCTATCGATGATGCACTATTTTTTAAACTGGGGGAAATTTCAAATAGGCTATTTCTAAATATTGTTTGTGTTTACGCGTTTTCTTAACGACGGCAACCCATTGACGGGTTAAGTTCAAGTGCTCGATGAAAGCGCATGTTATAGTAAATCAATAGAAACAGAATGGATTAACAGTCCAGGTAATGAGATGTTGGTCCTACCCGGGGCGGGGAAGAAATGGGAGTATCGTTAATAAAAGTGGTCACTATCTGTCCAATCATTAATTACATAGGCAAATTTCATGAGCGTTATTTTAATGATATCAATTATACATCAATTAAACGAGAAAATAGAGAGTAAGGGATGGGAAATGAAAGTCAATCAAATTCATATATTAAAGGAATGATGAAAAATGTGTTGTGAGTGAAATACAATTTCTTTTTTGAACATTTTTCAATTCAATAAAATGATGGTTTTTTTTTCCTTTACTAAAAACCAAAATTAGATAACTTATGAACAAATACATTTTTGTATTAGATATTTATTTATATATTACTTTTAGCATCCAAATATCTTCTTGTCACCATTTATTTCGTAAATGAATGAAAAGAATAAGCTATCTGATGCCAAATTCACAAAGATCAAATGAAATCGAGATAAAACAGTGAAATACATTTTTTGTACCCTCTCAAATTTTACAAACCACAATGGTTTTAAATTATTCCTGCATATGGAAAATCAGGAACGTTTTATATGTACGTCCCCGGGAAAATCGACCTACTTAAGATGTGAACTTTAATAATGAAATTTATAAACCTTTGACACTTGTGATAAATAACTAGAATAGCCGGTAATAAATATGAAAGGGGAAAATCAGACCGTTGACTTTCTCCTTTTACAATCCGTGCAAATGACTAAAAAATGAAATATTAGATAAAAAGAACCGGTTGTACAATTACACTGAGTCTAAGGTATACCAAAATCACTTTAGATATCAAGCGATCATATACAGTTTGTACACGCACCAGAAACCTACGGGTGATATGGTTTGTGAACTTAATATATGAAATAAAGCTTGAATTATCAAATTGAAAAAGTTTTGCAAAGTCAGGTAAATATATGATCCATTTTACACACACGCAAACCATGCGTAGGTATTTTAAAAGGGAAGAAAATACCAGGAGAGGGGTAGTTTGCTTTGAGAAATAGAACACTGTCATGCATTCAAATGCAGTGTGTCTGGGAGGCTGTTTCAGACTGCTTAAACTGAAAAGTCTTTTCTCTTTATGCTGTATATTTCATTTTTGTCTGCATAATTACAAGACTCACGTTATTTTGTTGTAAACTTGAAGACGTTTAGTATATAAAAAAGAATACAACGTTTTAGGGACATGAGTACGTAATCTGGATAACTACAGTTTCCTGTTTGCCCTGGATGCAAATTGATCTCTTTGTTCCAAATTGTCATTGCATGCTTGTATATCAATAATTCAGCTGTTGTTGTTGTTGTTGTTGACTTCTGTCGTTGTTGTTTTGTTCGTTGCATTTACACGTACATATAGTTATTTTTTAATGTGGCTTGCGTTTATTGTCCCTTTCATGGTTTTATACAAGTAGTAATATTTTTTACATGGTAGACTTTTTAAGACATGTATTTCTACATAAATCAGGTATTATCATTAATTCTGACTAAAAGACAAACTGACACAGTACCCGAAACATGCATTTCTGGTCATGCTGCAAATTGATCTATTCTTGAAGGATGTTATTGAATTTGAAGACATGTAACATTTGCATTTGGACTACTTGGTGAGTGTCACTGCTGGTAGACCAGGAATCCCCGAGGGCACAAGTTCAACCAACTTCAGTTGATCGTTTCTTCAACGCATTCGAAAATTTCTGTAATAAATTTCTTGAAATTTCTGTAATATCATATCCCACTCATCCTGCTACGTCTTTCGGTACATTTTTGGACATAATAGTTTTCACACTCTTCAGCCATATTTCATTGTTTAGATTGAGGATCACTGACGAGGGTTTATTACCCGAAACGTGCATGTCTGGTCCAATCCGTTCTTTAATGATGTTATTGAATATATGAAGACCCTCGACAGACGGACATTACATTAAACCCAAAGTAACAAGACAAAATATATTTCATTTAAAGGAATGACGACAGCATGGACAATGCACGCGGTTGGAGATTATCGTTTCTTACATAAACAATCACAGAATGACTCTAGAGACTCATACATGTACTATATTGTGACTTTAACTGTATGTACGTTTTGGTTTAATTTCAAAAGCTGTTTTACTGTTTATAGTGGATAATTTACAATCACTAAGCAAATATTAGTATATTATCAAATATCCATTTCTAAAACTGAACGTCGTGGGCATTTAAAATGAAAGAGAATGATATATGAGATTCCAAATCCATATTTTACATGTTGTAGAGTGGATACTATTGTTATATATAAATATTTTCTGTCAAATCATTGCATGTCCTATATTTCTATTTGGTTACCCTTTCTTGCAGTTTCTCTGTGAACAAAGAAAACCTTTCACTTTGAGATACGAGAACTGAGCATAACATGGGTCTAACCACTTAATGTTTCAAAATGTTAGGACATTAGTTGAAAATAAAGATAACGTGATCATTTTACGGTATACGTGTAGATTATATATACGTGAACCTTAGATGAAAATAGACTTAGTATATGTATATACACATATAAACGTACTTTAGATGATGTAGGTGTAGGTTTATACCTTAGGTTTTGCTGTAGGTGCTGCAGCTTGGTGTTGTTGGAGATCCCCTCCTTTGTTTTACATTGAAATATCGAAGAAATCTACATCTAGACTATACGGATTGACCACAGCGAAACATCCGGCTAGGTTATAACAAACAGCCATTATCAGAAAAAGAGCTACTTCAACAAGCAGACGAGAACGCAACAAGAAGTAAACCAAACGATCACAAAACAACCAAAGCAGACAAACCAAACATGGGAATGACAAATACATAAGCTGAAGACCTATATGTATATCTGGCACTGACCTTTGACGTTCATCGGCTGTGTAATAGAGAACAGTGTCATTATCCGGATTACATGAGCAAAACCCTCCTACTCATCCGGATACTCGGATGAAGGCTAAAAAGCAGTAAAGTACATGTGATGCTTGAGAAGCGTTCTGCCCTATACTTAAGAAAAAAGGGGCCAAAGATTAAGGCGAATGTCATCAAGGGGACAACCTTGCAGTGAACACTGCAAACACACACAGACAAAAGACTGGAACAAATAACAGATAATCACACTAATACGAGAGAGCTCACATCAAGATTGCACGAAATAAAGGTCTGGGTTCAAAGTCACGAGGCATTGGTCAAAACAAGCTTTTCATAAAATATACTTTGGTATAATGTTATGAAAACTTTGCCCAATCCTTTTTCAATTGTTTGAAATAAAACATGATTAAACTGAATACTATTATTTTTTATCAGGCAAAAAACCCCTAAACTTTTGCAGCTATGTGTATGTAGCGATTTTCCCAAATGCACGAAATAATGATATCGTTCGTAAAAATATGGTTTTTAAGCCTCTAATAGGGAGGAGGACTTAGGAAATAAAAGATGAAGTTCTTGCCATTTGAAGTTCATAATTATTTACTTGTATAACAGTATAATACCCTATACTGTTTGGTTAATATGCCTTGTAATAAATCACAAAACAATAGTACAGTGAATCGAGTATTCAATCAATATATATATGTGAAAAACTAAAGTTTTATTCTAAGACAAAAACACTCCTATTTTGCATAGCCTGTAATACCGTAGGGGACTGACATAATACAGATGTTACCGGGCTGTTTTGTTCAGATGTGTACACATGGTGAATGAAGTCTGTCCTATAAAACCTGTCCTATATCATCAAGATAAATTCACTTTCAATATTTAATGTAGGCCATTTCATGGGAGTTAGCTCGAGCGCTTAATCAATAAGTTTGAACTGAATTAAATAAGCATCCACGGGTAAATTATTACCTTCCTTTGATGACAAACCAACATCTGAAAGCAGCGATTGATGTCTGACAGTTATAAGGTTGGAGTCCAGTAGAGCGCATCATTTACTTGTTATTGATCGTACATGACAAATGAAAGACCTAGGCTAATTCAGCTTTGTTTGAAGGTGTTCGTGTAAAAATGCAATTGCTACTTTGGGACGATCGGGTACGTGAAAAACGATGAATTTGTAAAACTTGTCGCTGATACTTTAAAGGAAAAGAGGGGATCTTCAACAGGCCTCAGTGACAGCATAAAACAAAAACACTAAATAGCGAAAAGACGGCGTGGACAAGCACAACAAGAGACACCAAAAGCACAAGGAAGACCAAACATTAAGGAGGACGCCAAAACACTACACGTAAACCAACGACGCTCGAACAACCTGTTTTGACTTAGGAAGGCCATAAGCCACATTCATAGCAAATGATGTGGTTATCCGCATTACGAGAGCACTACCCTCCATAGCGCGTCTAATTTTTGATAGTTAGATCGTTATTCTTTTCTGTCTGGTGTCTGGTTCATAATAAATATGTTTGAAATTTTCTTCAAGAAGATATAAAGTTGGAACCCTTCCGCATTATTTATATGAAAATATGATCTCCACTGAATTGAATGTTGATCCTCCTTTTGTTATATATAAAAACTTTGCGTCCTGGGAGATTTCTATTTCTCCGGAATTATGGACTGCTAGCCAGCTTGGATTATCTTCACTTTTATCTAATAATACAGGAGACAGTCTTCCAAAGTTGACCAGGCGCATATTGGTTCTCTAATAATTGAATAGAAGTCAAAGTCAACTATAAATCGGAATCCAAAAATCATTAATGTTATAAATTGGCGTACCAAACCTTGGAAAATACAAAAAGTAACTAAACGTTGTTGGGTGACAGAGTAACGTAGATGAGATCTGTTGCCCTGGGAGAGTAAGCATCTCCTGCTGTTAAGTATCAACACGGTACATTTGTAGGTAATGATTAACATGTTTATGCAAAAATGGACTTTTTTCTCTACCTAGTCATATTTCAAGTATTTTTCTTCACCGGAATTATACATGATGGTCAATGTGCTTCTATATCTATGTAGACAGTTCTTGCATGTGATATTGGCTTTAAGTTATTGCTATGAATTGGACTTTAATCGCAAATTTTCAATAATAATGAAATTTATATCAATTTCAGATCCTTATAAATACCCTCACAAATATTAGATACCAGTACTTATTGATTTTACCTTGACATGTTAAATGTCTTTGATAAAAAGTTTTGAGCATATGAAGTATCTTAATATTATAAACTACATTTAAAACCATCTCACATATTCTTCAAGTGTATCCATTTGACATATTGGTCAAATGTGATCTCATAAGATGCATTAAATTATGTAAATAACAGACATATTAAAATTCAAGTACCACGTGACACCTTTATATACATATCGTTGTTATTCTTTAATGCTAGAATATTGACCAAGTGGTGAAATACCCGACAATCCACCGTAACTCAATAAAGCGAAATTTTAAATCTTTAAGTGAACAATAGGTTATTTCGAAAATCCCTTGAAGTCACATGTTATGATTGCTACGTTTGGTTTCCACGGTGAATAGGTGCGAAAGGGGCGTACGTTAATCATGTTGGGCTTCTTTGTCATTTCTTTAGTCATGTGTATCTTATTTAGCTCTATTTAGAAAAAAAACCATTCAAATTTACTATATATAATCTACATACATTGACATGTACATCTTGAAAACTGTTAACACTATATATTAAGTATATATAGCTCTTTAACAAGAGGGCATGGACAAACCCAGGAGTATTATTACAACGTAAAAACTATGAAATAGGTCAACATGGTCTACATAGATCACGAAAACGTTAGTATTGGGAAATGAAAGAAGTACTTTTTAAAGATTTTCAGACAAGTTCTTAGATCTCCATCAATTAAGATCACGTTTGAGTAAAAAAAACTGCACAAGATATATACAAATAAAACGCAAAAAAAACCAACGACGTCAACAACGAACAAGAGATGAATTACACCTAAAGGACCGACAGACAGACTACATGTACACACAGAAACCCTAGAAATATAAACTAGGACACCACATACATGTAGACGGATGAGACGAACGTACACTGGGAGCGGACATTACACCGACATTTGCAAATTACACATGGTGTTGGTAATAGGACTAGGGTTAGGCGTTACAATACACTGACTTACATGGATACAAAGAAGTCTCCCTCCATGCTAGACGCACAAAATGTATAAACACAACCCTTCTCATTGTTCGATAAAATAACAAAGAAGACCATCAGTCGCGGAGATCATCGGTTACACAAACTCTTGAAGTGGATATCGAATGGAATCGGACTCAGTCTACTAGCTAATGTGACCATAATTTTTGGAAGAATGAAGTTATGGTCACATTAGCTAGTAGACCGAGTCCGATTCCATATAATATACGTTTCCAGAGTAAGCTGACTAACCATTACGACGGGACTCCGTGACGGGTGTTGTCAAAATTTTGGAAGGATTCAAGATTTTGACATCAACCGTTATGGAGTCCCGTCGTAATGGTTATTCAGCTTACATGCTTTGAAGTCATGCTGCTAAATAAGTCAAGAAGTCATGCGTAAATTTTTTTCGATCAGTTCAAGATATTATCAACGATAAACAAGTACATGTAGATGGATTGTAATTTTAGCCATTTGAATTTTAAGCCGATCTTCCTTTGAATCTTATTTGGTTTATAGCGTCATCATAGGATAAAGACAATGAACTAATTAATAAATGATCCGTTGTAAGTTTTGTTTAGGGTGCTACAACAGATTCTTGTTGGAGATCCTCTCCTATCTTTTGTCATGATTGATATATGCATGTCTTTCTGTCAATATTTCGATTACTGATAAAGTTTCAAAAAGAGAAATTTTACCATTTCCAGAAACAAGTTAACAGACGTGAGGATTTGTCAATGAGCTCGTGAGTCTTGATGTATTTGAAAGATAAGATAAAATATTGTTTGCGGACGTGACGTGTTGACACATTGTTCCTCCCTCATCATCTATTATGACGATTATGGAATGCTGTATGCGCTATCTGAGATACCGGAATCGTGGTTATCTGATCTAGGTGTCCTGTACTTTAGGTATCACTTACTGACAATGTGACTCGATGAGGGTATCAGTTTTCAAATTCATAGTTTTGTTGATTTTTGAAGAATTAAAAACAAAAAGCAAAAACAAAATATATTATATTCTGTTATATAGAAGATTTGATCTGGATTATTACATTTGAATCGACCCTGTAGGAATCAATACCGTAAAGCTGCCCCCTACAGAGCTTATCTATTAATTGTGTACAAGGAATCAATCAAACTCCATGGAGATCGTTTTCATTCTGAAGTATTTATCTGCAAACCACACATTAATTCGATGACAGCGAAGAATTCGCGGAAAGCACATGAAAAATTAATTTTCAAATGGCAATGCTTCTAACATTTTTTTATTTATGTTGCAAAGGGAGACTTAATAACAACTTCAAATTAGAAAAAAATTAAGTTCATTTCATATACACCAGAATAGAAGTATTTTCTTTGTGATGTTAAAAAGGACCGCCAGCAAGAAGACAATTTGTCAATTGTATATGATAGTATGCTTAAATAACCATACTCTGAGAATTTGGGGACAGAGGTTTTAGCATGGTTTGCAAATATCTTCAAAACTATATTATTGTTTCAATCTGACTGTCTGTCAGCTTTTCCTCCTCTCGTTCATATTTTCGTTGTTAAGGATATCCTCCCTATCTTACTTCTGTTTTTTTATTTTTCAGTATGTCTATTGATTGTGATTTTTTATTTTTCAGTATGTCTATTGATTGTGATTTTTTATTTTTCAGTATGTCTATTGATTGTGATTTTTTATTTTTCAGTATGTCTATTGATTGTGATTTTATATTTTTCAGTATGTCTATTGATTGTGATTTTATATTTTTCAGTATGTCTATTGATTGTGATTTTATATTTTTCAGTATGTCTATTGATTGTGATTTCTTGTTTTATATTTTTCAGTATGTCTATTGATTGCGATTTTATATTTTTCAGTATGTCTATTGATTGTGATTTTATATTTTTCAGTATGTCTATTGATTGTGATTTTATATTTTTCAGTATGTCTATTGATTGTGATTTTTTGATTTATATTTTTCAGTATGTCTATTGATTGTGATTTTATATTTTTCAGTATGTCTATTGATTGTGATTTTTTGTTTTATATTTTTCAGTATGTCTATTGATTGTGATTTTATATTTTTCAGTATGTCTATTGATTGTGATTTTTTATTTTTCAGTATGTCTATTGATTGTGATTTTATATTTTTCAGTATGTCTATTGATTGTGATTTTTTGTTTTATATTTTTCAGTATGTCTATTGATTGTGATTTTTTGTTTTATATTTTTCAGTATGTCTATTGATTGTGATTTTATATTTTTCAGTATGTCTATTGTTTGTGATTTTATATTTTTCAGTATGTCTATTGATTGTGATTTTTTATTTTTCAGCATGTCTATTGATTGTGATTTTATATTTTTCAGTATGTCTATTGATTGTGATTTTATATTTTTCAGTATGTCTATTGATTGTGATTTTATATTTTTCAGTATGTCTATTGATTGTGATTTTATATTTTTCAGTATGTCTATTGATTGTGATTTTTTGTTTTATATTTTTCAGTATGTCTATTGATTATGATTTTTTGTTTTATATTTTTCAGTATGTCTATTGATTGTGATTTTATATTTTTCAGTATGTCTATTGATTGTGATTTTTTATTTTTCAGTATGTCTATTGATTGTGATTTTATATTTTTCAGTATGACTATTGATTGTGATTTTTTATTTTTCAGTATGTCTATTGATTGTGATTTTTTATTTTTCAGTATGTCTATTGATTGTGAATTTTTATTTTTCAGTATGTCTATTGATTGTGATTTTTTATTTTTCAGTATGTCTATTGATTGTGATTTTTTATTTTTCAGTATGACTATTGATTGTGATTTTATATTTTTCAGTATGTCTATTGATTGTGATTTTTGGATTGGTGTATTGTGTTTAATATTTTCAGTATGTCTATTGATTGTGATTTTTTAGATTGGTGTTTTGTGTTTTATATTTTTCAGTATGTCTATTGATTGTGATTTTTTGGACTGATGTTTTGTGTTTTATATTTTTCAGTATGTCTATTGATTGTGATTTTTTAGATTGGTGTTTTGTGTTTTATATTTTTCAGTATGTCTATTGATTGTGATTTTTTAGATTGGTGTTTTGTGTTTTATATTTTTCAGTATGTCTATTGATTGTGATTTTTTAGATTGGTGTTTTGTGTTTTATATTTTTCAGTATGTCTATTGATTGTGATTTTTTAGATTGGTGTTTTGTGTTTTATGTTTTTCAGTATGTCTATTGATTGTGATTTTTGGATTGGAGTTTTGTGTTTTATATTTTTCAGTATGTCTATTGATTGTGATTTTTGGATTGGAGTTTTGTGTTTTATATTTTTCAGTATGTCTATTGATTGTGATTTTTGGATTGGAGTTTTGTGTTTTATATTTTTCAGTATGTCTATTGATTGTGATTTTTTAGATTGGTGTTTTGTGTTTCATATTTTTCAGTATGTCTATTGATTGTGATTTTTTAGATTGGTGTTTTGTGTTTTATGTTTTTTAGTATGTCTATTGATTGTGATTTTTGGATTGGAGTTTTGTGTTTTATATTTTTCAGTATGTCTATTGATTGTGATTTTTTGGTGTTTTGTGTTTGACTTTGAGTGTATTCAAATGTTATTATAATGAAGAAGGGGTAATCTCATCAAGGGATTTTGATACTTTTCACCCTACCAAAATAACAGAATTTCAAAGGGCTATATCTTTTTTCGATTTTCAAATCCCGGTACCTGATGCATTTTAAAACGGGAATCACACATTCAAAACTTCTGAGACTACTAGGCCAAAACTAGAATAAAGTTTGCGCTAAAAACACGAACAACAATGTCATTCTGCGATGCCGTCTTTGGACAGTGATAGTAATTTGAAATATTAATTGCAAAGGGCACAGCCCACGTAGGAAGTTGACCTGACATATGGTTCAAAAAGCAGAAAGGACTTGACGAGAGTGTGGACAGCCATGGGTATAACCTTGCAGCATCACTTTTTGGGTAGGCTGCATATCAGTATTTGACTCTGCAAGTTTGTGTCAAACTACGTGAATGGAGATATTCTTTATTGTACCATCTGCACGCTCATGTCTATCATCACAACGGCGTAGCTCTGCATGAAAAAGTGGAGGGGCACAACATCCCAAAATTTCTAACAAGCAAAAAAAAAAAAAAAAGGGGGGGGGGGATGGGGAGAGGAAGAGATTAAAACAAAAATCGGGGGTTTCATGCTCTGTATGCACAAATTTTAACATTTCTGGTGCAATTCTAAATTTTAAGCATATGAATAAATGTCTGGCGAGCGGTTACGAGCCAGGAATTTTTTTTTTTTTTTTTTTTTTTGGCAAAATATTGACTTATCAGAAAATACTTTCTATACCCTCTATCAATAATAAGTACTTGTAATAATTTTCTATATATAGTTTGGGTTAAATGTCTTCATGTACATTGATATAGTTATTTGTATTATTTAGAAAGTCTGTAAATAACTGGCAAGCGGTAGCGAGCAAAAGAAAAATTTTGAAAATTTACCGAAAAATTGTGGATTTATGTTGCTATTTTAAACAAATGTTGCTATTTTAAACAAATGTTTATAAAATGTTGCTATTTTAAACAAATGTTCTTAAACAATGTTAATGCATCATAAAATTTTTTGATTGAAAAGTGGGGGCATAAACATGGTTGTGACCCCCTCCCCCCTTTTCAAAGTGGGGCGGGGGGGGGGCATGATTCCCCGCTGCCCCCCCCCCCTTCTCCTATGCCCTTGTATCAGTAGTGTTGTACGCCAAATGTACGGATTAAAGATGGTGAATCTGCAAATTTATATCTAAATATGCGCCAGATATACATGTATTAATGGAAATTCTAATGATTTTGCCTTACCTTCTCGACTTTAAGACTGAATAACTGATGGATACTTCTTTAATGTTTATATATTAATAGTAATAACTTACTCGTGCAATTTATCTCCGTATACCAATTACCAATGATGTTCCACAACAACGAGTTTTCATTGATAGTTTGCACATCTCCACACTCATTAATTAATTTTAACTTCCTTTTACCATCCACTTTACGTTCTTTATTGACGTAATCAATGCTCTCATGTGCACCTTATGTTTTGTGAACATTTATACATTTATCAAATTCCCATAACATACAGACTTTCACTTTTTCCCATTATCTTTATTCAGACAGGTCCCCCCAAAAGGCACAGATGAGCAGGCATCGAAATACGCCGTACATTTGCACCGTAAAACAGAAAAAAGCCAAAGCATAGAAAATTATGTCCTAACTGTCCATGAATAACTTGGTCTTCATGCAGAGTTATTACTTTGCTTACCATAGAATGTTTGTATTGTGTCTAGCGTTTTTAACATAACATGAGTGATGCATTAAAATCGTCGAGTCTTTATATGATAACTCTACTCATTTCTTATTATATTAAATGACATTGTGTAATTATTTTGATATTGTATATGATAACTTACCTACATAAAGTACTATATGGACTTTATATGATAAAAAAGTGAAGGATTTCTAATTTGGTTATTTTTTTTTTTTATTTCATTAAAACATTGTATTGCATAAAATTCTTATGAATTGCTATTAACTATAAAAACAAAAAAATGATTTACACGGAAAAATTATACTGTAATTATAGTTTATAAATAATAGATAACAGAAAACGGATACAAAACATATGTTGATATTATTTAACCTCACCGTGATCTGGGGATCGAGATAAAAATTCTCATATTTCCATATCATGGGTGATATAAATTGTATAATCTTTGATATGTTCAAACAAGGTAATTCATCCCGTGTGTTATTCAGTCATAAAGTAGGACTTGTAACAAGACGTGCAAACATACACTAAAGGCTTCAATATTTCATAATGCTGCCTGATACATGTACAAAGTCCATGCCGGGACTACGCGGTGAAATCCGGTATTTTCTTTTCTCTGAACGACAGAGGGGTGGAGTATTCGTACTGTATAGGGCCCTCTATGTCCGACTCGAAAAAATGTAGTAAAGGAAAGCACAGAAACCAGCATCGTCTCTCCCGCACTGATGTTATTCTGTTGTCCGCAATAGTATGGTAATTGTTAAAAAGCTGCAAGGATATCACAAATGCAATGATGACGTCAATAGAGTAGTGTCCCCTTGACGCCAGAATGAAGTACATCCCTAGCACATTCAGCGACCACGATATCATGTGTAATACTTTCATCGTTCTCGGTGTGTATTCATTGATGAAAAGGTTACACATTGTCATCATTATTGTATGGCCGCTAAAAACGTAGTCCCCGCACGTGCGGTTTCCCATAATTGCAATGCCCATGCGCGAGAATATTAGCAATGCCCGATACATTCTATTCCACACTGTAGCATTCGGGTAGATATCACATTCCTTATTCACATTTGGACACGGAATCGAGGTAACAAATATTGTAACGCATCGCAAAAGGTACATCGTCCCCATCAGCGCAAACATACGGGTCATTACAATAAAGCGGTGCTTGTGGAAAAAGCACAAAAACAGCCACATTATCCCCAGCGTCACTAGGCATATTTCTGCAACAGACGCTCCCCAAGGGATGTAAGTCAGATTGTCTAAAAGTACATCCGGTAATGGCGGATACAGCTTCCGGTCCGGCATTCGATCGTTCACATTGACGACGACAAAGCACGTGAGTAGATGACTGAACAGAATATAAGCTAAGCTTGTGGTGAACTTCCATAACTGCATGATGACAGCCCTACAAAATGTCAGGTACACAAACTTAGGGTCCACCTAAAATCCTTCAACTTTACGATTTTTACAACCCGATATTATGGACTCTTCAGCAATGTGTCATTAAGTTATAAGATACGAGTATCACGACTTCTCCAAATAATTTCCTTTCGATTTTTCAGACATGACACACTTTATAATATTAAGGTGAAAACTATTGTTATAATTCCTTTATCACTCCACGTTACTTTAAGGTACGTGGATAGATTTGATATATCTGGGTGACTGCTGTTCATGTGATATTTACGCTACATCTTAAACAAATGAAGATAAAACAGACCCATGGATTACAGTCATATCTTAGATAACACGAACTGACCGGTCTTTCTTCATCACCCACCACTGGGGTATATTGTGTCTTACATCACGGGACGACGCACGATTTCGCAACCGAATGTTGAGAAAAAATGAATTCACCTGTCAGGAAAAGAATGAATACTTGTTATCTTAAGTTTAATGTGTATTGACATTACTACTTAAAGGAGTGGGAAGATAAAATCGACACCCAAAATACAGAGAGAGAGAGAGTTTAATGTCGTAGTTTATTAAACTAGGCCCGTGTAAAGTCATTTGCTCTATCCCCTGGATCAATGACTGAAGCATTCGGAATGAAACATCTGTTCTCTTAACTACATATATATGTATATAGATGATACTGCCCCAGGAGGCATTACCATTGAATGTCTTAATTTCACATTGAACGTGACAAGAGTTGAAGTCCATGAGTAGGCATAATGATATGCATAAAGTTTGAATTGATTAAACACCATATGTTCAATACATTGCTATATTAAAAAGAAAAATATGAATCTTAAATTTTTACGTAAGTGTTTGAAAATGTTACTTTTTAAAGGCTGCTACATCTAAGTCATCATGTTTTTAAAAAAACGAACCTAACAAAAAATAGAAACAAACAAATATACGAATACACAAAACATTCTAAGAGAAAAAACAAATTCATTATGAATTCTACCGGTATACACTGTCCATCATTAGAAAAAAAACACTCTTTCAGTCAAAGGAATTAATAAATTTGGACTGCCTTATTTCAAATCTGCAAAAACATATACTTTAAATGCACTTGTATATAGAAATTAGTCCAATGGAGTTCCAAGATCTGGAGATCTGTCTTCCATATTGAATATTACCTTTCGTTCGCACGCCATAGTTCATAATGCATATCCTCAAATGCAGCAACGAGTGTCTAAATGGTGAAAATTACTGGTGACGCCATTAAAATACGCTTCAGATGCCTACAATCCTCGCGAAGACTCAAATTCTGTGAACCACTGGAGACGAGCAGGTGTAACCGAGCATTGATGTCCAACTTGAAATGATGATGGCTAGGTCTAAAATCACAAAAAAGTTCAAAAATGGCAGCAAAGATCGAGAAATACTAGTACATGTTATGTCGGTTCCTTTCCGTTCTCAGCCATGTCGTGCTGATACCCACTTGTTTTACTATTGAAAACTCAAAGTTTTGATATGAAGTATGACGGATGTTACTCTCATAACATTTACACAGGAAAATTAAGAATAATTAAGATGATGTAAGATGATTTATTCTGTATCCTGATGTAGAAATGTCGCTTGTACCTTCGTCATAAAAGGAATGTTTTTCAAGAGATTACGTCAGAAACTACTTGTATTAGTAATAACTCATTGATATTTAAGCCGAGATTGCAGAATGGTTTTATGTCATTTCAAATATTCTCATTTAAATTCTTAACTTTAATATGAATAAGGTATTGCATGAAAGCAGATGTTTAATTAGGACATGATCATATTGAAAGAATCCACCCTCTTCGGTTTGACGACCCGGAAATAAAAAAAAAAGAAAATTATACATAAGAACTGATTCAACGCACACTACAGTACAAAATAATTGATGAAAAACTAATAATTTCAAGGAATGCCTGTGTCGCCTGCGAAACATAGCGACACTCAGGAATCACTTTTATAGGGTGTGACATCCAAGTGTGACAGACAGACGGACAACGGACAAAGTGATCCTTAAGTGTCACTATGCTTCGCAGGCGACACAAAAACCATATTACATACATAATTCCAATATCTGACATGTGCGAAGATACATGACAGTGTAGTAATCAGATTGGAATTTTCGTCGACGCTCAAGAAATGACATGATTGGTTGCTGGTGTATATGGTAATTCAAGAAAGAAGGCGATTCAGATATTAAATCTTCAACAGTAATACTTTATGCCTAAAGGGCGTGGTACCTATTTACTCTTGGGTGAGGACAAAGGCTAATAAAACATCCAGTTCAAGGCACAGGTCACATTTGCATTATTTCATTATCCAGATGATTTTGCATTGAAAAAAGAATCCAACAACCTGAGGGTCTGCAGTCTACATAGCCATGACTTTACTGATCCATGATTGTTCAGCCAAAAGCATCCTGGTATGTCAGATGATGTTAATCTCCTGACTCTCAGTACATTTGTAACAGCCAGCACAAATTCTCGGCGTACGAATTTCTTACAATTAACCAATAAAATATTTCTTACTGTTAGACAGTAAGGAAAGTAATCATCTAGCACCCAGTAATACACCAACATCAACAAGACACCTCCTGTAAAACTAAAACAAATCATATCAAGTAAGACAATGCATAAATGAAAGCATTCTGAATCAGAACAAACAACAATTTTTTATATGATGGACAATCGGGTATAGCTATCACATAACCTTGCTTCTCTCTGATGTCTTATAAGGCCATTTCTTTGTTATTTTCTGTTTTGCGTCCTCGTGCTGGTAGGTTTTGATCCCAAAGTCATAAACAAAACAAATTTAAAATCATAGAATATTTTGCAAATTAAGTGTGTTTAAAGAGAAGTTCTTTGATTTTTCATATATCCTGTAGAAATGTAAAAGTACTGCAAGGATTATATCTATAATTCTTTTGTTGACTAAAATTAATTAATAATGAAACAAATATCAGTTAGATTTCACATAGTCACATGATATGAAACTGAAACTTTGTTTTATATGCCTGTTTGTTTTTCTTCCTGGCTGGCTGGTAGGTTTCTCAATTTCGAAAGGACACAAAGCAGAATAAAAACAAGAAATGGCCTAAATAGGCGGTACAAAAACACAGAGCAGACACTCACAAAAAGAGACGTAAAATAGACAAGGAACACCAACTCACACCACATATAAGTCTTTTATTTATCAGCCATATTTCAGTTCATCTTTAAAATATGCCTTGAAAACAAGAAGGCAATTATCTGATTCTGAAGGTTCGAAAACATTTTTAAGATTTAACGACGTCAGTGAATTATCAACATACGCCAGTTACAGCAACTTAGATAAATCAACAAAAGTAATGATAAATCACACTTAAATTTTTCAATAACATCAGTAAATTATTTCAAAATGGAATTCAGTTTTTCATTCTTATTTTATGACAATCCACAGTTCTGATGTTTCATTTACTTATCAAGTTTTTGTTTTGGCTTTCCTGTTTTGTACGCATTGGCTTTCCAGATTTTCCCAAGACATCAACGACATTATTCTTGCAAATTGCCCATTGACATCAAAGCAGACTTTAACCATCTGAACCAAGAAGTGGATAAATGAATGAAAGTCAAACACAATACCCAATATTAGATTCCAAAATTCACAATCAAAAGGCGTACACATTCTTTAATAAAATATAAAATAGAACTTTCTGACGACGAAAAAAAGGTAGGAGACAATAATGTAAGTACGGTATGTATTGTAGGTGGTGCAACAAAAAAAAAAAAACGGTACCATGCTACATATTTGTACATGTATTATAGTACAGTTTAAACATATTCGAATTCAAATGTCACATGAATCATGTTACATATATGATGTAAGTTATAGTATGTTAGTAAGAAGGACAAAAAATAAAAAAGAAAATATCTCTCTACGTACAACGAAAGGGGAGTTTCGCTCATTGGCCGCGGTATGATAACCTAGAACACAAAGATTGTAAGCAGCGCCACCCTGGATAATTAGATGTACACTTTAATCTAAAATATAATGCCAGCCAAACATTTTTCACATTACTTTATAAATTTGTTGTTAATTTGCTACTTTATCCTCTTAAAAAATCTGAAAACGGAGTGGTATGTAAAGCGACATAACTCTACGATATTTACAAAGACTACCTGAAATGTAGACTTTGACCAAACTAGAGATTTAGTCTTCAGAATAGTGGTTTCTACCATAAAATTAAGGCATGTCATGATAAAGTTACTCAAAAGAGACATCATTATTTACTTGAATCTCATGTTCAAACGGATTTTCCAATATATATCACCATAAATTACAGTCGACGTTGACCTTACGGGTTAAGTTTTATAGCAACCATTGTAAAGGGCGTTGGAAGGAGGCCTCTGTAAACAAAAATATTTATGAATGCATAAAGTTAACATCTTTCCATCATGTAATACATTAATTTGCATAGAGGAAGATACTTACAAGCATTTTCTGAATAGATTGCAATTTTGCACGTTGTGTTATAGTCTGTGAGTTGACATTGTTTTTGGTATGACAATGAAGACAAACCTGGTACATTATAAAGATATAGCAGGAATAATATAAATAATCCATCGAATGTGCTGACCTATTGAATTTACAAACAATTTAAAAATATCGGGAAAATGTATGGAATCGTGCTTCTTCTAGCTGCGTATGTGCACGTCATCAACGCAATGAGTACTGAGACTCTAACCAACAGTACAAACATTACAACACCTATACCCGCGGGAGACAGTGTCACTAGGGGTCTACAGGAACGGGAACTTATTGTTACCGGGGCAACGGTGGTGATACTTCTGATTTGTTCTTTGTTAATTATTGTTGCCGTGGTGATAGGCAAAATAGAGAATAGAGATACGGGACTGCTCAAAAGTCGTCGGCTTTCATTGGCTGTTGACCACAACCAAAAGGACATAGAAAAGGAACTGGAATCCTATACTAGATACTGAGGACATGCTGAGGACATGGATTGTAGTTATGAATGGATTAAAGAACATTTACATGTATCGTTCATAAATAAATTGCATCTTATGTACGAGGTATATAGGTATAGTATCATTATGTTGTTGTTGTTTTTTTAGTACGACTCATATCATACCCAAATGCAGATTTGGGTCCCGTATGACAGTGATGCATCTATTAGACAAAAGTTGAGATAATATATTTATGGTCTTATAACGCATGTTAGTTAAAAAATATGCATCACCAAGAAAATCTTAGGATTCTATATTCTCAACTTTTGCCATATGCATCACTGTCTGAGCCAAAACGATACACATGTACCAACAATCGTTTTGTGTCAACTTGTCGGGCGAGTTGTTTTTACTTATAAGGTATGATCTATGTCTTGGGAGTGTATCACGATACACCAATAGATATACCAATTTATGTATACATGTATACGGATGTATAATATTGTTACAAACAATAAATTCCAGGACAAATATAAGGAATATAAGTCGTGCAAAATATTTTCTGTCTGTTTCATATTATCAAGTTTCTGATATTGACACGAGAACCATGACGTCGGAGAAAAACTGTGACATCATAAAAATTGTTGCTATAAAAGTTTTGTTGTGTGACTATTATAAAAATAAAGTATAATACATGCTCATTTTGTATTAAAGACCAAAACATATTAAAGCCTCTCTGATCTATTTTAAGCAAAACGTCCACCGTTCCAATTAGCACATAGATAGCTGTTGGGATTTTATATCCACCCAGGATGATGTCATCCTAGGTAGACAGTGATTAAGCCAATCAGAAAAGGGGGAAATTTCCATTCATGTATTTAACGGTTTTGTTTTACCCCTTTTGATCGCTGGAAACTACAATTGAGAAATCAAAACAGAAGCTTTCTATGATCTTTGTCCCGAAAGCGTCCAAGAGATGTAGGAAATAAAAAGAAACTAAATTAATACAAAAAAAAAAAAAAACAGATTACAGAAATGGGAAGAGCTAGACTGGTATAAATGTTACGTCTTCAAAATCATAGCATCATTTAATTACCTGTCAGATAGATTTGCAGCATGGACCAGATGTGATCGTTTTGGGTACTTAACCCTCGTCAGTGATCCCCAATCTTAACAATGTAACATGGCCAAACTCTTTGAAAGTTATGTCCAAAAAAGATACCGAATGGCATAGCAAGATGGATGAGATATGATACTACAAGACCCACTTTTCAGAAATTTCGAGAAACTTTTGAAAACAGAAAAGTTCGAATGCGTTTGAAAAAACGATCAACCGAAATTGATTGGACTTTGCTACATGTGCCCTCGGAGACTTCTGGTCCATCAGCAGTGACACTCATCAAGTCGTAATAATATTACGTACGTCTTCATATTCATAGCATCATTTAAGAACAGATACATTTGCAGCATGCGCCAGACATGCACGTGTCGGGTACTTAACCCCGTCAGTGATACTCAGTCCAAACAATGTACGAAGACTGATTGAGCCTCGTATTGGACGATTTGAATTTTATCAGCCATTTTGCATTATTTTTCCATATAATCCCTTCAGTATCTATATACTTTTGCCACCGGTGTTTTTGAAGGACCTCAATACCACTTTTAAATAACACCTTATCTTGTCTGATCTGAAAGCCACCCACTGCAAGTATGACGTCATCGTCGGACTGAAAGTTTTTGCCAGAAATAGCTGCTTTCAGTTTTCGGAATAGATGTAGGTCTGATGGAGTAAGATCAGGTGAATAAGGCGGATGCTCAATCAAATTAAAGCCGCAATCATGAATGACAGCCATGGCAGTGATACACTTGTGAACAGGAGCATTGCCCTGATGGAACAACACACCTTGAAATAGTGAGCTTTCCGCGGCGCCGTAGTTTAATATTTTCCCGCAACTGTGTTATAGTATGTGCCATTGATTGTTTGTCCTTTTTGGAGATAATCAACAGCAGAATACCTTCAGCATCCCAGAATACCGAGGTTCACAACATATCATCAGGCCTCGTAATATGACCAAAAACCATGATGACAGTTTCTTCCATATTTTTGAATTATATAAGAATGAAATTTATCCACAAGAATAAACACTTAACAAGGCAAACGCTACAAATACAGAAACACCGTTTTTGGACCTAAATATCAAAATTGTAAACGGAAAGATTCATACAAGTGTATATGACAAAAGGGATGATTTTGGATTCAACATTGTAAATTTCCCCTGGCTTGACGGTGATGTTCCAAGATTACCGTCATACGGCATTTACATATCACAGCTCATTCGGTACGCTAGAGCATGTACTGATATTTTGGATTTTCACAGAAGAAATTACAAATTACCAAAAAACTTTTAGGTCAAGGTTTCCGCTTTCATAAACTAGTTAAGACTTTCTGGAAATTTTACAAAAATTACAGTCAACTTCTTTTAAAATTCGGATCAATACACGCAACAGAGTACATTACTTTGGGTATTACACAACCTCTCTTATATGGTTATATGATAAACAAAATAAGAAGGATCAAAGGTAGGCAGCATAACCATCGAAAATGCTTCAGAATCATCAAACACCTTTTATATCGTGGATATGATCCTAATGTCACCAGACGGACACTAGACTTGGTACTTGACAAATCTACAGTCTTGTACAAGCGCATTAGTACTTAATTCTGAATCTTTCTCCCTCTACATTCGCGCTTTTTGCTCTCTCTTTTCCTAAATTTCTTTGGAAGGGGGGGGGGGTTGACCTTCTGTTGTTTAGAATCAAGAATCTCGTATGTATGGATACACACAATGGAAGCTTTGTAAGGTTTCCGTTAAGGCCGTTTTGGCCCAGAAGTCATACAAATTCCTCTAATCATTATGACATACGCTGATTAACTATTACCTCTGACGTCACTATAACGTCGAATGAATATGGAACGTAGAAATTAAGGGGGTGGGGTTACAAAGATAACCATAACATTCGTTCGCTAGCTTCGATTTTGTTCATATTGCATAGAAATACCTCATATACAATAGTTTATAATTTGATATTTGTTTCAAGAAAATTAAACGATGGAATTTCATGCAATAGGCATATAACGTCAAAAATTGACGATCGAAAAACGAGTTTTTAACCCCCTAGATTATCTTAAATTTGTAATAATTCCTCCATTTTCCTAGTTAATTTCAATTTCTTTGTTTAAAGATGAAAAAATAGTTTGAATATAAAATAAAATCATAAAAACATTCATAAATTCAGCAAAATATTTTAAAAATCAGCATACATTCTTCAAATTGGCAACGTTGGCAAAAATAGAAAAGAAACCCCAAAACCGCCAAAATTCAAAGCGTCATGAAAACAGTTACGTAGGTTCGATTTTGTTCATACTTTGCAAAATTTAATCTTGTATACCGATTATCAAATTCTGAGAGTTTCATAAAAAATAAACGAGAGGTTCTTTTTTTAGGGGGGGGGGGGTAGGTGTGTGGAGCCACCTTAATTTGTGAATTCAATAGTCCTGTCAATAACCTTATTCCAACTAAGTTTGCCAAAACACGGACAGAATGGCAATCATATTATTATAGTCATTTCCTAATGGATTTAAGTATTTAAGAATTGCATGTGTTGAAAAGCACGTTGGTTGTCAGATTTTGATTTTACCTCTTCTAAAACCTAGAACCATTAGGAAATTGAGTTATTCATATCTTATATGTGTCCCTCCCCCTTAACTCCTACCATAAATTCTTAATTCGATGTTTTCATTCTTGTATTTACAAACTTTCCTTTTCTGAGTAGCAACATCCCTTCATCGCCTGCTTATGGTGTGTTCACATCTCAGTTGATACGCTTTGCCAGAGCAAGTACCAAATATACGGATTTTGTTCTGAGAGCAAAGCGTCTTTCAGATAAGCTTCTCAGTCAGGGATATGTTTGTGACCGACTAACATCGTCACTGAAGAAGTTCTACGGTCGATATGGGGAACTCGTCATACACTATGATGTCCCACTCTCCAGAATGGTGGATGATATTCTGTCATAGACCATTTGAACCATCCAACCAAAGATTGTACTCTATGTCTTCCGAAATGGAAGTAACCGCGTGTGACAGTTCTACCGAATTGAAGCGGCGGGTGTTGCATGCAAGCAGGAGATGCTTACTCTTCCTGGGCACCTGGTCTCACTCCCATATCGGGGGTTCGCTTCTTTTCACGTGATGGAGGTTTTTGTTTGTTTGCTTTGGTTCCTGTCTTATCCTGATTTTGTATGCCTTCGGTTTCTGATTTTCTGAATCATCGATTTTGTGCTGTATACAGGGATATGGTCATTATCCATATTTGTCAATTTGAGTGGTTTTTATTTTCATTTTACCCGGATTTCGATTTTTTCCATCTTTTTTTTTTTTATCTGATATTTTCGTAATTAAAACCGGATTGTTTTTAATCTGCATGTAAGTCAATAGTTTGAAATCGCTCATTTCTATTGCAATTTTCCCTTGGCTATTCATTACATTTAGCGAGAGACAAGAAAAAAATTTTGAAAATAGGACATTATATCTAATCTAACAAAATCTAGGCTAAATATATATATGCTTTTATTGATGAATTTAATTTTATTATTATTTTAGTTAATGAGATAGTTGAAATCTTATACGTCTTCGAATTCATTAGCATCATTTAAAAGCAGTTAAATTGGGTATTTAACCTTCATCAGCGATATGTCCAAAATATACCGAAAGACGTAGGAAGATGGCTGGAATATGTTGCTACAGGTTGCTACAGGACCCATGTTTCAGAACTTTGAGAAAATTTTGCAAACAGAATTTTTTTAATGCGTTTGAAGAAACGACCAACTGAAATTGATCGAAATTGGCTACATATGCCCTCGAGGACTCCTGGTCCGCCTGCAGTAACACTCAACAAGTGGTACAAATGTTAAACGTCTTCAAATTCATTACCATCATTTAAAAGTAATTAAATTTTCAGCATGAACCAGACATGCGCGTTTCGGCTATTAAACCCTAATCAGTGACTGAAAAACAGTAATTACTGAATGAAGATTAATTTTCGTATAAAGTGTATACGTCATGTTGTGATTACTAATCATTAACTTACCATAAATACTTAAAGTTTACTTTCTTTTTTCTTAGTGTACTATATATAATGAAGTTTGAGCTAATCTTTTAAGGAGTGAACTTCAGGTAAAAAATAAACTATTCAATAAATCAATAAATCTGCTGATTTGTAGCTTGCTGTAAAATCTCCCTGTATGACTTCCTCGTTCCACGTAATCTACCCTCTACCCCTATCTACGATTTATCGAGCCTGATAACCTCACAAGCTAAGATCAAGAGGCACGTCAAGGAAATCAACATTTTTGTTTTATTCGAAAAATAGTCCGAAAAATCATCTCTTCATTACTTGAAAAAAAATCGATCTTAAAATCCATATGACATCAACAGAAAATATCATTGTATAAATAATATCCTGCGGGAGAAGGAATGATAAAGTGAAGAAGACGGTGCCCTTTTGGGTCACTTCACTGTTCCCATAGACTACAATCGATTACAAACGTTTCAGATTTTTTTAACAGTACATTAAACATGTTGTGTGAAATGAAAACATTGGGTTAAACTTGATTAAAATCGAAACCCACTTTACTCAGTATTTATTTGGTAGTTTTATTAACAATGGATTTAAGACTATGTGTCTTCGTTATTGGGACATTACTATTTTGTCATGGATCATGTACTTCCACGGTAACAGAAAATACAGGTTCAGTAACCTCAACATCATCAACAACAACAATTAGTACAGAAGTAGGACTGACATCATCAGATGAAAATACCACGAGTGATAACTCCTCTATCTCATCAATCTCCACCACTAGAGACAATATGAATACTACGTCTAATTCATCACTCTCATCCAGTTTTACAACAACTGAAGCGTCTAATGTCTCCTCTGAAAGCACACTACAAGGAACAAGTAACAGCACCAGCGAGAAAGAGACTTCAGTACAAAGCACTATGAGCAAGGATGTGACGACAGATGAGAACAGTGCGTCAGCTATGCAAACAAATACGACTTCCCAAACCACCGCTGTCAAACCAACCATGACCAGCACCAAAAAGCAAGACGGTAACCAAAATCCAACGTCGTCGGCGTCAACGGTAATTCTTAGTAAGGAAGTGTCTGTTGCTTTAGCCGCCATATTAGTGATAGTGATTTGTGTAATACTGATTATTTTAGCTTGTATGTCCAGTAGGATAGACAGACCAAGCAAAAAGATAGAGAGAAACCTATCTCCACGTCAACTACGCCTACGAAAAGCTGTGTCACATACCACACATGAGAAAGAGGTTGTCACGGGTTGATGCAAGTTTTTGTGATAATTTATTCTATCAGTTGGTATAATTTTTACTAAATTATTCAGTGCCTGACGCCTTTTCGTATTATTTTCTTTGTAACTTAATTTACAACAATGTAATTGCTGACCATCAAATTTTTTCGCACAATGTAAACTAATGTAGGGTAGATATTTATCTAGGTTAACATGTAAAGGTAGCCTTGCTTACTATGTATTAACTCGTATTATAATCTTGTTATAAGCAGTATTATTTTCAATCATTGAAACTTCAAATTTTTGTTATTGTTTCTGATCTCCATATGTCTATTTATCTATAAAAAGAATTGAAAAGATAGAAACTATTCAAAGACTTGTTATATTCTTTATACAAAAATATCTTATCTCTTTCGCATGCGTAAAATCTTCTTAATAAAACTTGTTGTACAAAGGAAAAGAACAAAAGACAAAGGGAAAGAAGCCAATGAAAGAAATAATGACATTCTAAAATGAAATAATCGCAATTCTAAAACTTAAGAGCATCATAAAACATCTTCAACAAAATCACGATACATTGACCACAGCGGAACACAACACAGGAACAAACAACCACAAACAACCAGAGACAATAAGATACGAAAACTTCTAACACAAACAAAGAAACAAGACAAAGGCATCATTGAAACATGAAGGACATAGGACCACAAACGTAATCCACCGCAACGTCACAGGTTCCTTCCACTCTAAATAAGTGCTTTGAAGTGTCTAGTGATGAAACCCTTGGTGCACCAAGATAGTAGATCAAGGTGTTCTTGTGGTCAACTTTGAACCTTTTTATGCTTTATTCAAAGTAAATGGTGTAATTGTCCCGATAAGGAAGGGTCCTCTTTCACATAGTAACCGTTGTTGCTAAACAAAGTACTTTAACCCTATTCACAATATGTTAACTCTCCCGAAGTATTTTAATCTTCTCAACACTTAAAATAACTTTTTCTTCTGAATCTGAATTGGAAATTTAGATTACAGATTGCATATGTCATTTAAGGTATTTTGACAATTTCTGCTGTATAGTCAGAACGGTGTTGTTTCATATGTTAGCAGAATATGCCTACTCCTCCAGGGCACCTGATCTAATTGCTATTTGAAGAGCTCACGTGATAGACGGTTTCTCTCTTCCCTTCATTCCTTTTCCATCGTGTCAGGTTTTCGATATCTGGTATCAGCTTTAGTGTTTGACTTTCATTCGGTCATTTGAATAAACTTCTGTTTGTGATTTTCCCTTAATGAAGGTTTTGTCATTATATAACAATTCTGTTGAGACCACTGTGTATCTAGACAAGTCGGGTAACCACACCATCTGCAAAAAATATAGTCGTCAACCGTCCAATGTCAGTACATGAAACACTTAAGTCTCCCTCCTTTTAGATCGAATGTACCAAAATTGAGATATTTTAAAAGCATTGTAACTACACCCTGATATGATGAATCTGGCTTAACGGCAAATCAATGAAGAAGGGAGGAGATCTCCAACCAGACCCTGTTACAGCACCAACTGCATAAAACTAGAGCACCCAATGTGAAAACACAAAGACGAGCATATTAAGAGACTGTATTACGCACGTCCTCTTTTTATACATGTATCCATTTACATATTCATCTGTGTTGCTTGGACCCCTGTGTTTTACGGTCTTGTTTGTGTGTGGTCATCTAACAGTGAGGAGGTTGTTTTACACCATATTTGTGCGTTCTTCGAGACCTCTGGGAAATCGGAATAGTGGGAGGATTGTGCGCACGTAATCCAGGATAACCACACCGTCTGCTATTAACGTAGCATATGGCCGTCCTAAGTCGGCACCGGTTGCCCATTGGTCTCGTTGGTTTATGTGTAGTCTTTTGTGTTTCATGTTTCTATGCTGTGAGTTGGTGTTCCTTGTCCCTTTTGCGTCTCTGTGGGTATCTGTTCTGTGTTTTTGCATGGGTGTTTTGGGATTTTGCTGTGGGTGCTGCAACCTAGTGTTGTTGGAGTTCCCCTACTTTCTTTTGTAATTTTTGTAAAATTTCCAGAAAGTCTTTAAAATATCTAATTTAAGCGGAAACATAGACCTAAAAGTTTTTGGGTAATTTGTAAATTTCTGCTGTGAAATACCAAAATATTAGTACATGCTCTAGCGCACCGGATGAGCCGTGATATGTAAATGCCGTATGCCGATAATCTAGGAACATCACCGACAAGCCAGTGGAAATTACTATGTTGAACCCAAAATAATCTCTTTTGTCTTATACACTTGTATGAATCTTTCCGTTTACAATTTTGGTATTTAGGTCCAAAAATGGTGTTTCTGTGTTTGTGATAATGTCGAAGGGTTCCAGCTCTATACCCTCTTGAAGAAAATTCCAAACCAATTTCTATGCACCAGACATGTGTTTCGAATATTAAATTATCATCTGTGATGCTTCCAGCGGAGCCACCAGAATCATTTCAGTAGCATCCTCTTTAATTTTTTGAATTTAGATTTGTACATTTACATTGCAGAGAGTGTAACGTTTGCCTTGTTAAGTGTTAATTCTTGTGGATCAATTTCATTCTAATATAATTGAAAAGCAGGATTGTCAGTGGTTAGAATATCATCCAGATACCTAGAAGTGTTATTGAAACATTTCAAATCATCAAACTTTCTTTGCTTTTGAAGATTTTGGATAAATTCTTTTTCGTTAGTGTATGAAAATAAATCTGCAACAAGAGGCGCACAGTTAGTACCATAGGAATCCCTACATCCTGCTTGTATAGATCCTTACCAAATCTAACATTAATATTGTCAAAGAGGAAGGACAAGGCATTACACATGTCACTACATGTCCATGATTTTTATGATTTGTAGTATGTCGAGGAAAAAGAAAGAAGGGGATCTCCAACAACAAGTTAGAGAACGATTTGGAAATAAAACACTTCAAACATCGGGTCGCAGGGAATTGTATTACCAACTCCACACTGCAACACGAAATAAGTGTAGATATAAAAGAAAGGAGGGGATCTCCAACAACAAGTTAGAGAACGATTTGGAAATAAAACACTTCAAACATCGGGTCGCGGGGAATTGTATTACCAACTCCACACTGCAACACGAAATAAGTGTAGATATAAAAGAAAGGAGGGGATCTCCAACAACAAGTCAGAGAACGATTTGGAAATAAAACACTTCAAACATCGGGTCGCGGGGAATTGTATTACCAACTCCACACTGCAACACGAAATAAGTGTAGATATAAAAGAAAGGAGGGGATCTCCAACAACAAGTTAGAGAACGATTTGGAAATAAAACACTTCAAACATCGGGTCGCGGGGAAGTGTATTACCAACTCCACACTGCAACACGAAATAAGTGTAGATATAAAAGAAAGGAGGGGATCTCCAACAACAAGTTAGAGAACGATTTGGAAATAAAACACTTCAAACATCGGGTCGCGGGGAATTGTATTACCAACTCCACACTGTAACACGAAATAAGTGTAGATATAAAAGAAAGGAGGGGATCTCCAACAACAAGTTAGAGAACGATTTGGAAATAAAACACTTCAAACATCGGGTCGCGGGGAATTGCATTACCAACTCCACACTGCAACACGAAATAAGTGTAGATATAAAAGAAAGGAGGGGATCTCCAACAACAAGTTAGAGAACGATTTGGAAATAAAACACTTCAAACATCGGGTCGCGGGGAATTGTATTACCAACTCCACACTGCAACACGAAATAAGTGTAGATATAAAAGAAAGGAGGGGATCTCCAACAACAAGTTAGAGAACGATTTGGAAATAAAACACTTCAAACATCGGGTCGCGGGGAATTGTATTACCAACTCCACACTGCAACACGAAATAAGTGTAGATATAAAAGAAAGGAGGGGATCTCCAACAACAAGTTAGAGAACGATTTGGAAATAAAACACTTCAAACATCGGGTCGCGGGGAATTGTATTACCAACTCCACACTGCAACACGAAATAAGTGTAGATATAAAAGAAAGGAGGGGATCTCCAACAACAAGTTAGAGAACGATTTGGAAATAAAACACTTCAAACATCGGGTCGCGGGGAAGTGTATTACCAACTCCACACTGCAACACGAAATAAGTGTAGATATAAAAGAAAGGAGGGGATCTCCAACAACAAGTTAGAGAACGATTTGGAAATAAAACACTTTAAACATCGGGTCGCGGGGAATTGTATTACCAACTCCACACTGCAACACGAAATAAGTGTAGATATAAAAGAAAGAAAGAAAGAAACTTTTTGATTCAGATGTACAAATGAAAGTTTTCTGTTCTTGATCAAAACATCATTTAATGAGTTTAGATAATCGATCATTAATTTTGTCATGAAAAAGTGTGGTGTATATAGTAGAGAAGTAGCATGAAGAAATCGTATTGGCTTTGTAATTTCTAGATTTCATTTTGTCTATCACATCCCCTGAGTAATAGACCAAAATAAATTTAGGTCGTTCCTCTTTAGAAGTTTCACAATATCTAGTTACGTGTGACGTCAGATTTCTAGACAAAATTGTAGTGGAGCAGTTGCTAAAATAAGCAATAAATCGAAATTTGTAAGGAGACGTGTGCAGTTTTGGTATACAATAATACGTTGGGAGATCCAATTTAGAAATAGAGATAAAGAGTTCACAGCTATGCTTGCTCAAAATGTTAGATACACTTTCAATGCTTTTGATATACGTATAGTAGACGAAAGTTCCGAAACTTAAGTTGATGATGGTGTTGTTGGCTGCTTTATCAGCTGGTACAAAGACATATTTTTCACGTAAGTTACTTAACTTGGATTTAAAATATCTTACAGATTTGGAACCGTGGATTTTGAAAGATATGAGGGCTTTTATTCGAATATCCGTTATATCTAAAAATTAGGTTTTTTCCAGTCATTCAGAGCATGCAGTTCGACTTCTTCTGATTTACACCATCTTTTCGTATAATTATTAATATCTAAGGCTTCCGTAAGCACCTCGCGGCATTTTATAAAATCTATCTTGGATGGGATTCTATAACCAGGTCTTTTTTGAAGAAGACACGGAGCTGCCTGTCTTAAATAATTGAAAAGTCACACGTCACAATATGACCAGCTGGTTTGTAAAGATATTTAGAAGTTGCACATTCTCAAGAAGCAGGTATGTCAGGATCCGATGTAACTTTATTGTAGTTAAAAACAAAGTTTCGAATAGGTTTCTTGTACTTGTAACAAATAAGAGGTGGTTCTACATTTTCTAAATATTGAGGAATGGTACTTTGTACACGATGATCCCGAAAAAATATTAGAGATGTTAAGAAGACCAAAACCTCTGTTAATAAACGGGATTTTTATGAATCATCAATGTAATACGCCAAGTTTGGGAATACTACTATTGTCTTGTAATATTGAAACAATTTAGATTTTATAAGACATACGACAAAGGTACGATGAAAATAATATGTCAAATATGCTTCTATGTATAAGTATATTGGAATATATCTTCTATGGTTATAATTTCGATGTACAATATCTACTTAAATCTATACTAATAATGCCTTATCAGTGATGTTCGAGACCGAAAGATAGGCCTTGTTTTTATGCCAAAAATCCAGCAATGCAACTAATGACATGGCAGTGCAATGAGGGTGATATCCCTTGGTTTTAGGAAATTCGTATAGTTTAGTCACTGATTGTATTCCTGTTTATGCCAGAACAAAAAGTCAAATTACGTATGTGAAAAGAAAAGTCCGGATAGTTTGGTGCAAAGTTTCCCCGAATCGATCAATATATCGCGAATAGTTTTTTTTTTTCGACGAGAACATTGTGTCGGTGTCAGATTTGATATAACTTCTTTTTCCAAGAATTACGGTGACTTTCATATCAAACAGACAATGCTTACTCCTCCTTTATCTGATCTTACTTCATCTTGATGGTTTATTACTCTCATTTCATGGATAAAATTTTCTGACTGTTTTTCTGGTTGGCCAAATTTTTAAATGTTGCTAGAAGAGGATATCGTTTAACAATAATGTGTCTATGGAATGTCATTTTCTTATCAACAACCATAACAAGATCAGTCAGCAAAGTACAGCTCATTATTTATTAACAGACTGAGTTCATCTGATTGAACCAGTACACGTGGTTAATAGTGATGTGCCCTGGTGAATATCTTGAGAAATAAATAAGTAAATAGAATAGGTAAAATATGAAAATAGTTACATTACGGTGCACACGCTATACATGATTGCGTAACCTTATCGATAAGTCATGCCATTGTATTGACAGGAAATGTTTACAGGAGAGCTAAATGACACTTTGAAATATCTCATTCTCAAATGTTCAGAATTTCTTATTGCATGTTTTTGTTCATTTGTTTTAATATATTTTAGAAGACGATTTATGAATGAGGGATCGATACGTGGAATTGGCATATAGATATTGTTAATCTTCATCTTGCTATTTGTTATAAAGAGAACCTGATAATTAGGTTCCTTTATCAAAGTTTTGTTACGCTCTCCTGAATATTTCCTATTTCCGCTGATAATGAATTTGAATCACCGGAAGTAGTCTTGTGTAGGTCTGGGGTTGAACCTTTGTCGGTTCCTTTTAACGAACTTTCCGATTTCTCTCTTATTTTTAAGATAAGATCCCTGATATCACCAGATCCTGATGGTCTTGCAGAGCTTCCTGCGCGTTTCTGAACCTTCAACAAAGGATCTTCCTCATCAGAAAAATCGCTGTCTGAACCAACACTTACAGCTCGTGATAAACAAGAAGTAGATCGATATAACTTCCGTCGACGCCTCTTCCGTTTCCGTTCTCTCCCTCTTCTTGACGACAGTCTCTCGCTTCTGACACTGATCATGCTCCCGATGCTCCACACACTACTAGCGTCAGAAGCATCACTGTCATCGTCCGAGTTCATACCAGACCGGTTCTCTTTTGATATAGCATATTCGCCACTAAGATCGACGAACGTCTTTTTAAGAGAATCATCAACGTAAGTACTACTCTGCAAGGTAAAGATTTCGTTTGATTCCTTTTTTAACTTCTTTATCTTTTTTCGTATTGTTCTCTTATTCGAACTTACACCAAGATTATCGAGTCTGAATTTATTCGGCTTCGAAGTCCTAAGTTTCTTCTCCTCTTCTCCGAATTTATCGAAATTATCTCTTTGAACTTCGTCCGCCGTTGTATTTGCACCTGTTTTACTCTTGGCCTCTGCTGCTTTCGTCATCAATTGATAATGTTTTGGTCTTCGTTTTACTGAAGCACCCCCTTTCTTTTTGTCCGACTTCGACTTAGAATTTTTCAATTTAACATTTTTCCCTTTGGTATGTCCAGTAGTCTTCGATTTATTTTTATCAGTTCCATCAACACGTTGCATATCCCTCTTGTCCATTTCCTTCGAAACTTTAATGCCTTTATCTTTGGTATTTTGTGAATCATCCTTTGTTTTAGTCTCTGAATATTCCATCGCCCTATGGAAAGACTTCGCCACCGACTCACTCCTCATCATCGTATTTGTTATTAGTCTTGCACCAGACAACAAATCTACGGGTTCCTTTTCATTCATGGTAATTCTTTCCTGAAGGACCTTTTCTGGTTTATCGCTCTCCTTATCTAATTTCGGCAAAGCCATATCAGTTACTTTTTCCCCTTCTGTCTTTTTTACATCACTCTTTACCTCTGAGTTTGTTTCCTTTTTGACGGGTTTAGATAACATACGTTCATCCTCTGTTTTGCTTCTGACTAGTGCCTGCATTCCATATTGCGAGAAAGTGCGAATTCCCTGTTGCGTTTCGGTTTGTATAGTCTTTCCTTCAGAATTCACTACTTCAGATTTTGAGCTCTCTTTATTTTTAGTTGTTCTGGTTGCTATTTTCAGGTTAATTTTTGTTTCTTCTGTTATAACCTTCTCTAAACAGTTCGGATCGGCAAGATCAATGTTACGAAGATTTTCGTCGATGTCAGCTTCATCTAAATCCATCACTTTCATTCCCTTTGGTTGTTCATCATTTGCAATGTCTATGGTCTTTGTATCTTGTAATTTAACAACATCATCCGTTTTTTGTATAGCTTCTTTTGCCTCATCATTTGTAATCACTGGTTCATCGTGGTGCTTTGAATTTTCACGGGATATATCTAAACTGACATTCTGTTGCTTTTTCATTTTACTTCTTTCTCTTATATATTCCCGATTCGGTATGATGCGATGTGAAATATTGTTTACAGTAGTAGTTTTATTCATAGAGGATTCATTTGTCCTTTCAAACGATGTCTCCTTTACAATGGACACACCCTTCATTTCATCTGAATCTTTCACTTCGCTCGCCATTTGATCAGACGACTTGTCAAATGTACAAGCTTTCGATTCTTTTGTACTGGTTAAATTTGTTGTCATAATGTTATCCTCCTCCTTTGTCACGTGTGCTCTCGTTGTGCCAAAATCTTCGTTTGCTGTATCAAATGTGGACTCTTTGCTTGTTTCTATAATGCGTCTCTTTTCATTGGAAGATACCTCCATAACATAATGTAGCTCTTCCTCCTCCTTTGTATTTGAGTGAAAGTGAAGAGGTTTATTGACATTTGAATCAAACGTACTATCATTCTTAGGTAAACCTGTATCAGGAGTCTTTACGAAATGTTCATTTTTATTTGAGGTATTTTCCTCATGAGAGAGTTTTGGTTGTATTATTCTATCATCGAAGGAATATTCCCTCTTTGTTGAGAAAGTTATCGTTCTCTCCACCACTTCGTTTTCACTGTGTAGTTTTGAGCCTTTGGTCTTAGCTGGTGGGATCTGTCTGCTTATTTCCTCGGTCCTTGTTATTTCATCCATATCAGGCAAGACATCGGTACTCGACTCAGTTCTTCGTAAATCTTTCTCGTCTGATTTTGCGGTAGTTTCACGAGATGATGAATCCGTCTGATTGTTAAATTCAGGTTTTTTATCATTCATAGTTATTAATGATTTAACTTCCGTACTCCTCGGATCCTCTGTAATATTTTTCGTTCCATGTTTATTCAAATATTCCTCAAGAGTAGTGTCCTTTAGGCCTGAATTATTTTTATCATGAAGTATTTTGTCTTTCTCCTTTATGTTATGATCCCTTGGGATGAACACTATTAAATCTTTAGGCGAAGATTCTCTGAAAGGAACAGATTCGTCACGCTCATCGGTACCAAGCGACACTGACATTTCCGAATTGTACACTTTCCTATCACTTTCATTCCCACCCAAAAGACTGTCGTTTTCTTTAAGCTCATGGACAACATTTCTTTCGTTTACTACTGTCGGTGTGTCTATGTTTGATGTCGCCTTTATATTTGTAACTGTTATTTCTCTCTGTATCATGTTATCAGTAGTCTCTACGAAAGAGGCAGTTCCTTTAAGCTTTCTTTTCTCCGTTCTTGGAGTAGGTTCCTCTTCTTCCTTGTCTGAATTAGGTTTATCTTTATCGCTCAGCTTCGAAGTCTCAGTAGTTAAGCCTTTCTTTTGTTGTTTCACTTTTTCATTTTGTGGAGGCTTTGAATCCAAAATTATTGGTATTAGTGGAGTTGTTGATTCGATTTGATAATTTGTATCTCCTTCTATTTTGCTCGATACGATTTTCTTGTTTTCCTTATTCGTTTCATCTTCAATCGAGAGAATAACTTCATCTCTATTAGGAAGGACCGTTTCTACTTCGGGAATCTTATCTATTTCTTCACTGTTTTCAATATCTTGAAGCTCTGTCAAACAATTTTCAGGTTCTTTCTTTTGATCCTCATCTTCTTTTTCCTTAACTTCCGATTCCATTTCGGTCTCTTTCACTTCAATTCGATTTTTCGTTTCGTACAACTCATCATCCAATTCAACAGCATCTATAGCGAATTCTCCGTTGCCATCATGAGTCAGATATATCAAATCATCAAAAGGTTGTATGACTAGGATTGCAGGAGGTTCAGCAATCCGCGTGTGTTGTCTGTTAGACCTACGTTTAGATGCTGTTCGTTTGAGTATAGGCTTCAATACAGTAGGACGCGCTGTTGTAGCTCGCTCGTCCATCGCTAAATTTTCCAGACTGACGACTTTGCCCTTCACTCGTATGTTAATATCAAATTCGTATTCCTGTCTGATTTCATTTTCACTGGAGTATCCATCGTGGATGTTTCTTTCCCGTGAACGTATACTCTGTCGTAGAATACCATGACTGACTGACTGCCAGTCAGAGGAAATCGAGACCTCGCGCTGCCCATGTGATGTTTTAGATACCCTTTTTGCACTACGCATGAAATGTGGCGCTGGCCTGGCGCTTCCGATTCTACCGTTTGGGTACTGTTTATTGATCAGTTCGATTTTATCTGCAAATGACACTTCTCTGCGCATGCCATGTGGTACCGGGTTTTGTTCACTAAAGCTAGGGACTGATTCCTCCTTCACAGCGTTGTTTACTGGACTACCTGTGTAAGTAGACACTAACATTGGTTGATTGTCAGCAACAGCAACGACTTCCGCAGCATCAGCCATGTCGTCTTCAAACTGCCCGGCCTCCTCATCGTTCTGCCCTGGAGAGAGAAGGGCAATTCGTCAGTCATCCAGAATATACTGCCGGATTACCGTTAAATCTTTTTTCACTGTTTTTGCATATGTTTTCACATTTATTAAATAAAAGAAATATATTTACATCCAACCATCAATTTTATTTCGATGAAGTATGGAAGTAAACAGTGTTCAGAACAACAATATGGCTTACAAGAAATAAAGATAAGTAAAATAAGATCTTTGTGTAATAAAATTTGACACGTAATGATTAAGCACTCTTACCAAACGACCAATAATTATTCACGATCAACAAATATTTCGCAATATTTTAATGAAAAAGGTAAATCTATGTACAAAGTCGTATCACTGAAATTTCACGATCAAAGTTCACATTTTAATGTCCTCTTAAATTATAAAATAACAGATCAAGATAGAAGAGGAGGAAGTCTCGGTTTCTTCTTCGTTTGTGTTGTGTGAGCATTATTTTCGTCCGCATTTATCAAACTAATTTCACTACCAGTCGGAAAATTGTTCATAGATCGGTCAGTCAATGGTGGTAACTGATTTTTCCTGGCATCCACGGGTACAGGAATTTCTATAGCATCTTTTGTGGATGTTAAAGTCGGCTTAAGCACGCTTGGTGTAACTATCAAGTTGGATCGACTTCCAACAGTACTTGCCACAGAGAATTCTCGATGTAGGCCACCATTTTGTTTCCCATGATCATTCATCAAAGATGGCATACCTGTACTTGTTGGCGGGAGTCCCTTGCGTGGTTCTACGCGGTCTTTCTTGAAATACTTTAAGTAGATGCAGTAAGCAATGATAACTCCGACGATGATGAGCAGTATGATCAAGCCTACAGCGATTCCAGCGATCAAACCAGCGCTGGACACAGACGCAGCCGTAGTGGTTGTCGTTGGTACTGCAAAACGGAAAAAAAAAACATTATGTTATCGGCTCACAAACTGAAGCGTATATCCTCTACACATGTACATCATTAATGAATTAATATATGCGCTTATGTATCAATAAAAAGAGCTCTTTGATATTCAAATCTATTCTTTGCTCAAAACGAATTTCACGGAATTATTGATAGAATAGAGTTTTTCAACTTACCACACGTCACTGAAAGTAGAATTTTGAAAAAGATTATTTTTTCTTATAATGTAATTCATAAATATTATATATAGCATATCATTAAAGGTATCCAATTCCTATTGTTGTCATTCTATTCATAGAACACTCCACCATGACATTCTGATTTAAAAGAAGTACGATAAAGAAGAAAACGTCAGACATTTACGATACATGTCTTTACTTCATAAAAATGATTTGTAAAACCTTTTAAAAAGAGTACCGTATCTTTTACCTGCTACGATACATCATACTATAAGTATAGCATTTTTCAGAATGTACAAGAATTAAATAGAAACAGGAGACCTAGCTAGCTGTGGAGTATATACTAACCGGATGCCGTCATTGTGAGTGTGGCCCCTGTATAGTCCACAGAAGTGGCCGTCTGAGTACCCAGACAATCCTGAGGACGCTGGGTGGCCACCACCTGGCTACCATTCTGCATTACTTTCTGAAAATCATACCTCATAATTACATAACATTTTTCCCTGACATTGTCGCCATAGCACATTCTATCTAGACATAACCTCAGACGGTGCATGTATTCTATATATTGTTTTCATTTTCGTGCGTGAACATCGACGGCGGGTGCGGCTAGCCAACAGGGGATGCTTACTCCTCCCGGGCACCTGGCCCCACCTCTAGCTTGCTAGGGTCCGTCGATACTCAATTTGGTACAGTAACTCTATAGTGAGTGCTGTTGAGATTATCGTCAGGATCTTCTTTAACCCATGTTTAAATTGTACATCAATTCTGTATTATTTACATTGAAGAATATTTCGGTGGCGCAAAAATATTTTTCAAATATATACGTTTCTGAATGCCAGAATGTGGTGTTTGTTTCTTTATTATGAAGATCACAATTCGAACTTCTTCACGAACTGCAGTAAGAGTTACATGTTTAAGATGCGTTAACGTTAACGTTGAGATACGGTAACGTTAGTTACCCTACGTATTTCGCTTATCGACATGATATATACTCACAAAGCATGTAAATCTGTAGTAGTCCGTCTCGTCCGGTGACGTATCTAAGTTATATGTGTACAAGGAGGTAGTGGTGCCATCATTTGTTGAATACAGACAGTTCAAGCTCCCATTCTCTGCAATATTATAACATGATATATTTGCTCTTCGTAAATATGTGTAGTCGTATAAAAAAAACTCCAATTTTTTTCTCATATTATACATGTATACTATTAAGGACGTATATACGTACTGCATATAGTAGGTTCACTCAGAAATCACATAATATAAAAAGAATCTTTCAAAATAAAGTATGATTATTTCAAAGTGAACAAATAGAATATAGGAACTCAAGTTTCTGATAATCTACTAGTATCTACATATGCATAAAAGTTTAACATATCCAATACGCCTGCATTGTTTATGCTGTGTTACAAACTGCGACCATTCTTGCTGATATGAGCATTATAACTCTTCTTCCACGCAAAGTTATCAAATATATACTGGTATATGACATTGTGCCTTATAAACATGGATGAATGCGTGACTGAATGTGATGTGCTGTTTTATTATTGTAAAATGTGTCAAAAATAAAATATGAAAAAACAAAACAAAACAAAACCAAAAAACTGCGACTTGTTTGTTTTGCAACAGGATGATTATTTAACTGCAGCTCACTTTTTGAGTATTTTAACTCAAAGGGGAAGAGGATTATCATTTCTTTTCATTTTTTGCGTTTGTTTTGCCGTTGTCATAACCATTGCAACTGTGTCTTGTTGGATATATCAAACTTACGTGAGTAGGCTTGAATGGTGCTACAATACGAGTAGTTATAGCTCATCATGGTGAGGTCCGTACACACGTCCAGATAGCCAGTCTCATTCAGACAGTCCGTGTCGTTAAAGGAATAACTAAACCGGCCAAGTAGAATATCCGGACACTGAATGGTCAAACTGGATATAGTACCTACAAGGATTTCAACGGAATCATGAAAAATGGTAAATTAAAAGAAAAAATGTTTTTTTTTATACTTGGATTCAAAATGTACCTGTCAAATGGGTTTTCTCAAAAAAAAAAAAAAAAGAAAAACAATTGGGAAGATTTGAGAAAGTTACATCGTACATTTTACATGGCTACTAATTGTACATTTGTTGGTTCCATGCGTCATCCTACCTTTCTCCATAAAGATTGACTTATCAGTGTTGGCGTTGTCTGTACACGCCACGGCGTCAGTGATAGTTGTGGTGGTGTCAATGAACTTGACGCGCTGATAATCCGCGTCCTGAAGCTTCACTGTAACAAAAGTATACTAGAGTAGAGCGAGTATCCAACACAAGTAAAATTCAGTAAAGTCACATTTTACTCCATAATTGGTGGTATATGACCATGCAATATCAAGTACTTACGAGTGTAGATGCCCATCTGGTACAGGCTCGTTTTCAGAGTAGTTATGTCGAAGCATATCACAGCTCTTAAGTACGAATTGAACACTTGAAACTGTTCTGATCTATGGATGAAAAAACAGACAGTTTAAAATCCTGTAAAAATCACCCTATTTAGTCAATATTGGAGTCCCTCTTTTCAGGGTCATAAAAAAAGATACAAATTTATTTATAACATGCCATGAAGATCTTATTCATCGTGATGAAATTGTTATATGATAATGATATACATGTACATTATACATATATAAATGTTATTAATTATTATTTGTCTATATCATTCGTTCATTTCTATCGGCTAAAAGCGCGTCAAGTGATACTCTGTAAAAACTCGTATAGATGAAATGTGGTACTACTAGTATTTTATAGTAGCAAAATCTTGCAGGACTTTTCATATAGCACGGCTGCTTCTTTTTACAGAACACATGACGTCATAATAGAGATAGAGATCATTTTCATGATTCGCTTAGAACTCTTCTCTTCTCACCTTGACCTACTACTTTTACATTTCGAGGTCTTAGTCGTGATTGGCTCCTTATGTGTGTCATGGAACCAATCAGCGGACATGTATCATTGACTGAAACATAATAAGCTGACTTTCTTTAATCGCCTTATTGTTTACTTTACAACCAAATTCGCTTAGCTAGATTTAATCTCATTGGTTAATCGTTCTTGAACAGCTGAGAGTTATCGATCTTCCGCTAGGCGGCACTGCGGAGCCCCCGACTTGTAAAAGTAGTAGGTCAAGGCGAGAAGAGTAGAGACCGCGACTTAAGAAGATGAATAGAGATTGTTTGTCATACAAAGCACCGACGCGCCGATTTGGGAAACTAGAAAAATGATAAAATAATGTTGGCACTTTGATTCGGTCAAACCTGGAATTAAAGGCCTGATTTTTCAAAGTGCCATAATTGTATAGTACCTATTTTTCTCCAGGATTTAAGGATTGTCATGCCGTACCAAACAATTGCTTAAAATCAATTATACATAGTCTACCGAACAAATCATTTTTGTTCGATTTTTCTGAAATAATTTCTAACGAAACTTACAAGGCAATATACTTTGTACCGCTGGTCATATAACATTCAAAATTAAGGAAACCCTTGTTGTTGACTTCGTAATAGAGATGGGTCTCATTGAACGTGATTTCACCATTATGACTGGTCTCATAGTCACCAGATATAGGAAATGTACAGGCACAATCTGAAAAATTATAACATTTAAATACAATATTGCTGTTTCTGCAATGGACGTGTACATGTATACAGTATATATATATATATACTTAACCTTTCAAAAAAAGAAAATCTATAAACATTTCTCAATACTTGTTCGTAAAAAATGCATCATGGACAGATATTCGGCTCCCTGGAAGTTTGAAGGTACGAGTCGGCAATCCGGATAATCGTCTAAATCAAGCTTCCCTTCCATATTCCATATTGATATGTATAATGTAATGGAAGGGATTATACAAATGTATGTCATTAAGCATGTTAATAGCTACACACTTTGTTTCTTCTTGTTCTCTGAAAGCACTCGTTCGCAAAGACCACTACGTCATGGTAGACAGTTTTTTGAGTTTCAAGACCGTTTCATAAGAGTTTGGACACGTTAAAGTGATCACACAATTCGCAAAGCATGACAAACCATTGACATAATGCAATAATACTTCATATAAAAACAAAGGGATTTTTTTTATAAAACACTCCATAATAACAATTTGAAATACCATCCTGTACATAATGAGATCTTCTATTGAAAATGAATAGGGAAAGCAGCATGGAAATTGAGATAAAAGTATTATTGGATTAAACATTTTAAAACAAGCATACAATGTAAATGTAAATACAAGAAAAAGTGGAAGTCGTTAAAAGAGATATTGACGTCTAAAATTCTTACTACTAGAAGATATTCAAAAACTTACCAGCTAGAGGCGTCACGGAGAGAAATACAATTATTCCAAATAAGAGCATTGCGGCCGTTATCTGTTATCATATACAAAGTACCTACATAAACACATCTTCCCTAAGTCATCTTTAGGTCGAAATTTCTCCGCGATTTCCTAATTTTCGAAACAAAAATTACTTCATATTTCTCCCAAAATGTTTATTGGATCACCATTTTGCTTCGTATTCTAGAGGTATCCAAGATTAGCAATGGTTTAAGGAAGAGGTCCGGTGAGGGTAATTGAACGGCGACTTGGAAATTTATCTCTAATCTTCGAATATGTTTTGCAATAAGTATACGAAACGAAGAGAGAGAAAGATTTTAGTGGAAATGAGATACATATGGTATGAACAATTTTGATTTTCTTTCTTTTTCAAAAGTTTTCAACCTAGAATGGACCTCCATGGCAATGGAATTAAGGGTGGGTATTGCGCTAAATTCTAATACACAGATTTTCGAAATAGCCGGTCGTGTAAGATTAGTGTACTAATCTTGTTTATCCGATTATGACGAAATATTTTAATTCTACTCTGTGATCGAGCACCATGGGCTTACTGACATTTGGATTTAAAATCAACATGTGAAGAATTAAAGATACATTAATCATACAATCGGACTCGTGTAAAGTTGGAGCAAGCTATGAAATCATAAACCACAGACCAAAATGAAAAAAGGATAACATACTTGTCCATTACATAGGCTGATTGTTTTAAGAAAAAAACCAGTGGTGTTACTGAACTCGCATATTTTTTAACATTTATTTGTGAAACACTTCACCTCAGTAGCTCTGACTCAGAAATCTTAGTGTTAGTAAGGCTAATAATTAACTTTTTGTTAATTTTCCACATTATTTCCTTTAAAAAGCCGATATTTCCTCTTATCTGATATTTATATGAATTTATAAATAAGTAAATAAATAAATAGATAGGTAAATTGATAAATAAATAAATGAATAAATAAATAAATAAATAAATAAATAAATAAATAAATAAATAAATAAATAAAAGCAGGGACGTATACATATGAAAATAAATAAAACAAATGAATAAGGCATTCTTATTCTTTTAAAAAAGGCGCACTCAGAATCGGGATCGTTATAGAAAATTTTCCGCGAAATTTGACTTTCAGTTTCGAAGATGTCGATGTGGTACGTTTTCTTTCCCTCTGACTACATCCTACATGATGTCCATCATTTTAAAAATTAAATGAAAATACTTAATCATATCAGGGACGTACTGGTCGAGGACCAGTGGCCGCCCAGGACCAGTTACCGCCTACTGCATTTTAGAGGGAATTAGAAATAATGACATGAAAATTTGTCAGAAGGCTTTTAGAAATATATTTTCCTGATTATAAAAGAAATAATCTCATCCGGTCGCTAGATTTGTTAAAAATACAAGAAGAGGATTATTGACATGAATTCTGGGGTTGGGGAGAGGGTAGGTGTATTCAATCTATCAATGTGGTCGTTTGCTTTGGG
The DNA here is from genome assembly GCA_028142955.1 of Pinctada fucata. Lineage (NCBI taxonomy): Eukaryota > Metazoa > Mollusca > Bivalvia > Pterioida > Pteriidae > Pinctada > Pinctada fucata. The sequence goes on from AP027111.1 coordinate 4,993,972, forward strand.
ATTTTTTCCTAAAAAAGGCACTATACTATCAAGTAAAGATTACTTTTAATATGAATCAAGGCAAAGCCTTATGTGCGAGCGGAGAAAAAAGACACCAAAAAAATTGTAAAACCTAAAACCTTGATCTCAAAATCAAAAACTTTTCAAATCATAACCTTAATGCGATTCCAGGAATCCCTCCCCGCCGGTCAAGCTGGACCTCCCCTTCCCACTGCAGAAAAAAAAGAAAAAGAAAAATGAAATCTGGATCCATCCCATCAACTTTACACAGACGTAAATCATTAGCGAGGGAGTCTGAAATCCCTCCCATTTCCTCTCTAGTGACCTTGAAATCCATTTTAAAAATTCAAATCTTTCTTCTTTACTACATAATTATTTCGATCATATCTATCTTGTTTGTTTGATACACTGAAAAGTGTTAGAAAATCGTGGCAGTCTTGTGTTACTTTTCCTTCTTGTATTACTAAAATCATGTACCATTCTTGCACGTGAAAATGGGCGCACTGCTACAATGACGTCACATATAGAGGAATAATGACGTCAAGTATACTGCAGAGTTACGTACCGTTTTGTCGTCATTAGTGATAAAGATGGCGGATTAGTTGCTGCTGAATTTCTGATTTTCAGATGAACAATTCGGCGAGTTTCACTTAATTTTATTATGCCATAAAATAGAAGAATTCTATCCATTGCGACTTTGTCAAGGTATGTTCTCCTGCTCTGTCGTTTAAGGGAATCGAGTCACTTTTACCCGTATCCTCGGTCCTGTTACCATACTTTTTCAGCTCCAAGTATGTATATCTTTTGCTCGTGCATTTTCCCATACTTACGTATACGCGTTACCATAAATGCGAGCTTCGCTCGCAAAGGCCCTTTGGGCCTTTGCAGCAAGCTCCGCTCGCTATTACTGTGAAAGCACTGGAACAAAATATTTCAGTTTACAGAAATAGGAGCCAAACAGGCGGTAACTGGTCCTGCAGTCTTGCAGAAAGTGTCCAATTTCAGTCACACTTCAAGACATTCTATAAACAAATTAATCAAATTTTTCAGAGAAAATTGTATATAATCGAGTGTGATAAGGGTACACCATTGTACATCCAAAGTTTCAATCAAATATTTCATCAATTACAAATTTTATTTGCAAGAAACCCTGAAAAATAGGCGGCCACTGGTCCTCCACCAGTACATATTACGTCCCTGATCTGTTATCTGTTATGGTAGATCCCTCCTCGTTAGGAGCACCTCACTTGGAGTATGAAATATATCCGCACACCGGTAACAGGTAAAAACTAAAACTATATACATATTTACAGAGCATGATCAGAGTCCATATCTTTTCCGTGTTGGCATATTACAGATATATTCTATGCACACTAGCAGACCAAATATGGACGATGAATAATGGTCTAAAGCTTCTTGGTTACAGCACAGTCTGCACAGAGGCTTGAAGTTATGAAGGTGTAACCCAAAAGGCCCTATATAAGTAAAAAAATGACCTTACCCTCGATAAAACCCCAGTCTGTTCTTGCTTACTTTACGTACTTGTCCTAATAAAAAAAGAAAGAGAGGACACCAATTTTCGAAAAAACACGCCTTGCCTCGCATTCTAAGCCTTTGTTTGCCAATTAATTTTGCTATTTTTCCGAACCTTTTATGAATTAATATGAATTATGGCAAAGCCATAGTGAGGACGCACGGTGACATTGAAAAATTACTACTTCAAAAATTGAAAATGTAAATTTTTTAATTAGAGATAGAAGATAAATGAGCATGTAAATATAATACCAGTGATAGATAAACAAATAAATATGAAAATAAATAAATAAATGAAAACGAAATAAAAAGGAGAAATAAAAAAAATCATACTCCAAGAAGAGAATATGGTGTATTGAACGTGAATTTCAATGAATATTTCTTCAGGAATTAACATGATTAAGCCTATCCCACACGTTTTTCCACATATGTACAACCCCCCCCCCCCCCAAACAAAAGACAATAGAATAGAAACAACGTGAGGGTCTGGCGAAATATTTAGCTAATGTACAGATAGTATGCGAAACAACGTTTTTCATGCTACATGATGACGTTGCATTCTTACGTAATAATGACGTTGCATAATGACGTCATGATGTATTAGTCGTAACTTGTTAAAGATGGCAGTAAGATGAAATGGTTTCAAGTCACATATTATCAAGTAAGTAAAGCATGATTCAATGGATTCAATTAAATTATTAACTTCGTATATACCGCTGAAAACAGGTTGCCAATAATCCTCCGTCCATGTAGACCGGAAGTCACAGATGATGATTCCGAATATACATGGGTTGAGTGGTAAGCCCCGAGACTCTGGCGAAACCGCACGGCTGAGTTTGTAGGTTATACAGAATTTGTACAGAATTAACATTGGAAACCAGTATTTTTCCTATTTATTTACACGTGTTATCTTCAAGAGGACTACGTCCGCGCTGTGGTGCGGACTGCGTCCTCTATAAGCTGAATGATGTCAACAATTCATTCATAACTTTCTTACTAATTTTATAGATTTATTTCGGAAACAGTAGTTTAATGCTTCATGAAAGTAGTAAAACGTCACAAGTGCCCCCTCTTTGGGCACTGCTTGGGGGCACGTGCCCCTGTGCTCCCCCCCCCCCCCCCCTCAAACACACACACACCTTGGCTGAACCCGCTACTAACACTTTAGTGAAAAAATATGCTATAAGTGAGATAATAGCACTAGAACAAAGATACAAGTATTGCTGCTACTACTGCTTTGATTTCTCAAAGGAAGACCTTCCAGTTTTAATTTTATGTTTTATTGTTTTCATCAATTCAAGTTTTTAAAAAGAATGTGTAGACAAAAAGATGGAGAGAGAATTTTCACTGACTTTTCTTTGCCTCCACTGTATTGGAAAGTTCATAACTGTATAAATTTACGGCCAACCGCTTACCCCCAGTATTTTATGGACAATGGTCATAAGTGATAAGGTCATTTATTTACAAGAAATAAAATTGTACAGATACATCTTTCATAAGAATTTTTCGCACTTCACACAAATATAAATTTCAAAAGATGTTTGCTGTTGGATAAAGGACACTCAAGGTCATTTCTGAATGACAAAGGTCATTTATAAGCTAGGACTATATTGCCTTGAAGCACATTTTTCAACAAATTTGATCATAATTTACAAAAAATGTTATATGGGATACATGTACATGTATTTGGATTTTAGACAAAGGCCACTCAAGGTCATTTCTTAAAGGCCAAGCTTTCTTATAAAAACAAGGACTTTACACCCAGATCTTAGTACTACAACTTTCAAAGTCAATTGAATTTTTCAAAACTTTTTGCTATATTTTATGCATTTATGTGAATTGTAGATTAAAATGAACACAAATTCAGAGTTATAAAAATACTACATTATACATACATTCGTGTCATTTTTACATTCTCATGAGAGATGTTTATACTGGTAGTAAAACTTTTTTTAAGCAAATTTAATAAGATTTATGTTATTTGTGTGAATTTGACTCACAAAATGAATACAGAGAACTTTTGTGTGATAACTTTACATTAAGATTAATAGTGTGAATAGCCAAGTTGATAATATTTGACTGTCCCAGACAGAGTAATAATTGTGATTATCTCAGGCACACGACTGAGGTAATATCAGATAATCTGTAGCAAGCAGTCCAACCTCACCATGTGATAACATTAATCACCTGTCCAGGGCTCGGTGGAGAGACGTGATTGAGGCCTGAGGAGTTCTCCAGTATTGATTTGTGCACGTTCTGTGCAGAATTGCGTCATACTGCATTGAAATCACTCAATATATCTCAATCCCCGTAATCTGACTGTATTTCTTCATTTCACATTGTCTGTATTGATGATCACCTCAGGTTCTTTTCTCTCTTGCCAACAGGTGGAACCATTTTGTCTGCAGATGACCTGATGCTCTGAATTGAGTAAGGTAAGTAATGACTAAGTGATTTATACCAGTAATAATCAATTTATGTATCTTATCCCTTTTTGTCTCATTTACCATTATGATTAACTGTGATACTGATTTTTCTCTACACAATAAATGCCAACCATCTTTTATTATACATGTAATACCAAGTCTGTCTGTCCATCCATCTGTAATCCTTCTGTCCATCCATCCATCAATCCAACCATCCTGTCATCTATAATCCATCCATCCATTCTTCTGGTGCCCCTATCTCAAAGATTAGGGGTAAATTGTATCTGTCCAGTTTGTTTATTTTTTTTATCTTTATTGAACTTATAACCTAGGCCAAAACTTTTGAAAATATGATTAGTTCAATTATTTCATGTGTGCATTGCATGTGACAAGACCATTCATTTTGTACCTTGACCTTCCGGTGCCCTTGACCTTCCCATGCCCATGACCTTGGATTATGACCTACTTAAAGAAAATTCTAACTTTGGCATTATCCAATATCGCTTTGTACTATAATCTTTGACCCACTGACCTTGACCTTATTCATAACTTATGGATCATTTGAGATACAGCTTAGATGTTTCAAATGTACATTTGCTTGTGACAAAACTTTACGTTTGATACATGTAATTTGATCTTTGACCTTGTTACCTTGACCTTAGGATATCACCCAATTTATGGAAAACAAACTTCTAGCAATATCTCTGTCATCTTGAAAGGTCTTCTTTAAGAGAAGAAAATTTGAACAGTTGACCATGACCTGGTGACATTCACCTTCATGACTAACCATACATTAGAATTTTAATTAAAATCTTTAACCAAGTTGCTATATTTTTGTAAGATACAGCTTAGTAGATATTCATGATATTAGAGGTATAACAATATATCGATATATTGCAAATTGGTATCATATCGCGATGCGAAATGCATATGTATTATGATATATCATGCCTTTATAGATGAGAAGAAAAAGTAATAGAATCTGTAGATTTTTGTCATTTAATTAAAATAAATCATCTAAAGATAGGCATGGAATGAATTTCAATCTTATTTGTCAATCTCTTTCGAAGAGGCATTATGCTAGGCTTTGCTTTTAAAAGGTAAGCGTAGCGGAGTGCCCCTGACTCTGTGAAAGAGATTTCTTATTTGTCTATAGTAGAATCTTTTATCTAATTGAGTATTTGCTAATTGTTTGATATTTTCCTGTAAATATGAATACTGTTTGAATGCATGATATTTTTGTCGCCTGCAAAGCATTGCGACACTTAGGGATCGCTTTGTCCGTTTTCCATCCATCCATCTGTCTGTCTGTCTGTCTGTCTGTCTGTCTGTCACACTTTGGGTGTCACAGCCCATAACTTTTGAATGATAAGTGAAAGGGCTTTGATATTTGACATGTGTGTTCCTTGTGACAAGATCTTTCTACACATAGCATAATTTAACCTAGTGACTTTGACCTAGATATTTGACCTACTTTAAAAAAGAATTATGATTGTATATATCTTTTGCTCGGTAAGTGATTACTGATAGGGCTTTGATATTTCACGATTGTATTTCTTGTGACAAGGCCTTTGTACATATACCATACATGTAAGTTTTGACTCTATGACCTTGACCAGATATTTGACCTAATTAAAAAAAAAACCACTAAGATTGGCAATATTTTTTGATTGGTAAGTGATAGGACTTTGTAATTTCACATTTGTATTCCTTGTGACCTTGTGACAAGACCTTTCTAAACATACCATAATTTATTTTACCATGTGACCTTGACCATGACATTTGACTTATTTTGCATTCTGAAAAGACCAAGTATGTGGAACTTTTACTTTTAACCTTTGAGTGTGATTTGAAAATTAAATAAACTCGTGATACCATGGGGTATTGTCAATTTGTCATTGTTTAAGACAATGTGTTCATATTTCACTTTTACATTGCTGGTGATCCTTTGACCTTGACATTTGACGTACATGTAGTGATTTTGACAGTTGGGTTTTACTTCTTACCATATTCTCTTCAATCTTCATCTTTATTTTAATCATGTTTCATGTTGATCATGACAAGAATTGTCACATTTTTCTTATTTAGTATTTTTGGAGAGTGTCAATTTGTATGTCCGCGCTATGTAATCATTACGGCACTTGTATGGAGACTTTGCTGATTCCATTCCTCTGTAATTATGTCACACATTCACTTTCCAGATGTACTTTTAGTTTCCAGATGTAGGGGTAGGGCCACGAGACACCTAAATTGGCCCTCCATTTCCTCTAGAAATATTAAAATTCCATAAGAAATACTTGATATCTCTCATGAAAATACACGGGTATTAACCGCTTTTAATGAAAAAAATATGACCATGGTAAACGAAGTGCAATTCGACTGTAATAGTGACGCCATGAAGTGACGTCATTTTGACGTTGTTGACAAATATGGCGACAATTGCTGGGAAATTTGTCTTTTGTGGAAGAATTCAATGTGACCGCATGCGTTAACTAAGATAAAACGTTTATGACAAAAAGATATAAGGAAAATCTTTTATTTTTTAATTATATATAATTTTCCATCTTTGTTAATGCATGCGGCCATTGCTAATTTAATAGAAATATTTAGTTTTTTTCAGCAATTTCGTAAAATATTGCCGATTGTGGCGTTTTCAGAGGGTTAAAAGCTATTATTGATAAACGCATTGTTTACAAAAGACAGAGATAGATTCGTTATTCAGTAGGGAGCGTATCCAAGTTTCAAATTACAGTTAAACATTCTATGAAGTACAATGTTCAAAATTAGGACCAATATCGGGCTTCGTGACCCTACCCCTTTAGATATATGCTTACTTATCACAAGGAGAATGTGTCTTCTGATTTTAAGGGCAAAGATCAAGGTCTCTGTTAGAAAAAAAAAACAACAACTAGATAATGGTTTCCAGGTGTTAACTTAAGGGGTAACGAGCGTCTGCTCGTATAAATGACAGAAGAAATAAAAACATCTGAATAGAATTTTTACAATTTACTGAAATTTGAAGTATGACAGTAATTTTGATACACCTTTCCATCAATAATAGAAAGAGTTCCGATAAATGTACTTTAATAACAGGAAAACTGTTAAACACGGATTGAAACGAAGGAATTGGCTATGCGAGTTAGCTCGCTTACCAGCCACTCATTACCCCGTAAGAAACCTTTCATCAATGTAAATCAAATTTGAATATACGCTTACTTATCAACTTCAAGAATGGAAGAAGCTTATTGATTTTGAGGTAAATAGATAAAAGGTCAAGGTCACTGTTAGACTGAAGACTTAAAATAATGGTTTCCAGATAAGACAAGAACCCTTTCACCTATCCAAAGAAATGTAGATACAATGTATATGCTTTATTGTTTTGAGGGGAAGAAGCGTATAAAATTATTTATTTTTGGGTCAAACGATTAGAGGTCAAGGTCACTGGCTTTAAATAATGGTTTCTAGTTAATAACTCAAGAAATCATTTCACCAATTTAAACCAAACTCTAACACTTATTCAAAACCAAATTATAATGAAAGATGAACTAGAAATGAAGACACTGATACCCCCGCAAACAAAGTTTTGGTGGAATATATATAGGAATCACCCTGTCTGTCCATCTGTTTGTCTGCATGTCCGTCTGTCCCCCACAGCTTGTCCGGGTCATAACGTACTTGTATACCCCTCTGTAGGGATTTCAATAATATTTGACAGAATTGTTACTTATGACCTAAGGGTGTGTCAAAAGTCAAAGGTCAAGGTCTCAATAGAATATATGAGGAACATGTACACCTTGTCATATATAATATTTCACAGAATTGTTACTTTAGACCCAATGATATATCATGACCTTGTACAAAGGTCATAGGTCGAAGGTTGGGGTCACAAAATTGTCACAACGGGGTCATATGTCTTGCTTACATTTTATTCTAGTTTCACTCTTGTGAAACTTAAGGTATCAGTTGATACAACTATTACTAAAGTCATAAGTGATAAGGCTTTAATAAGACCTTTCATTGGTATCAACAATTTTTACCTTATAACTTTGACCTTCGGGTCTTGGTGACAAACATTCGAAAAAGAAATTGGCATGATAAGTTGTGATAAAAGTACAGTACTACATTTCAAGAATAAGCTCAGTGGATATTAGAAGATGGTGATTAAAAGCTGCATCATTCTTTGTCTTTTTTTATTTTAAGTGCATCTCAAATCCTATTGAAGAAAAATTAGGTACATTTTATCATGTTTTTGCTAATTCGATTTTCGCAAATCAATTGTTTACAAACTATTGGATAACTTTTTCTTAGTGAATCTTATTCAACCGTTATGGGTGAATTTCTAAACTATTACGTCATAGACATTTTGAAATATTGAAAATATTAAAATTGGCTTAAGTAGTCATTAAGCAAACTCAAATAATTTCAGTATTTCTTTGTCACAGGATAATATACAGCAAACTGATGGTCTTAAAGTTTTAATTAGAAATTTCTCAGTTTGTCATGAAGTAGATAAGGCTGCTGAAGTTTGACTAAATTAAGAGTAGTCGAATGGACAAGATTACATAATTCTGTTAGTGATTCATAGACTTAGTCACCCCGGCTGAGTGCAACCATTATACGTAACCATCTTATAGACGTAATATTGTCTGATAGCCGTATGATCACGGTGATACATGTTTTCCCTCGGGAAAGATGATTCTGCACGTCGTATTCTCTTGTATTATCAAAAGACACGACTGAAAGGTTTTTGGGAAAAAATAAATTGAGTGCTGAACACTTGGCCTCCTTATCTCTAAATCTTCCGCGGTATTATATCACCTTGACAATCATGTAATGTCGATCTTGCACTTTATGACAAGAAATAATTAAAGACAAAATGTACCAAGTTAATTTGCATCGATTGGAATTACCTGGGACGTATTTGGCATGCCATACCGTATTGATTTACAGTTCAATTGGAGGTAAAGAGGGAGATTATTACAGAGAAAATATGTAGATGAGTTATGAGATTTCTAAATGCCTCTTGCAATTTCCAGGAAGTATTTTACAACTCGGCGAGGTCGGTTGGTTATCTGATTTCAGTAGTATAGTAAACGTGACTCGGCTGTTTCTGCTTCGTCCTTATAGTAAAACACTGACTCGTTCTGATGAGACCTGTACGACGTCATTACATGTACAGGTGCCCGAATTTTGCCTTGGAGTGTTCGAACTGGTAAGATCAGTATGACATCACATCAGGTGCCCGAAGTGTGTCTCGAATTGTTCGAATATATGCATACATCCCGATAAGACCGTTAGAACGTCACAGCGGTGCCCGGAATACGCCTTGGTACATGTATGTTCGAATTTATGCATATTACCAAGAAGCGTATCAAATCAAATAGACATATTGAACTCGCATCGTCTTTATTTCAATAGTCAGTCACCTCAGTGTCCTGAGTTTGTAAACAGGTAAGGTCAAGTGTCTGGAAATAGGACCAAGGTTGAGCCCAGCCCAATGTTGAGCCCAGCCCAGCCCAATGGGCCCACCCCAGGTGTCAGACTATGCCATGTCTGTGTGGTAAACAGGGTGATATACGACATTGTTCTGTCAGATATGGATAGGACCTTTCTTGATATTTTAAGGGTCAATACGATCACATCCAAGGTCAATATCACATCCAAGGTCAATATCACTCTGAGAAAATCTAGTTAATCATTTGATTTTGTCATTATTGTTATTCTTGTTGAATGTCACATGTATTTATCACCATTTGTTGAGTCTAGTTTTGAAAAAAAAAATCGTGTAGTGTAGTTATCCGGATTTTGTGTGCAGAACCTTCCCAACCAATAGAAACCCATAAAATAAAAATGTCGATTTCATTATTGTTCAAATCTAATTCAGTCAATGATATATATTTTAACAGATGTGTTTTTGGACAAATGTACATATTTCATAGCATTGCTAGAAAGAAAACATTTTTACTCGTAGGCATTCGATATTGCCACTTTATTTTAAGGCATTTATATTTTATAGCATTGCTAGAAAGAAAACGTTTTTACTCGTAGGCATTCGATATTGCCACTATATTTTAAGGCATTAAAAGAAATGTAATTTTTGTTTGTGAAAGATTCAAAATGTCAATTAAATAAAAGGGCACAATAGCAGTAAAAGGCGATATAATCTTCGATTTTTGACACTGACGTAATACACAATGTTGGCACTGCGGAGCCAGCACCGTTCGACATATATGAAGTTTACTAAGAGCTGAATTTTATTTAGATTGCGTTCGACCTTACCATGAGATCTCGAGGTTCTGGGTCACACTGGGTGACAAAGATTCTCAGACCAACTCATCGTAAGTCACCTTCAAACGGTATCAAGTTTGTATGTAAAGGAGAGAAAAGATTGATGCCCAAATTGGACAAATGGAAGTTGTCTTTGTGACCGTATAAAGACTTTTTGTCCGTATTGAGACTGTTTTGTCGACGTTTCCCAGACGTGCTATCGCCCACGATGTGTCAAACATCAGACATACACGTGAGTCGGTCATTATATTGATGCAATAGGAAGTGTAAATCAGGGTCTGTCGTCACATGTATCGAATTGAGTACCGTTGTAAAAAGTTTATACTCCCGTAAGGCCTTATTTTCTGCTGTTTCGAGTTATTTTTGCTCTATATGCATCGTATCAAACATTTCGTTTATTTTAATGCTCTTTTAATGTTGGAAATCAAACTGTTGTTGGCGTTTATCTCATTGTCATATGATATTTTGTGATATTTACCATATTTTTCAAACTAAATTATTCACAAATCTGACTCCGTTAAATTACAAAGACTAAAAAAGAAAAATTAATGAGAAACCGAGGGAAGAGATGAAAGTCATATATTTACCATCTGACGCTTATTTAAGTCTTGAAAATTATTTTACTGCTCGATGTGATGACATAGATTACATGTATCAGCATGGGTCTTTTGATAGACGTTTTATTGTATTGCGTTGTTTGTCTGTCCGTCCGAATACTGTCATGGGCAAGGCTAATACTTACCTGTGTTAGAGCTGGTGACGGCATGATGGCGACACAGTTTTTAAAAAGGGGAAGGGACAAAATCAGCTGTTTTTGGCCCCAATTTTTGTGATTTTCAAATTTTTTTTATTGTTTTCCACATTTTAAATAATTGTTGAGATATTCATATTTACTGAATTAGTGTCGAAAAAAGATATTCTAAATTTGTATGAGTGATATTTCCCGCCAAAATTGGACATTCTTACTGAAAATAGTAGAGAAATGATAGGAGATTTATCATGATTACATTTTTTGATTCAGCTAGGGGCTTAACCAAAAATGTAATCATGATAACTTTATCATGATTACATTTTTGGTTAAGCCCCTAGGTGAATCAAAAATGTAATCATGATAGATTGGATTCCAACGCATAGTATAAAATGATTGTACATAGAGCAAGTGTGTGCAACAAAGTCATGCTTTGCATGTACACGTACATTTGCAATGTGAAAAGGAATGTCCCATAAAAGTTTGAACTTGTTACATGCACTTGCTCTGGGACATACAATTGAAGGTATGCTTGTCTATTGGCGGAAAATCTTAATTTCTATTGTGAAGTAATAGAGCTGATTTTCAATTTTTGCCCCAAAAATTAGGATTATCAAGAAATAATATAAAATAAGTACTTTTTTGTTTACAAGATGCATATGGGAGAAGAAAAAAAAACCAAACTTTTTTCAAAATTTCGGAATTAGGCCTCTCTCTCTCTTGATTGAATTGCCCCTACCCCTTTTGAGCCCGTGAGAATTCAATAATGCAGAGTATAGTGTGAAATTAGATGATACTCTGCGATGTTCATGAAACCAGAAAGAAATTTTCACCAGCCTCCATTCATTGTTAAAGTGAAAGTTTTCTCGTTAAAATCACTCGTTTTAGGTTTTAATTTCTTGACTTTGTCACGTTTTTATAACATGCTGTGATATAAAGTAAAGTTACGAAACAAGTAGATTGATTTCATCTCTAGACGCTGGAAATACGATAAGGTCAGCTTTAAGGCGGGACATCCTAAATAAGTTTACTATGTACCCCCTCGAAGAATTTTGTTGCTTGTCTAATTTACAAAATTAAAGTCACATTTCCTCCCATTGGTAGCTCTAATTATGGTTTGACCAATTAGTATCATGCTTGCGTGATTTAGAGCACTGACATTATAAAGTTTCACTAGATTTATGTACTGCGAAACATCTTTTTCTCAACGAGCCAAAGTTCTTTGAGATTTACGTCTAAAAAGTCCGGAATTGGCAAGTGCAGGGAATGAAATTGGACCATAGATTTAGGAGTCCCATCGGGACGTAATGGACATGTGCCATTTTCACAAGGGAGACAATTGTCTGCCAAGAGGAGATAAATCAATTTGGAAGCGGAGATGGCGCGGTCAGGAGGGAATGTGAAGGTGTTACGATGACATTTCAGCGCGTTACAAGAACTTAGGGGGAAACGTATGGAAAACTAATGGACTGTAAAGAGGTAATGAATGCATTAGATCAGAAACTAGTTAGGATTTATTTATGCCTTATTAGTTTACGAGAACGCCATGTTCTCTTGATTAAATTCTATATGAATACCAGGGAGCTGATTACGCTAACGAAGGGTGAGCCAAAGATCAGGGATTACTGATGCCAAAAGTCAAAGATTAATAAATCCGGCTGATGTAACTGATTCCTGGCTTTATAGCAATGATTGATCAGGTTCTTGTATCATCTAACGAATGTAATCACTGATCTAAGCATGGAATGTACTTTAAAATATATGACTGACTTAAGAATTAACCAAATTACACGAGTTACTAATTTGAGCACTTTCAGATTTCGTTTTAACATTAACTGACGCTAGATCGATCAAGCAAACTAATAGTTCGGTCAAAAAAAAGAAAGGCGCTTGGTAATCATTAACATAGAAAATCTTAGACTGTAATGTATATATACGTCACGTACAATCATGTAATGAGTGTGTTTCCTTAGTGTGATACACTTTATTCTCATAGTGAACATGTTTCCTAGTGTGATACACTATGTTCTCATAGTGAACATGTTTCCTAGTGTGATACACTTTGTTCTCGTAGTGAACACGTTACCTAGTGTGATACACTTTGTTCTCGTAGTGAACATGTTTCCTAGTGTGATACACTTTGTTCTCGTAGTGAACATGTTGCCTAGTGTGATACACTTTGTTCTCGCAGTGAACATGTTTCCTAGTGTGATACACTTTGTTCTCGTAGTAAACACGTTACCTAGTGTGATACACTATGTTCTCGTAGTGAACATGTTGCCTAGTGTGATACACTTTGTTCTCGTAGTGAACATGTTTCCTAGTGTGATACACTTTGTTTTCGTTGTGAACATGTTGTCTAGTGTGATACACTTTTTTCTCGCAGTGAACATGTTTCCTAGAGTGATACACTTTGTTCTCGTTGTGAACATGTTTCCTAGTGTGATACACTTTGTTCTAACAGAGAACATGTTTCCTAGTGTGATACACTATGTTCTCGTAGTGAACACGTTGCCTACTGTGATACACTTTGTTCTCGTAGTGAACATGTTGCCTAGTGTCATACACTTTGTTCTCGTAGTGAACATGTTTCCTAGTGTGATAAACTTTGTTCTCGTAGTGAACATGTTTCCTAGTGTGATACACTTTGTTCTCGTAGTGAACATGTTTCCTAGTGTGATACACTTTGTTCTCGCAGTGAACATGTTTCCTAGTGTGATACACTTTGTTCTCGTAGTGAACATGTTTCCTAGTGTGATACACTTTGTTTTAGCAGTGAACATGTTTCCTAGTTTGATACACTTTGTTCTCGTAGTGAACATGTTTCCTAGTGTGATACACTTTGTTCTCGCAGTGAACATGTTGCCTAGTGTTATACACTTTGTTCTCGTAGTGAACATGTTGCCTAGTGTGATACACTTTGTTCTGACAGTGAACATGTTTTCTAGTGTGATACAGTTTGTTCTCGCAGTGAACATGTTTCCTAGTGTGATACTCTTTGTTCTAACAGAGAACATGTTTCCTAGTGTGATACACTTTGTTCTCGTAGTGAACACGTTGCCTAGTGTGATACACTTTGTTCTCGTAGTGAACATGTTGCCCAGTGTGATACACTTTGTTCTCACAGTGAACACGTTGCCTAGTGTGATACACTTTGTTCTCGTAGTGAACATGTTTCCTAGTGTGATACACTTTGTTTTCGTAGTGAACATGTTGTCTAGTGTGATACACTTTTTTCTCGCAGTGAATATGTTGTCTAATGTGATACACTTTGTTCTCGTAGTGAACACGTTGCCTAGTGTGATACACTTTGTTCTCGTAGTGAACATGTTTCCTAGTGTGATACACTTTGTTTTCGTAGTGAACATGTTGTCTAGTGTGATACACTTTTTTCTCGCAGTGAATATGTTGTTTAATGTGATACACTTTGTTCTCGTAGTGAACATGTTGCCTAGTGTGATACACTTTGTTCTGGTAGTGAACATGTTGCCTTATCTGATACACTTTGTTCTCGCAGTGATCATGTTTTTTAGTGTGATACACTTTGTTCTCGTAGTGAACATGTTTCCTAGTGTGATACACTTTGTTCTCGCAGTGAACACGTTGCCTTGTGTGATACACTTTGTTCTCGCAGTGAACACGTTGCCAAGTTTGATACACTTTGTTCTCACAATGAACATGTTGTCTAGTGTGATACAGTTTGTTCTCACAATGAACCATGTTGCCTAGTGTGATACACTTTGTTCTCGTAGTGAACACGTTGCCTAGTGTGATACACTTTGTTTTCGTTGTGAAGATGTTGCCCAGTGTGATACACTTTGTTCTCGTTGTGAACATGTTGCTTAGTGTGATGCACTTTGTTCTCGCAGTGAACATGTTGCCCAGGGTGATACACTTTGTTCTCGTTGTGAACATGTTGTCAGTGTGATACACTTTGTTCTCGCAGTGAACATGTTGCCCAGTGTGATACAGTTTGTTCTCGTTTTGAGCATGTTGTCTAGTGTGATACACTTTGTTCTCGAAGTGAACAAGTTGCCCAGTGTGATACACTTTGTTCTCGTTGTGAACATGTTGTCTTGTGTGATAAACTTTGTTCTCGTAGCGAACATGTTTCCTAGTGTGATACACTTTGTTCTCTTAGTGAACATGTTGTATAGTGTGATACACTTTGTTCTCGTTTTGAACATGTTGTCTTGTGTGATAAACTTTGTTCTCGTAGTGAACATGTTGCCTAGTGTGATACACTTTGTTCTCGCAGTGAACATGTTGCCTAGTGTGATACACTTTGTTTTCACAGTGAACATGTTGTATAGTGTGATACACTTTGTTCTCGTTGTGAACATGTTGTCTAGTGTGATACACTTTGTTCTCACAGTGAACATGTTTTCTTGTGTGATACACTTTGTTCTCGTAGTGAACATGTTGTCTAGTGTGATACACTTTGTTCTCATAGTGAACATGTTTTCTAGTGTGATACACTTTGTTCTCTTAGTGAACATGTTGCCCAGTGTGATACACTTTGTTCTCGTATTGAACATGTTGCCCAGTGTGATACACTTTGTTATCTTAGTGAACATGTTGCCTAGTGTCATACACTTTGTTCTCGTAGTGAACATGTTGCCTAGTGTGATACACTTTGTTCTCACAATGAACATGTTGTCTAGTGTGATACAGTTTGTTCTCGCAATGAACATGTTTTCTGGTGTGATACACTTTGTTCTCGTAGTGAACATGTTGCCTAGTGTGATACACTTTGTTCTCGTAGTGAACATGTTGTCTAGTGTGATACACTTTGTATTCACAGTGAACATGTTTCTAGTGTGATACACTTTGTTCTCGTAGTGAACATGTTGCCCAGTGTGATACAGTTTGTTCTCGCAGTGAACATGTTGCCTAGTGTGATACACTTTGTTCTCTCAGTGAACATTTTGTCTAGTGTGATACTTTTTGTACCACACATACATGTAGTAGTGTAAGTGACGTTTAGCGTCTTTCACGTGATACCGAACGTGGTGCTTACAGTGTCGTACACGTCATATGGGAACCACACTGCGGGTACCACATTTGGTACTGATACCACTATACATGCGAGGCACAATGTCAGAATTATACATGTACACCTAGTAATGTTTCAATACCGTTACATTTAGTGTACAAGTACGTGCACGTGGTACTGACGAACAGTTCATATATGTGCAAAAATGATATAAATCCCTTATGTTGCCTACATATATAGGTTCATGTTTCAAAAGAAGGCAGATACGCAAATGATTAATAGGCAAACATATATGAAGTAAAGATAATAGTTAAGGTAGTTTATGAAATACAGATTCTTTGAAGTTATTAATAAGTTTCTTATAGTCCCCAGGAATGCTGTACAATATAAGAATATAATCAATTCAAGAGTCCATTTACAAACAAACAGTGATATTACACATGTCAGCTTTGTCCGACCTTGGACTGTATTTAGTCTTAAAGTAAAGCACTCTGAAACATAGGTCTGACAAAAGGATAGAAGGTGACCTTTGAAAACGAGACAATGCTTAAATGATTCGTAATTAACGATCAGTTATGACTTAATCTGAACACTTGAAAGACTGACTTGGGTATACGATCATTTGACTGCGTGAAAAAAAATGAAACAAAAGAAATTTTGGATTTCTTACTATTACAGAGATCCGAAAATAAAGGTTCTCCTAAAGTTTGAAATAGATCAATATGTGACAGTCCCTCTTTTTAATTTCACATCCACTTGGTCGTTTTCATGTACATGTTGCATGTTTGCTTGCCTTTTGTAAGAGCGATGATGCAAAGGAAGGGGGTGGTATCTGCTATAGGGCTAGGATATACAAGATTACGTGTTCGAAAATGATCGTATTTTTCCTTGTAGTAATATGATTTATATTGAAATGTTCACGGAATAGTTCACGAAGTATTGTGCCTATCTAGAACCTTGCGGAATAGAAAACATGATTTCTTCGTGTTCGTATGTCGGTTGGATGTAGATATGCAAATAGGCGGCAAATAAAGAAACATGAAGAAATAGAATTTTGCCATATTGGACCATTTTTATATTTAGATATTTCACTCTTCTCGTTTTTATCAAAATTACACTGTCAATGATGTAATTGAAAAATCGGTATGATCAATAGTGGAGGAGTAAATGCTACTGAAAAAAGAAGCATTGTTTTGTACTTTTTCTGATGAAGGAAGTAGAAGTGTGTCTTCATTGAATATTCTGCTCATCTAAAATCAATTTGCTGGCACTTATTTTGAACAAGAAATGCTGCAAATAAATACAGATAAAATTGAAGCTAGATGTAAATGTGCACTTTGCATGCTTTGTAACAAAATGTGGGCTGTATAATTTGATTTTTTTTCTTTTTCATAGTTTTTTTTTTTACTTTGATCAATTTAGAAATAAATATCTTTGTTTAATCCCACTTCAGATTAATTTTGACGTCAGTCCATTACAATGGTTTCTTTGGAGCCAAAATTTCTCCGTACATGGAATACTAATATCCATAATTTAAGAAGTGACGCGATGAAAAAGGGACGCTAAATATTCCCAATTTGCAAACTCAGAGTAAAGAGTTTTGGTTTGTTTATGTTTCGCTTTACTCGCCAGATCGGAAATGGAACGCAAATCTCCTTCGGTCACATGACACCTTAAAGTGTTCGATTGTCGTAATGCCATCAAATGTATAAATATTGAGAAAATGAGGAGAAGAAATAATCTCTGCCCTCATTTAACATTAAACAATGACATTCCATTGTTACCGCTAGGCTAACTGATCTCTATGATTAACGACAGCGCTACACAATATCAGCGCAGAGTCCTTATCATAAAGCACGTTAATACTAGATGATGCAGACTTCATTATAAAGTGATATAACGATGTATTTTGTAGATGAGACCGTGTCTACTGAAGGCTAAGATGGAGAGGGATGCTAAGGAAAAACACATGGACTATTTGACTGTCCCACGCAATGAAGTAACCGGAACCGGAAACAGGCGACGCCATTCTGATATAGCCGGAAGTAGCCAAAGTTCCGATATGGGAGTTTCCCGCGAGCTTTGTGGAAGTTTGAGTTCCAGTGATAGTTGTTTGGACGGGAAATCCGGCGGGTACAGAGGCACCAGAGTCACACTACTAGAGCAGGTATGATATCAATGTTTTATATTTGTTTTATTTTTCTTCTAATTATTAGAGACTTTGGAGTCTTGTGATCCTGTTACTATTGGATACTTTCATCCAAGTTTATGTCCGTCACTTTATGCGCATTCACTGAAGTGCATTTGTGATGAAAATCATGAGTACATATAGCACTTCTGGTGAAAACCCGACTTTTGAGGTACACCTCGAAATTCAGACTTTGCAGATCACACCTGTGTATACATGTATTACAAGTATTGAAATGCACTTCCTAAAATTTATCTTTGTCTGTAGCTTTCGGATGACTGGGTGGCACGTATGAAGTGAAATTGTGACTCAGGATTTTCATGGGTACATGTACATTTTGCACTTTTGAATCGCACCTCGCAATTTAGAGCCGAATTTTTCAACCCACAAGTCGAAATCGTCACAAGCACAGGGATTTATCTCTGTGGTCACAAGTGTACTTCAGTGAGTACGTAGGTGTCAACTGTTTTAATGTTACAAGTGACTGTGTTGTATAGTTTGCAGGAGATGCTTACTCTTCCTGGGCACCTGGTCTCACTCCCATATCGGGAGTTCGCTTCTTTTTATGTGGTGGAGGTTTCTGATTTTCTGAATTATCGATTTTGTGCTGTATACAGGGGTATGGTCTTTGCATATACATGTACATGTATATTTTATTTTCGTCTCCTAACGCAAAGCGGAATCCTTGTTAAGTTTATGAATGCAGGTTTCGCTTAAGAATAATTGATGATAAATTGACACAGGCAATATATAATTACAAAAAGTAAACAACCCCAAAACCCGGGGTCAGAGAACAATGCAAATTAAGCGTATAAAAGATATTTCGTATATATTTTCGGATAATGAATCCTTCCGATTGGTTAATGCAAATGCCTAGTAGTTGCGACATCTGTAATGGGTTACATAATTAAAGGTAGTTGTTGTCATGAAAAGTGAATGAGATTCATGATTACCGTCATCGTCGGAAACCCATGATCTATTGCACTGCTAGTAGAGCAGTTGCATTTATTTTACTTCTTACTTTACTTCTACTTTTACCCCACTTCTACGCTTCAGTGGTCACTGTGGTTAGGGATTAGGCCGTGGTATTTAAAATTCGTTTTCCATCCTGGTGTTTTAAAAAATGACACCCTCCAGTTAGGCGAAAACACACAAACATACAATTTTTGTATTGTTGTCAATGACATGTATTATTCTGAAATTTTATTTAAGGCACATATCCACTGTACAAGTCAGGGGAGACGGGAATATGAGCTATTATAGATCCATTTGAGCCGTTTTTCATTTCGAGTAATAAAGCCGTAGTGGAACTTTTTTTCAGTATGACAGGATACCTTTGGCAATCTCGAATTAATTGTGAGTGTATGCTTTTTATCTGGTATTTTGTCTCGAAAGGTACAAGTCCGCACACGTTAAACAGAATATTTCACAGCCATGGCTTTACATTGTTCAATACACACCTGTCCTGAGGCGATCCAACTACAGTTACCTTTTAAAGCTGACCTGTCACTTTTTTACCATTTAAATGTGAAAGTATAATCATCAGACGGACGGACATGCAGACGGAAAGATCATTTATTTATGTAGCAAAAATTACAATGCTTAATGTTTCTTCGTCCGAAAAGGGGAAATTTACATAAAATGTACCCGCAAGTTTTATGTCTAAGATATGAAATGTACCCGCAAAACGTCAGGGTAGGTCAGCTTTAAAAGTTAACTGTAGTCGTCAATACTCGAGACCAAGATTATGTAACCCCTAACCGCAGTGACCACTGAAGCGTAGAGGTGAGGTAAAAGTAGTGGTAAAGTAAACTAAATGCAACTGCTCTATTGGAGCCGATGGGCCGACTCTCCAGGGAACGGTCATTACGTTTTAACGTCAAGCAATATCAATGATTCCAAATAGAAACGTGTTGTACTACCCTGGCCCAGGATTTACTAGTAGTAAACGAAGAATTTACAGGTTTAAATGGTCTCAACAATAGTTGTTGATCATATATGCGAATACATATTAAAGTACTAATAGGTTCTTGAGAAAACGGAAATTTCCCTTTTATTTGTAAACGGCAAAAAATTATTACCAGAAAATGTAAATGGTAATGCAGAAGGAAAAGCACTATTCAAAAACCTAGCTTTTTTAACCATATAAGACATCATTTTTGGTGTACTCATAGGAAAATATAGCAACATTTTACGCTCAGCAATTATCTGTCGTTTTTCTAAACAAGGGTCGAGTATATTAAATAAAACGGCAATACCTATTCATACAGGTAGAAGATATTCACTGATCGTTCAGGCATAAATATGATTATGGCTATTGCATTAATCAAACTTGACCAGTGTATGTTTTAATGACTTAGTGCATTGAAATGATGATTTACTATGTTATTTTCATATGTGCAGAGGGGAAACGCAAAAATGATACCAAATTAAAATTTCATTTTCAAACAGTGCTCTTAAAGTTGAATATTTTTCTCGATATTAATATGTGTCTATCTCAAAGCGTTTTCACGTAAAATCAAAATTTCTGTTTTCTTAACTGGCTGTTAGTACTTTAATTGTTTTATACAATAAGGAGAGGAGGATGTTCAATCTTGGTGAGATGGGATTCATCTGTGTATGTGTACTCTATGTAAAGATAAATGATCCATCGTATCACTCCCAACATTTTGGATGACTGTCCCTGTAAAAATTGTATCGGAAAACGAAGCTTTGTGTGTGGTGACGTAATGGCCTCACAAGTCGCACAGCCGGATCCGATGGATAAAGGTCTTTACGGCGATTTTGTTTGTCTTTGTAACCCATATATATCCACAGCCAATGTAATTTCTCGGAATGAAACTATTGTAACCGTTCGTGACGTCACAATGAATTTTTAAAAAAGCTTTACAGAAACATGCTGCAATGGCTGTTCTAACCTGCAAACCCACCCGCGGTGACCTAAATTTTAACGTCACCTTTTTATCTGGAAAAACGCGATTTCAGAAAACAAGAACGAATCTGATAATGTGATGCATAAACATGTTCATAGAATAAATGTCTTAATTTGTGTTTTGTTATGGTTATGCAACACACAGCAAGTGGATTTTTCGAATGAAATGCGCTAACACGCATTACATGTACTAGTACGATAAATGCACTTGCTGTTTGTTGCATACCCGTAACAAAACACAAATTAAGACAGGAAGTCTCCGATGGGTTCAGAGAGTGATCTCAGGATTGATTTCATAAAGTTCTATGTGGACTTCCCTTTACAAAATGTAAAGATAAGAAATAAAAAAGAAAATGAAAAACACTTGTCTAACGTTTAAAATATCATGTTTGTTCAACGAAACTGTCTAACGTTGTTTCCACGTGAACCGTTCAGCGTTGCAAAAACGTTAGAATATATTCTCAACGTTGCTAAAACGTTGTATTCTCAACGACGTTGTTTCGTCTTTCAAATCCTATCAAAATTCGACATCATTTCAGAGTAATATGCACAGATGTTATTTCAACATTGAAACAACATTGAAAGATTAATAATATTTGAAAATGCTTTAATTTCTCTAAAATCTCTAAAATACATATTATCTGTTCTTAAATGATGCTATTCAATTTGAAGACGTTTAACATATATTATAAAAAGACTTTTTTTAAACGATTAAGATAATCTTAAGATGTTGCCAAACATGGATTGTGCTATGAACATATAACAAAGAGAATTGTTATCTCTCGTCACAGATTACAGGAACCTGGTTAAAGACATATGGTATAAGGGTCCTCAAGTTGGCGGCATCAACTGATAACTTATGCCCTAATACAAACATATTCTAAGCATTTGTTATCAGGTTTTTTACAAGTACTCTTAGAATCCAGGCCACGGAGGCGACGTTTGTCTTTGGCACAGAATTTGAAAAAATATGTCATCGACTGGCATAAAAGACGTAAACAATTATTTGACCGAATAAATCAGATAAATCATATTGACAATGTACCTCGCTGTTGGCAAAAACAAGCATTGCCCCCTAACATCGGCCAAATTTGTGAAATCAGACGCCACTCTTACGTTATCATCAGAACCCACACGTTTGATATTTGTAACCAGCCATCAGTCACACTTTCGACATCAAATTATGATTTTTCTTTTTACATAAGAATATCACAAGATTGATACCTTCAGTGCCATCACACTTGTCCAATCAGAGACACAGATCGAGAAAGTCTACTGTCGATATATTGCTATCCCTGTATAATCCAGTGCCAGATTCTCGTCTTCTCCGGGAGCGCCGTGAGATATTGGAATTGATGCTCGTGGTGTCAATTTTTGGCAACATCTGTCAGTTTGAATAAAGTACATGTTATAACTCCTCACTGCTCTCCTACAATAGATCAAAGAGGGACTCCCAAAAATTAATGAAGTTTCATTCTGATACGTCTATTTATAGGCTTCGTCATTCTTTGCCTGTCAATATCTATCTAACTCAGTGATTAATATCCTTTTATGTACCCGTAATCGGAGGTTCGGGGGCATATGATTTTCAGCGTAACCGTTTGTCTGTTTGTCCCCACAAACTTTACGTTGGCTATAACTTTTGAATGGTAAGTGATAGGGTTTTCATAGTTCACATGTGTATTCCATGTGACAAGACCTTTCCATGGATACCAAAATAAATGACCCTGTGACCTTGACTTTGGAGATTGACCTATTTTATTTTTTGAAAAACTTTTCATATTTGTGTATTCCTTGTGACAAGACCTTTTCATGGATACCAACATTTTTTACCTTGAGGCCTTGACCTCGGAGTATGAAATGTATTAATTTTGTTCGTTACATCTGTTTTACTATCAAAGATACCAACGGGGGCATTTGTGTTTCACAAACACATGTTTTTTTTTTAATTTATGTTATTCGTGGTTTGAATTAAATAATAACGAATTAGTTGTACAGTATATTAATTTTTCTTTTTGTAAAATACTAAACAACATAAAAAAAAAAATAAATAAATAAATAAATGGGAACTTTGTTGCAGTTGAATAAGGTACAGTTACTACTTTTGTTGAGACTAAAAATGTTATCATAATGTCGTCTGCGAAGCAGAAGAGACAGATATGCATTATTCTTCCATCAAGCTTACAAAAATGGCCAAGCATGATGATAATCAAAGTTAGAGCATTTATTTGAAATAAAACATGGGACAGGCAACATGCCCGTTCACGAGTAGTCAGTTTACAAGGTCACAACATACCCGTTCAGGAGTAGTCAGTTTACAAGGTCACAACATACCCGTTCACGAGTAGTCAGTTTACAAGGTCACAACATACCCGTTCACGAGTAGTCAGTTTACAAGGTCACAACATACCCGTTCACGAGTAGTCAGTTTACAAGGTCACAACATACCCGTTCACGAGTAGTCAGTTTACAAGGTCACAATTAACATACCCGTTCACGAGTAGTCAGTTTACAAGGTCACAACATACCCGTTCACGAGTAGTCAGTTTACAAGGTCACAACATACCCGTTCACGAGTAGTCAGTTTACAAGGTCACAACATACCCGTTCACGAGTAGTCAGTTTACAAGGTCACAACATGCCCGTTCACGAGTAGTCAGTTTACAAGGTCACAACATGCCCGTTCACGAGTAGTCAGTTTACAAGGTCACAACATACCTGTTCACGAGTAGTCAGTTTACAAGGTCACAACATACCCGTTCACGAGTAGTCAGTTTACAAGGTCACAACATACCTGTTCACGAGTAGTCAGTTTACAAGGTCACAACATGCCCGTTCACGAGTAGTCAGTTTACAAGGTCACAACATACCTGTTCACGAGTAGTCAGTTTACAAGGTCACAACATACCCGTTCACGAGTAGTCAGTTTACAAGGTCACAAAATACCTGTTCACGAGTAGTCAGTTTACAAGGTCACAACATGCCCGTTCACGAGTAGTCAGTTTACAAGGTCACAACATACCCGTTCACGAGTATACCCGTTCACGAGTAGTCAGTTTACAAGGTCACAACATACCCGTTCACGAGTAGTCAGTTTACAAGGTCACAACATGCCCGTTCACGAGTAGTCAGTTTACAAGGTCACAACATACCCGTTCACGAGTATACCCGTTCACGAGTAGTCAGTTTACAAAGTCACAACATACCCGTTCACGAGTAGTCAGTTTACAAAGTCACAACATGCCCGTTCACGAGTAGTCAGTTTACAAAGTCACAACATACCCGTTCACGAGTAGTCAGTTTACAAAGTCACAACATACCCGTTCATGAGTAGTCAGTTTACAAGGTCACAACACACTCGTTCACGAGTAGTCAGTTTAGGCACGGTCCATTTGATATTCTGGGGTGGGGGGTGGGGGCTTGGGTTTTTTTCGAAAAAAATAATTTTGCTCTGAATTTTGATGAAATAAATAAATTTGCTTATGGTGTGACAGAAAAAAATAATCTTGCTCTTACAAATAATCTGAATTTGAAGAAGTATCATAAAATTTCGCTAAAATTCTTGAAAATTTTCCGGCTCGCTTCGCTCGCCGCAGTTTTCAATTTGTATCAAATTTTTTTAGCTCACTTCGCTCGCCATAGTTTTCTATCAAAACATTATATACTAATGGCAAAGTTCATATATTTGAAGATATTAAAAGTTATACATGTACGTGAATGAAAAAGGGCTTCCTTAAAAGCTTAAATATATTAGCAAATTATCAATATTTATGTATTGCTATTAATACATGTTGCATGTATCTCATATAGAGTCTAATTTTATGTTCTTGTAAGCTTGGAAGGAGAACTTCAGTTATTCACCAATTAACAATTCTACTTTTAAAAATTTGTCTAGGAGACCTTCCCCTCAGACCCTCTTATACATATTATATACATATATCTTAATATATAAATATTGAGAATTTTATTGTAAAAATCTGTTATCTCTCTGTTTAAAAGTAAATTGAATACATAAAAATAAACTAATATATTAATGTTTAGAGTTTTGAGTAAAAATATAAATAATTTCTATTGATAAAACACAAACATTCTTAATAGGCGCATCACTTTGTTAAAAAAAATTTCCTTGCTCCAACTTTGCAAGAAAAAAATAATTTTCCCCTGGTTCGGGGCAAAAAAAATAATCTTGCTCCGACAAAAAACCCAAGCCCCCCCCCCCCCAGAATATCAAATAGACCGTGCCTTACAAGGTCACAACATACTCGTTCACGAGTAGTCAGTTTACAAGGTCACGCAGAATAAAATCTATATGATGTGTTTTCTTCAATTCGTTTAAAAACCTTGGACAGTCACTTGTCGTTGCTTCTTGTCAAGACGACAGTCTTTACATACATGTAGCTAGAAAGGTTTCGATATATTTACAATGTGCTTACATTTATACTTGCTGATTAGCAATAAAACGTGCCATATCTTTTACCATAATCTTTCAAATCTCTATTAGACCATCGTTATTTCTGTCCCTTTTAAGTCAGGACCTTGTTGTTCGATCCCCTATCTATATTGTTTTTATTTTAGCATTCAATTGCATGGCTATCTCCAGTAAGTCCTTAATTATGAGAACATAAAAGTAATGTGATCTGCCAGTACAGCATATAAGGGAGCCATGATATAGCAGGAAGTATAAACCACTAAGGAGCTTACTACAAATTACTCCTATTTCATTCATGGAAACCTTATAATATGTTACCATAGTAACACGGGGCAGAATCATCAACATGGCTAGCCAGGCTATTACAGAGTTATGGCCCTTCCCTTAACAAGATATAAATGGCTTAACGGGCAGAGAAACCCCACGATGCCTTTACTGCTATACACTGATCCCTAATCACGATACGATTCAATCTTCTGAGTGGCCCTTTGTCAATAGATTTTAATTTTAATTCAAGATGGGACATGCAATTGTTTCAAAATTAATTTTCCTCTCCATTGACTGGAGAGCGCTTCATAATAGGATTGCTCAGTACAGTTCTATTGGCACTCCTGCTACAATCCTCACCGTGTTCAAAAAATCATAATTGACAGACATTTTTCAGAGAAGTCTTTTGATGTTCTGGTGGTAGCAACTTGTCATTGATAAGACATTTTATCGACTTCTATAACAAATGAATCGTGCAGACTCCCCGGTTCATATATGATGTGATTTATTACCCGGGTACTAAGTGCAGAATTTCAGTTACACATGCAGTACTGTACTTTTATAAAGATTACATACATCCGACAAGTGAGATACATAGTGTATGTTTTCATGAATCATGTCCATGACGTAAATTATTCATATCACTACAACGCAAACAAAATGCTAAGAGTGCATTTCTATCATGAACGTAAAACGTTAACTTTGCTAATGCGCCAAAACCCACTGTTTCGGAGAAGTTGTCAGTCTGTCCTTCGGTCATGTTGTACAAACATGTATGGAGAAAGAACATTTCTTCCAATGAAGATAATGAACAAATCATTTGAAGAAACGATTTTATGCGGTCACTTAGAATTAAATTATCCTGTTTTCACAAATATTAACTAAAACGAGGGGCTCGATGTGTAATTCTGATTTTAAAAACTTTTGTACGACCCATTTTCAGATAATGAAGATGAATACAAAATGATTATTAAAAAGGAAATTAAAAAAAAAAAAAAAAAAACACCCCAAGACAACGGTTTTGAGCAAATGATCTACCGGATCCGACTTTAATAAAACGCCTAATTCGATGCGCTGATATGAGAAATATATATCTAATTATAAGTCCAGCCAATGTGAACGCCCTGTCATCACACCATTGATGTCTACCTATCTTTTTCCTAGAGAGAAACCTGAGAAATCATGCTAATTTTATTGAAATAATGATATTTATCGATCTTGCCAAACACACGAGCAGGGGATCCCGCGCTCTGCTGGCAGAAACTACATTTTGTAGGTCACGTCGAATATTATCAGGAGGTCACTTGAAATCCTTTCCAAACACAAAGTAGACTATAATGTATGATTAAATGTAAACATAGACATTTTTGATTGGGGTTATTTTCGGGTATTCCATGAATCAATGGACTTCCCGCGAAAAATACCCCCCCCCCCTTGCGAAAGCAATCCTGCTGCATTGTTACAAACATAGATATCGTGAATATCCCTCCCCCTCCCAAGCGTAACGTCTTGATGTTATAAACGCAAAATTTTCCTCCAGCGAAAATAACCACGTTTATAGTACTAGAATCTTTATTAAATGAAATCATAACATGTTATAAAAAGTGGATCTGAGAACTGCTTTAATGTGCAACAAATGTAAGATACAACGATCAGATAAAATACATCGATATAACGACTTTAAAGATGACCATAAACGTCTTTTTTTTTTACTGAATTGCAGAAACATCTGGTTTCTAGTCATTGCTGTCTTAGCTTAGTTTTACATTATCACTACATAGATCAGAGAAACACCACGGAATAAATCATATCTCCATCGTTATGATTGTGGAAATTGAATTACTGGTCAAAGAAATGCCAAGTCTGAGTTGTTATAAGATGATTTAAGTCACTTTAACATTGACATTTACAAGATAAAGCCAATTGATAATTCTCCTATGAATCAAATGCCTTGGCTCAATAGTATTTAGGTGTGTTAAGGGCCCAATAGATAACTCTTGAAATTCCATAATTGTGAAGTTTTACGTATATTCATATTCATGTAGCATATTTAAAACAATGGTATAGTCCAACAGAAGATCCGAAGTGGGCGTGAGCTAAGCTCT
Organism: Pinctada fucata; assembly: GCA_028142955.1. Lineage (NCBI taxonomy): Eukaryota > Metazoa > Mollusca > Bivalvia > Pterioida > Pteriidae > Pinctada > Pinctada fucata. The sequence continues at coordinate 5,021,884 of AP027111.1, forward strand.
GTAAGAAGGTACATGTAGTGACCGGCGAACTTTAACATACCCATAATCTGTTGTCCTGACGGTCTTTACCATCAATATCCTTTTACATTTTCAACTACTCCCATAATTTTGATAAAAATAGGTCAAAATTGTTATGATCTCTTACTTCATGACACAATTCCGTCCTTGCTCCTCGAAATTAGAAAAAAAGTAAATATTTGTTTAGAAAGTACATGTACGTATGGTGCATGTAAGTAAAAATGTATATTAAGTGAAAACTGTCTATCTAATTTATGTTTGTAAATTAATTTTCCTGATTCAATGTTTTATTGTGTCAGTGGTTTTTGGTTTCAAGTAACAATGTTTTAAGTCACTCTGCCATTATATATATTTAAAAGAAAAAAAAAAAGACACAGACATATAGACAACAGAGATTGATATATAACACAGAACACACAGCAGTATATATTGGTTGTAAGGTCAGTTTTCAAGTGACGATTTTTATTTGCTGCTGGTCATCGGGTAAGTATCCTATAATGTTTTATGGTGTCTTAAGTTGTAAAGTCAAACCGGAAACCATATTTCATGGTGCCAATGGTTGTTAGATGAGTTTTCCAAAAAAAAAAAAAAAAAAAAAAAAAAAACCCCGATGTTTATTGTGTCATTGGTTCCCAAGCTAGTTTCCAGAAACCATGTTTTATTGTGACATTGTTTGTTGGGATATTTTTTCAGAAAAATATTGTTTTATTATGTTCTTGTTTGTTACATGTAGGCCACTTTTCCTGTAACTAATCCGTTTTGTTGTTGCAGAGAATTGGCGTTTCACGACTCCTTTAACTTGCATATTCATTTATACGACAATGGCGGAATTACTGACGGTCTATAGAAATTAAGACGGCGTGCACGTGACGCGATTTACGCTCCCTGATTGGTTCGAACTAGTCTGTGGCAAAATAAATATTGTTATGATCATTTCCAGAAATAATGTTTGTTTATTGTGTTATTGGTTGTTAGGATCATAGGATGGCTATCCAGAAACTTGGTTTAGTTTAATTTCAGAAATCTTGATGTTTTTAAACCTTTTATTATTATTTAAACCAATTTTTTAAAGTTGGTTTTCAGTATAATTCCACTGATTATTACTGTCACGGCGTTAGTCTACAATGTATTATATGATGGACTTCAAGTTTTATGAATACTTATAATCATGTGTAGATAATTACTTTGTGTAATGATTACTTGATTCTCCGAAAGATGACGAGGAATCATGTTTCAACAAATAATGTTTTCAATGTCTATAATAGCAACCAGAAAAAAAAATAACAATAGCAAAATAGCAATTTCGAACAAAATTTAATCATCTTTACTACGGTGCACATTGCTGTATGGGCAGTTATCATAAGAAAATCGTATTATATGTACATGGATTGACCATATGAAAATCATATTATAATATTATGTACATGGGTTGACAATATGAAAATCATATCATATGTACATGGGTTGACAATATGAAAATCGTATCATATGTACATGGGTTGACAATATGAAAATCATATCATATGTACATGGGTTGACCATTTTGATAATTTTGATTAGATCAATGTACGCTATTTAAGTCGTAAGTTATTCATACTTTTTCTGTTGAAACTGAGATTCGCTTCAAGAGTACGTTTTAATACTTCACATTGCTTTAAGATTTAACTGATTGCTTCGTGCGAAAACAACACCAATGTTGAACAGAATAAAAATCAGAGAAATGAACTGCCTTGATTATCTTACAGAAATAGATGACATTGACTAAGAAACAATTTGATGTTTATTTATTACTAAAATAATGTGTTTTGCCAAGTACTATATATATATAACTGAAGATGCATTGATCTACATGCATATAATATGTTGACTTGGCAGATGGCTTCCTTCGTAAATGAGAGAAATATGTAATGTGCATGATCAGCAATCTGCTCACGGTGTTTTGGTAATAATTATTCATATGTATAGATAATAAAGAGCGATTTTAAAAGAAGAAAAGTCAAGAAAATCTGTATTGATTTATCTAGAAAACCAGAGTCGTGTGTACGTTCTACGCTACATGAAATCAATATTTGTATAAAAAATCGAAAAATAATTATTTGCAACCATCATACCCGCAAGGTAAAAATTGAGGAACATCCTTTTTCTTCCTAGAAAAGGTTATCTTTCCTGTTATGTACAGAAGTTGACTAGAAGTCCCAATTTGGTAAAGTGTGCCGGCTTTAACCATGTTAACGTATAGAATTTCATTGGTCCTTTGACTTGTCAGTAGGCCAATGGTCCGGGCGGACTAAAGGAACCTGGAATTAACATTACTCGTTTCTTCCCCTCCTTCAGGATTTCAGACTTACGCTGATCTTAATGATAAGGCTTATCAGTTACATCTCACTGCATTTTTCTGTTAATCTGCAGCTTCTTCACAAAGCGCTAATTCCTGATGTTTCAAGAGTGATCCGGTGCTCCACGTCAAACGAGGAGTATATTTTTTTTTAAACAAATTACGTTACAAGGCGGTGATTGATGAGTGTTTAATACTGTACGAACTTTCCTTATCTACCCGATTCATACTCACCTTACACTATTCTATAGTAAAATGGAAGAAAGTAGTGAATTGGAAGTTATACGCTCTTATCAGGTAGGATCGTGTCAAAATATTTATTTTTTCATTGATCTGATAATTCTGATTATTTATATTAACCCCTTCATTTTTAAGTTTATTATTTTTTGAAATGCACTATGTGACAAATTCATGATACAAAATGTTCCATTACACGTACCTTTGTGCTATACGTATACTATATTTTTAAAAGTTTTTAAATTGTTATTTCGGAATCGCGTTGGATTCGAATACATTGAAACTTAAAGAAAACATTAATAAAGCAAGAATATGCGAGACAAAAACTTCAAGGTCAAATTTTCAGTTAATAACCATGGAAAGTCCTCGCGTAGTCTGAAAACTTATAAAAAAAATGAACAATGCTGGTTTGCATATACTTTAATCAAGCAAATGTCACTCGTGTACGTTGTGCCCATGCGATTTTTAGCTCACCTCGACGAAGTTGAGATGAGCTTATGTTCCCGTCCGCGTCCCCGTCCGCGTCCGCGTCCACGTCCGGTTAAAGTTTTTGGGGTAACTCAGTATCTGACAAAGTACTGATGCTACAGTAACCAAACTTGCACAAGTGATTCATCTTGGGTTGCTGAGGTGAACCCATGCATCGGATGCAGCATCTGACCTACATTTTCCGGTTGAATGACTTTGTCAATGTCTGGTTAAAGTTTTTGGGGTAGTTCAGTATCTGACAAAGTACTGATGCTACAGTAACCAAACTTGCACAAGTGATTCATCTTTGGATGCTGAGGTGAACCCTTGCATCGGATGCAGCATCTGACCTACTTTTTCCGCTTGAGTGATTTTGCCTCATAAGGCCAATATTGAGCAAAGTATAAGTGCTACATGTACCAAACTTGCATATTGGATGTATCTTTGATCAAACTTTCATAAAATGACCTTGACCTACTTTTTCCACTTGAGTGATTTTGCCTTTAAAGGCTAATATTGAGCAAAGTATACGTGCTACATGTACCAAACTTGCAAATTGGATGTATCTTTGATCAAACTTTCATAAAATGACCTTGACCTACTTTTTTCGCCTGAGTGATTTTGCCTTTAAAGGCTAATATTGAGCAAAGTATAAGTGCTACATGTACCAAACTTGCATATTGGATGTATCTTTGATCAAATTTTCATAAAATGACCTTGACCTACTTTTTCCGCTTTAGTGATTTTGCCTTTAAAGGCCAATATTGAGGTAAGTATAAGTGCTACATGTACCAAACTTGCATATTGCATGTATCTTTGATCAAACTTTCATGAAATGACCTTGACCTACTTTTTTCCACTTGAGTAATTTTCTTAATATACATGTACTTAGAGATATATTTAAATTGAACTTTGCTGCCACGAGGTGAGCTTCGTAATCTTTGATTACACTATGTTTAGCTCTACTGGTCATAGACCAGTCGAGCTTATGCGATACCCCGTCGTCCGGCGTCTGTCCGTTCGTCCGTCCGTAAACAATTCTTGTGCTCGCAACTCCTCTGAAACTATAAGAGATAGAAGTGTAACTCTTTTTGCATTACACTTGGTCTGTGGTCTTATTGTGCACCTGACATTTTGTTTGAGCCCCTGACCCCAGGGTCTCAGAAAAAGGATGTGGTCATTTTCTCCTCTATAACTCTATGTAATCTTGTGCTCACAACTCCTCTGACACTATGCACTATGATGGGTGTGTGGTGTAGTTGTGCACCTGATAATTTGTTTGAGCCTATGACCCCCAGGGTCTTAGAAAAAGGGTGTGGTCATTTTCTCCTATATAACTCTATGTAATCTTGTGCTCGCAACTCCTCTGAAACTCTAAATGATGGAGACTTAATTCTTTTGTAATATGATGGATGTGTGGTCTAGTTGTGCACCTGATATTTTGTTTGTGCCCCTGACCCCAAGGGTCTTAGAAAAAGGGTGTGGTCATTTTCACTTATATAACTATGTAATCTTGTGCCCGCAACTCCTCTGACACTATAAATGGAGATTTAATTCTTTTTGCAATATGATGGGTCTGTGGTCTAGTTGTGCACCTTATATTTTGTTTGAGCCCCTGACCCCCAGGGTCTAAGAAAATGGGTGTGGTCATTTTCACCTATGTACATGTACATGTAACTCTATGTAATCTTGTGCTCGCAACTCCTCTGACACATAGGCGGATCTAGGAATTTTTCAAAGGGGGGGGTTGAAGAGTTTGAAAGGGGGGGGGGGGTGTTGAATGCATACTATCAAAAGCTTCTGTTTCGCAATAATATCTTAAAGGGTGCATTATTAAATACACAAAGTAGTCCGACTTGCAGACCTACGACGGTGTTATCTGTTTTTTCGTCTTCGGTCTGACTGCTATGCATAGGCAAAACTTGAGAATTTCAGTGTGAAAAAAATTTTGCAAGTTGTCCTTTCTTTTTGGCAAATTCCAGTCTCCTACGCCCTTGTAAAGTATACATAATTTCCTATTTATAACTAAACACGCATCGGAGCAAAGATTATTTTATAAGCCTCAAATCTTAAACATTATAATATTCAGACTTCATGTCACAAATGTTGTACACCTTGGCGTTGAAAGCTTGTTAAGTAAGAAGGACAGAGATTAAGTCTTTTTAATATAAGCTCTCTCTCTCTCTCTCTCTCTCTCTTAGTTTTTTTTTTTTTTTTTTTTTGGTCCGACCAAAGGGGGGGTTGCAATCCCCCTATCCACCTCGCTAGATCCGCCAATGTGACACTTTAAATGATGGAGACTTAATTCTTTTTGCAGTATGATGGATGTGTGGTTTAGTTTTGCACCTTATATTTTGTTGGAGCCCCTGACCCCCAGGGTCTTAGAAAATGGGTGTGGTCATTTTCACACATATCACTCTGTGTAATCTTGAGCTCGCAACTCCTCTGACACTAAAAATGATGGAGACTTAATTCTTTTTGCAATATGATCGGTCTGTGATCTAGTATTGCGCCTTATATTTTGTTTGAGCCCCTGACCCCCAGGGTCTTAGAAAATGGGTGTGGTAATTTTCTCATACATAGTTGTGCTCTCAACTCTTCTAAAGCTATTAATGATGGAAACTAGGTGTACATGCAATATAATGGATCTGTACACTTTTTGTGTCATTGATAGTTCATTTGAGCTAACAGCCCCTGACCCCTAGGATCTTGGAAAATGGGTATGGTATTATTTTTCGAAATCCTGTATCTCGGATATTAAAAATTATATTAGTGATATTCTAGTTGCAGTCTAATGGATTTGTTATTTCGTTGTGCTACTTATAATTTCTTAGGGCACCTGCTCGCTATGGTCTTTGGTTTAAAATAAAATGGAATTTTGTTATTTATGTTTATGTATCTTATTCACTTGTCAATGAGTAAATAAAACAAATTAACCAGGAGAGCTACAGTCTCGTCAGAGACTTCTGGTTAGGCATATGATACAGACCTCAACTTCCATAAATTAAGACATTCGAATTCGGTTTTCTATTAAGATGATTTATATTAACTATACGACTTGATTCATTAAAAAATGGGACATTCTGCATGTCATGCATGTAAAATCAAAATAAAGACTTTGAGAAGGAACTAGGCCAACATTAAAAAATACGGTATGTAGTAAACACATTCTGTCTTGTAATAATTTAGTATAGGTATGTGATTAAGCATTGAAGAAGATGACATTGTAAATACAACTTGAGATTAATCAGAAAATGTAAAAAACAAAACAAAACAAATAAGAAAAAACTTAATGCACGAAGTTGTCGATGTGACCTTGACACATTGGTGAATTTTGACCTGCATTACAAACAATGTGACTTTTTGTTATTTGTATTGCTCGTTTTTCTTGCATCATCTTGATCCGACAGACTATCTATTATATTGTTTATTAGCCCACTACCGACAACGCCGAATGTTACTCTTAGTTACCTCTCGGTCGGTCCGTCTGTCCAATTGTCAGTTTTCCGGACTCTTTTTTCTGCAGCAAAAAGAGGTATTCAGGTGAAATTTGATACACAGCTTACTCTTGAATAATTACAGAGCAAGTTTGACTTTCGTCACGCTTGACTTATTTTCTGAGGAGTTATGTCCATCAAACTGATGACTTGCAAAATCAGTTTTTGTCAGTTATCCGGACTTTTCTTTTCTACGACAAAAATTTACATTCAGGTGAAATTTTGATACACAGCTCAGTCTTGAATATTTACAGAGCAAGTTTGACTTTCGTCACACATGACCTATTTTCTGAGGAGCTATGTCCCTTGATGGCTTGCAATATTCATGACTTGCTCAATCCAGTTTCCCGGACTTTTTTCTCCAATATATGGAAATATTCAGGTGAAAATTGATACACCCATTAGTCTTGGATAGTTACAGAGCAAGTTAGACTTTCGTCACGCTTGATCTATTTTTCGATGAGTTATGCTCCTTGATGACTTGCAAAATTCATGAATTGCAAAATTCAGTTTCTGCAAAAAATAAGTTATTCCGGTGAAATTTGATAAATTCCTTGGTCTTGGATAGTTACATAGTAAGTTTGACTTTGGGTCTCGCATGGCCTTTTTCGAGGGGTTATGCCCCTTGATGCAAAAAAAAAAAAAACAAAAAAACAAAACAAAATAAATTTCCGGACTTCAATCTGTATAACACATAGAGTTTGATAGATAGCTTTGCCTTGGATTCTAACAGAGCAAGTTCGGCTTCTGGATCGAGAACGTCAACTACAACACACTAAAATTACAAAATGTAACATAGATAACTCCCCTTCTGATACACTGTACCATTATTATGCCCCCATAATCGTCTGGTCTGTCCGTCCGTCCGTCTGTCTGTCTGTCTGTCTGTTTGTCCACAAAAACTTTAACCTTGGCCATAACTTTTGAATGGTATGTGATAGGGCTTTCATGTTTCACATGTGTATTCCTTGTGACAAGACCTTTCCATGGATACCAAAATTTTTGACCTTGTGACATTGACCTTGGAGTTTGACCTACTTTTGAAAAACTTTAACTTTGGGCATAACTTTCGAATGGTAAGTGATAGGGCTTTCATATTTCACATGTGTATTCCTTGTGACAAGACCTTTCCATGGATACTAGAAATTTAAACTTGTGATGTTGACCTTGGAATTTGATCTAATTTCGAAAATTTAAAGTTTAGCCATAACTTTTGAATGGTAAGTGACAGGGCTTTCATATTTCACATATGACTTCCATGTGGCAAGACGTTTCCAAGTATACTAAATTTGACCTTGTGACCTTGGCCTCAAATGTGAACTACTTTTCATCTGTTTTACTGACAAAGATGCCAACGGAGGCATTCGTGTTTCACATACACATTTTTTCATCTTTGACTGTCAGTGTACTACTGGTCGCACAGACATTTTGTACGAGAGTTTGTGATCAATCCACTATATGAAGAATTATATTGTATATATATATTATATTGATATATTGTAAGGGACTGATCATAATGTTTTTCAAGGAACTACTATATGTAAGTGTGTGATTGAGCGAAATTTGCGATATATTAATAACTCTTTGTGTCCTGTAGCCCCTGTGGATTACATAGCTGTATTGACATAATATTCTTGCCTAAAGACGGTAATTTATCAGAAATAAAATATTTCTTTGGAATATTGTCAAGTCGAAAGGCATTGAACTTCAAGGTCGTTGCCCTTTAGTTTATAAGTCCTCAAAGTGAATTTACTGTCTTCGATAGATCAACAATGATCCAAAAATTACAGTCTTCCAAACAATGTTTTATACTCATGGTAGCGTGATACCGTATTGTGAAAGAAAATGTCTCAAATGACATCTCATAGAGTGTGGTATCGAAGCTAATTGACGGTACAAAGACACTAATGAATATGTTCTCGTAATACCGTGATGTGTGCCCTTACCTTTCCTTTAATTAAACAGAAATAGTACGTAAAACTATAAATCTTTTTCTTGGTTGATAACTGGTATCATATTGCATGGCGGCTCTCATGATGTATCTACTTATAGTGACATTATGTGCGGACTATAATTATTGTATGTCCGTACTTCCGTTTGTCCTTATCTCACAGCAAATATCTTGAAGGATCCCGACGGTTGAGTTTTCAACATTTTCAGTTGATTTCTACACATAAACATAAAAAATCCGAGTTCAGTGACCCGACTTTATCCAATGTTTTTGTATCACAAAGCCATCCGATATAAAAAGTGGAGCTGTTATTTCAAAGATTCAAATAGACGGTCTCGATCGGTTTGTAATGCCTCTTAACAGCATAAAAATAATCATTGTTGTTTATGTGTTGTAGACAGATGATAATGACAGTGTCCACTGTAACACCCAGCTGTCCAGCAGCCACAGCTCGGACAACAGAGAAAATTCGATCATGGATGGTAGTGAAGCATCCACCGTTACCATGGAGATGTCCCGACCCCCCGGTCCCGCCTTCGACACATTATCCAGCCACACAGACGAACACTGTAGCTGGGACAGACAGGTTGAGTACATCTTGGCGTGTTGCGGATTTGTCACCAACATCGGCTGCTACCTGCAGTTCCCACAATTCTCGGTTCAACATGGTGGCGGTAGGTTTATGGGTCTTTCGTATTTTATGCCCCCGTAGTCGGAGATCCCGGGGGCATATAGATTTTGGCGTTTCCGTTTGTCTGTTTGTCAGCAAAAACTTAAACCTTGACCATAACTTTTGAATGTGTATTCCTTGTGACAGGACCTTTTTCCATGGGTACCATTTTTGTGTCGCCTGCGAAGCATAGCGACACTTGGGGATCACTTTTTTACCCCGAGGCCTTGACCTCTAGGTATTAAATGCTTTATTCGTTACAGCTGTTTTACCTTTCCATTAGTACCATTTTTTACCTTGTGACCTTGACCTTGGAGATTGACCTACTTTTGAAAAACTTTAACCTTGGTCATAACTTTTGAATGGTAAATGATAGGGCTTTGAATTCATATTTCACATGTGTATTCCTTGTGACAAGACCTTTCCATGGGTGCCAAAATTTTTGACCTTGTTACCTTGACCTTGGAGATTTACATACTTTTGAAAAACTTTAACCTTAATCATGACTTATAAATGATAAATGATAGGGCTTTCATATTTAATACGTGTATTCCTTGTGACAAGACCTTTCCATGGATGCCAAAATTTTTTACCTTGTGACCTTGACTTTGGAGATTTACCTACTTTTGAAAAAACTTTAACCTTGGCCATCACTATTGATAGGTAGATGATAGGGCTTTCATATTTCCCATGTGTATTCCTAGTGACAAGACATTCCATGGATACCAAAATTTTTAACCTTGATGCCTTGACCTTCGAGTATGAAATATTTTTTCATTACAGCTGTTTTACTGTCAAAGATACCAATGGGGACATTTCTGTTTCTCAGTAACTTTTTAGCTCACCTCGACGAAGTTGAGTGAGCTTATGCTATAACCCCACGCGTCCGCGTCCGCGTCCGCGTCCTCGTCCGCGTCCTCGTCCGCGTCCGCGTCCGCGTCCGCGTCCGTGTCCGCGTCCGTGTCCGCGTCCGCGTCCGGTTAAGAAGTTTGGGGTAGCTCAGTATCTGACAAAGTACTAATACTACAGTAACCAAACTGGCACAAGTGATTCATATTTGGATGCTGAGGTGAACCCATGCATCGGATGCAGCATCTGACCTACATTTTCCGCTTGAGTGACTTGGTTAACAAGTTTGGGGTAGCTCAGTATCTGACAAAGTACTAATGCTACAGTAACCAAACTGGCACAAGTGATTCATCTTTGGATGCTGAGGTGAACCCATGCATCGTATGCAGCATCTGACCTACATTTTCCGCTTGAGTGACTTGGTTAAGAAGTTTGGGGTAGCTCAGTATCTGACAAAGTACTGATGCTACAGTAACCAAACTTGCACAAGTGATTCATCTTTGGATGCTGAGGTGAACCCATGCATGGGATGCAGCATCTGACCTACATTTTCCGCTTGAGTGACTTGGTTAAGAAGTTTGGGGTAGCTCAGTATCTGACAAAGTACTGATGCTACAGTAACCAAACTGGCACAAGTGATTCATCTTTGGATGCTGAAGTGAACCCATGCATCGTATGCAGCATCTGACCTACATTTTCCGCTTGAGTGACTTGGTTAAGAAGTTTGGGGTAGCTCAGTATCTGACAAAGTACTGATGCTACAGTAACCAAACTGGCACAAGTGATTCATCTTTGAATGCTGAGGTGAACCCATGCATGGGATGCAGCATCTGACCTACATTTTCCGCTTGAGTGACTTGGTTAAGAAGTTTGGGGTAGCTCAGTATCTGACAAAGTACTAATGCTACAGTAACCAAACTGGCACAAGTGAGTCATCTTTGGATGCTGAGGTGAACCCATGCATGGGATGCAGCATCTGACCTACATTTTCCGCTTGAGTGACTTGGTTAAGAAGTTTGGGGTAGCTCAGTATCTGACAAAGTACTGATGCTACAGTAACCAAACTTGCACAAGTGATTCATCTTTGGATGCTGAGGTGAACCACTGCATCGGATGCAGCATCTGACCTACATTTTCCGCTTGAGTGACTTGGTAAAGAAGTTTGGGGTAGCTCAGTATCTGACAAAGTACTGATGCTACAGTAACCAAACTTGCATAAGTGATTCATCTTTGGATGCTGAGGTGAACCCATGCATCGGATGCAGCATCTGACTTACATTTTATGCTTGAGTGATTTGGATAAGAAGTTTGGGGTAGCTCAGTATCTAACAAAGTACTAATGCTACAGTAACCAAACTTGCACAAGTGATTCATCTTTGGATGCCGAGATGGACCCATGCATCGGATGCAGCATCTGACCTACTTTTTCCACTTGAGTGATTTCGCTTTTAAAAGCCAATATTGAGCAAAGTATAAGTGCTACATGTACCAAACTTGCATATTGGATGTATCTTTGATCAATAATTCATAAAATGACCTTGACCTACTTTTTCTGCTTGAGTGATTTTGCCTTTAAAAGCCAATATTGAGCAAAGTATAAGTGCTAGATGTTCCAAACTTGCATATTAGATGTGTTTTGGGATTTTGCTGTGGGTGCTGCAACCTAGTGTTGTTGGAGATCCCCTCCTTTCTTTTTGATCAAACTTTCATAAAATGACCTCGACCTACTTTTTCCGCTTGAGTGATTTTGCCTTTAAAAGCCAATATTGAGCAAAGTATAAGTGATACATGTACCAAACTTGCATATTGGATGTATCTTTGATCAAACTTTCATAAAATGACATTGACCTACTTTTTCCGCTTGAGTGATTTTGCCTTTAAAAGCCAATATTGAGCAAAGTATAAGTGATACATGTACCAAACTTGCATATTGGATGTATCTTTGATCAATCTTTCATAAAATGACCTTGACCTACTTTTTCCGCTTGACTGATTTTGCCTTTAAAAGCCAATATTGAGCAAAGTATAAGTGATACATGTACCAAACTTGCATATTGGATGTATCTTTGATCAATAATTCATAAAATGACATTGACCTACTTTTTCCGCTTGAGTGATTTTGCTCTATAAAGCCAATATTGAGCAAAGTATAACATGTACCAAACTTGCATATTGGATGTATCTTTGATCAAACTTTCATAAAATGACCTTGACCTACTTTTTCTGCTTGAGTGGTTTTGCCTTTAAAAGCCAATATACATGTACTAAGAAATATGTTTGAATTGAATTTTGCTGTCACGAGGTTAGCTTTGTAATCTGTGATTACCTATGTTTTTATTCCCCTGGAATCAAAGATTCGGGGGCATATAGTTTTTTAGCCTGTTTGTCTGTTAGTCTGTTTGTCTGTTAGTCTGTTTGTCTGTCTGTCTGTCTGTTTGTCCGAAAAACTTTAATATTGGACATAACTTTTGAATGGGAAATGATAGGACTCTCATATTTCACATGTGTATTCCTTTTGACAAGACCTTTCCAATGATACAAAAAATTTTGACCTCGTAACCTTGACCATGACCTTTGACCTACTTTTCAAAAACTAACATTGGGCATAACTTTTGAATGGTTAGTGATAGCGCTTTCATATTTGACATGTGTATTCCTTGTGACAAGACCTTTCCATTGGTACCAACATTTTTGACCTCGTGACCTTGACCTTTGACCTACTTTACAAAAACTTAAACAGTAGGCATAACTATTGAATAGTTATTGATAGGGCTTTCATATTTGACAGGTGTATTCCTTGAGACAAGCCCTTTCCATTGATACCAAAATTTTGGACCTCGTGACCATAACCTTGACCTTTTGCCTACATTTCAAAAAGTTCAACATTGGGCATAACTTTTGAATGATAAGTAGTAGTGCTTTGATATTTCACATGTGTATTTGTTATATTAAGACCTTTCTATTGATACCAAAATTTTGACCTTGACTTTGACCTTTACAAAAACTCTACTTCTTTTGAATTGTAAGTGATAGGGCTTTGATATTTCACATGTGCATTCCTTGTCACAAGATTTTTCCATTGATACCAAAAATTTTTAACCCAGTGACCCTGACCTTGACCTTTCACATACATGTACTTAACAGAAAATAGTGTTTATACTAACAAAGATGCCACTGGGGGCATTCGTGTTTCACAAACACAGGCTTTATTTCATCTATGTTTCTTTCATCATTTTGTTTTGTTTATTTGTTTGTTGTTTTTTTCTGGGTTTTTGTTTTGTTTTGTATGGTTTTGATTTTGTTTTTGCTATATTTATATGCATGTATCATGTTTTTAAATACTTTGCTAAGGGGCTTTCACCAAAAAACTTAAGTTATCATGATTATAATGTATTTAGTTAAAGCTTATTCTAGGTAAAGCCAAAATATTAAATCATGATACATGTACCATTTATGCACTTGAGGAAAGAAAGAATCTGAATATTATTAAAGTTGAGTTATTAAAGTAGACATTACAAACAAAGAGAAAAAATAAAAAATAATTATGAATGTTAAGTCCTTACATATCAGGGAAGTTAGATACTGTAAATCCACAAATATTTGGCCTCTAGGCCTTTATTGTGTTATACATGTTATATAAGCTGAGATTACGAAAAATTACAAGTTTGTAATATCATCACGGCTGCTGTAATAATACAAAAACTCATTAATAATACAAATAGTTGGTTTGCTTATCGAAGCGATCTTTCTGTCTAAGAAAAGGTGTTGATAGAATTTTTGTAAAGATAAGTTTGTAAGTAAAATATATACTGGTAGTTAATCTTGAATGGTTACAGTAAACTGGTGCATATTTGATTTTCATATCTCACATGGTTAATTTGCTTGGGTGAATACATTGACACACAGTATCTTGTAATGTAGTGCATTCTTACGTTACAGGTGTATTCTTCATGATGTACCTGGTCTTGGTGTTAACATGTGGTTTCCCTATGATGTACATGGAGATGGTACTTGGACAGTACGCCAGAGGGGGCCCAATTGTAGCATGGCATGTCATTCCATGGTTCAAAGGTATACACTCATAATTATACAAAATAAGCATAAAAATTACACTCCGCATGAAAGTGTGATTACAATCATTAATTTAGTATGGTATGTTTTAGCTTTGTGTATGACTTCATTCATTAGTTTCTCAGTCTGTAGTATAACTTTTCCAGTTCATAGTCCTAATGAATTTGTCTGTCCATCTTAGTATTATTATCAGGGTTACACTTTACTACTCAAATTCCACTTCCTAGAGATCGAAATATATTGCACTTTAAGTAAGAAAAAGGTAGACAGGTATGCATTTACTTTATGCCTTTATTTGATTATAATTGAAGTCACAAGGAATGAAAAATTTAAATTACATTTACAAAATTTGTCAACACTTGTCAAGCTTCAAGAACTTTTAAGGAAGTAAATTTTTGTTCTATGTATAGAACAAATAGGCAAATAAATTCATATTACATGACAAAAAGTCACATACATGGCTATTTGGTCCTGTCATGCAAATAAAGAGAATGAAGATACATGTAGTTTGGAGATTAAACTAGTCTTGTCCAATCATATTGCAGATTTCTCTGTAGGTACATTAAGGTCAGGATCAATAACGGACTTTACTTTTATTATGCTGACAATTATAGCATGCTTGGTATTATTACTACTTTCAATTGGCTATTAATGAAGTACTCACTTTTACTCCAGAAATTTTGTTTAAATTGTTTTCCATGTTTCTTCTTGAGTATTGAATGTCTGGACTGTTTTGGTTCATTATGATTAGTTATAATTAAAGTTTTAATTTTTCATAATTTTTTCATTTTTATACATGAATTTGCAGGAAAGAGTTAATCAATTTCACTAAAAGTTTATGCGTAACTTGGAATCATATTTTTCTTTGGATGAAATCCTTGATATTCAATAAATAACCTCTTATCAGTCACACTTCAATTATATGTCGGTCAGCTGTGTTGATTGTATACAGGTTACAGTGTCAGATCAATATTCTTTACTTTATAAGTCAGGATCTGGGTGCATTAAATACGTAAGGGATAATTAATCTGACCTTGGGATTACATCAACGTAGTTGTAGAAAAGATTCTCAGCTACAGATTGCAAACAATGCGTATCATAGTACATCTTGATTGTTAATCAAGTCTTTATTAATAGCAGCTGTCTAGACGTGCTGAAGCTGTATGATCTAAGTAACGTTATAATGATGGTGTGATGGTAATGGGGCGTTATTAAGTGATATCGCCTGTGTGATATTCACGGAATCTGTAAACAATGACAGTGCAAAAGTAGAAGATATGTCAGTCAGTTACAAAGTCTCTAAGACTTAAGTGCCTTGTATACATTTATTACTACATGTATACATGCACTTTGAATAAGAATTAAATGTTAATTATGCAATTTTTAAGTGTTACATCTTTGTAGTGATAAATCAGATCTCAGTCTTAAGTGCCTTGTAAATTTATTATTGTAAATTGTTTTGTCCTTCAACTATATATATATATAGCTAATAAATCAGAAGTTTTATGGATCAGATTTTTGTAAAATCAATATGTTGATATTGTATGTCTTAATAAGGAAGTATTTTATGTTAGGTTCTGTCATTCATTTTATTGATGTTTAACCTGGTGTACAATGCTAAATTACAATTCTTTATTGATGTTTATGCTTTACAAGTATGTTTTAGGTTAACTAATTGTCACAGAGTACTAAAATGAATTTTAAGCCACGTTCAAAATTATACTGTTATTGTTATTTAGACCCTTTGTCTGTTCCTTACCAAAAAAGTTTTGACATTTTGACCTTGACTTTCAAGTTCTTGTCATTTTTAAAAAATATTAAAAAATAAATGCAGCAGATAGGGCCTTTCCAATTGGCACCAAACATTTTGTCTCCGACATTGATATCATTTTGTGTGTGATATTATTAAATGATGATGACTACAGTATTTCTATGAGGCGTTGTTAAAGTATGACAATCAACATGATCAAGTTATTAGTTTGTGAGTAGTTAATAGAACATTAAGAGTTTCCTATACTTTTATAGCACTCTACTTCCATTTACACTAAGTTTATGGTATTTTTATTTACAGGTTTTGGTGTCAGTCTAGTTATTGTATCGTTCACCATAGCCCTATACAGTAACATCACCATATCCTGGACTCTATATCACTTTGTAATATCTCTGGGATCTACATTACCATGGATTTGCCTGGATAATCATGGTATATTTATTTCTAGCAAGATCACTGGCATATTGCCTTAATGATTAAAGATATATCAACATTATTGACAAACATTCTCAGCTCTCATGCATTCAAAATTGTTGTTGTTTTAATAGAAGTAAAGTTATTTTTTTTAAAATATAATGAATTTATCATGAAGTTATAATTTCAAGTTTCATTAAGCATTATCATGTAGAAGAGTTTGTTTCTAGGTAACTAATTGTACATGTTATATATGTAGATAAGCTGGTTTTCAATTGAAAATCCTACAAAGAGATTAAAATGGCATTTATGTAAATCAGTTAAATGTCAGTTAAATGTCAGCTAATCAGTTAAAACCTTGAAAATAAGATCATATTTTTTAAAAATGAATACACTTATCGTCTATTTAATGTCCAATACATTAAGATAGATGTATCTTCTGCACTTACTTTTTTAGGTTGTAACGACTCATTCCTTGATATTGAGATGACGACATTGAGTACGTCTACCATCATGTCCCCAATAAACAGAGATGTTATAAATAGCACGGTACATCCCAGCAACATCAGCCAGGGTACTAGCTTACTGAAGGCTCAGTGGAAACAGTTATATTTCTAGTAAGTTTTACTATGCATTAAATGGAGCATAAATCTTAAAGAAGTACCTATCCGTTATTCAGTCTCAAAGTCGAGAAGGCAAGACAAAACCATTAGAATCTCCATAGGAACGACTGCGAACCTCAGAATGAATAAAATCCTGAAGTGATCTTAGTAAAAGTATATCTGAAGATCTCTATGAACTATCTGAAGATCTCTATGAACTATCTGAAGATCTCTATGAACTATCTGAAGATCTCCATGAACTATCTGAAGATCTCCATGAACTATCTGAAGATCTCCATGAACTATCTGAAGATCTCTATGAACTATCTGAAGGTCTCCATGAACTATCTGAAGATCTCCATGAACTATCTGAAGATCTCCATGAACTATCTGAAGATCTCCATGAACTATCTGAAGATCTCCATGAACTATCTGAAGATTACTATAAACTATTATAGAAGACGGTACCTTGCAGTTGTTGGAGCCACATTTGCCGTTATTTATAATGCGTATTTTTAGAAAAAAAAGCTTAAGTCAGTCACATTATGCATTTATCAAGCTAAAAGATTATTTTTATCTTCAAATACATATAATATGTTAATCCCAGATCTAAGAATTTTCAGTTATTTGAACTATTTTAGATAAAGGCTACACAAGTGTAGCATCCCTAAACAACTGCACACTCTATCAGCAGAGTGTAGCATCCCTAAACAACTGCACACTCTATCATCAAAGGATTGTAGAATCAAGTCCAAAGTGACTATGATCTTGACCTTCAAGTTGATTTCTAAAGGGTTCATCCCCTCTTCATGCCTGAGTGCATTTGTGGACTTAAGTTTGATGTTTCTATCATGATTGCTTTGGCTTCTATTTTGTTTACAAGAAAATCTGGACACACACTCTCAAAAACATATTCGCTATTTTCGGAAACCAGAGTTACTTCCCATTTGAGACGATATCTGACATAGACTGATTATGACGTCATCAAATTCTATGAAAACAGTCATAAAAGTCTGGGAAATGACAGTATAGAATTGACGTTACCATATCATTTTCATGACGTCACAATGGTTTTACGTCAGATAAGGGGGAAAAACTCTGTATTCCGCAAAGACTCAATAGGATGCATAGCAGCAATGCTATATTCCCTCTGTAACAGAGTTGATTAGGGGATAATAATTATTCTTTTGTTTCCTTTGACTCATAAGTATGTCATCGTCTAGACCTAAACATGCCAACTTGTTTTGTTTTAATTTTTAACCAGAAAATTTCACCCAGAAAAAAACAAGTTGGCCTTGAGCTTAGATAATATGTGAATTGCCATGGCCTTGACCTAAATTAAAATATCACCTGTAACTTGGTTTTGAATTGAACTAACAATGTAGTCTGAAGATATTATTGAATGAATATGTAAAACTTGTAAATGTTAATTCAGAGTATATTTTTATTCTCTTCCAACAGCAAGGAAGTGTTACATGTCAGCGAGGACACAACTATCAGTAGTCTAGGTACCGTACAGTGGTATATAGCCCAGTGTATGTTGGTGGTACTCGTTCTTGTTGGTATAACTCTGGTTTGTGGACCAAGGTCACTAGGAAAGGTAAGACTACCATACATTGTACGTATGTGTACCATACAGTGGTATAAAGCCCAGTGTATGTTGGTGGTACTCGTTCTTGTAGGTATAACCCTGGTTTGTGGACCAAGGTCACTAGGAAAGGTAAGACTACCATACATTGTAGGTATGTGTACCATACAATGGTATATAACCCAGTGTATGTTTGTGGTATGCATTCCTGTTGGTATAACCCTGGTTTGTGGACCAAGGTCATTGGGAAAGGTAAGACTACCATACATTGTAGGTATGTGTACCATACAGTGATGTATAGCCCAGTGTATGTTGGTGGTACTCGTTCTTGTAGGTATAACCCTGGTTTGTGGACCAAGGTCATTGGGAAAGGTAAGACTACCATACATTGTAGGAATGTGTACCATACAGTGATATATAGCCCAGTGTATGTTGGTGGTACTCGTTCTTGTTGGTATAACCCTGGTTTGTGGACCAAGGTCATTGGGAAAGGTAAGACTACCATACATTGTAGGATTGTGTACCATACAGTGGTATATAGCCCAGTGTATGTTGGTGGTACTCGTTCTTGTTGGTATAACCCTGGTTTGTGGACCAAGGTCACTAGGAAAGGTAAGACTACCATGCATTGTAGGAATGTGTACCATACAGTGGTATATAACCCAGTGTATGTTTGTGGTATGCATTCCTGTTGGTATAACCCTGGTTTGTGGACCAAGGTCATTAGGAAAGGTAAGACTACCATACATTGCAGGTATGTGTACCATAGAGTGGTATATAGCCCGATGTATTTTGGTGGTACTCATTCTTGTTGGTATAACCCTGGTTTGTGGACCAAGATCAGTAGGAAAGGTTAGACTTCCATACATTTTAGGTATGTGTACCATACACATGATACAGGGGTATATAGCCCAATGTATGTTGGTACTTGTTCTTGTTGGTATAACCCTGGTTTGTGGGCCACGGTCACTATGAAAGGTAAGACTACCATACATTGTAGGTATGTGTACCATACAGTGGTATATAGCCCAGTGTATGTTGGTACTTGTTCTTGTTGGTATAACCCTGGTTTGTGGACCAAGGTCACTAGGAAAGGTAAGACTACCATAAATTGTATGTATGTGTACCATACAGTGGTATTTAGCCCAGTGTATGTTGGTGGTACTCGTTCTTGCTGGTATAACCCTGGTTTGTGGACCAAGGTCACTAGGAAAGGTAAGACTACCATACATTGTAGATATGTGTACCCTAGAGTGGTATATAGCCCAGTGTATGTTGGTGGTACTCGTTCTTGGTATAACCTTAATATGTGGACCAAGGTCATTGGGAAAGAACTACAAGCATTCTAATTTCTTTATAGTGATATGTAGTCATTGTATGTTGATGGCTATTTTTCTCGTCCCAGACAGAGTTATCCACAGATTTACCCATTCTGAGATATTTACTCTGTATCGCAAACCTTGGATGTTTGACTCAACCCCATGTGACATTGTAGACCTTTGCAGTTGTTAAGCTGTGTTTGACGTCACATAGATCAACATCTAACACACAAATAATTGCAGTGTTTATTTATGAACTATACAAAACTTTATGGGTGAGAGATAAAATGAAATAATCAATCACCCCGTCGTACAGCGACAGGGAAATCCCACCATCGTATCAAAGTCCTTGTCTTGGCTGGTAAATCTTTGATACTTAGGTAAGATTTTCCTGTCCCTGTACAAAAGGAAGATAGATTATATTAATCTCTTAACAGTCCAGTTTTTTTTAGCCCAAATATTATCCGAGGGTTAAAACTTCAGTAGCAAAGGAAAGATATGCTGCAAGAAATGTAAGAAATACAAAATACATAGTACATGACATGTAAAAATCATTAAGGTTTCAAAAGGTCAAAATCTTGAGTTTAAATGCAATAGCTTTTAATCTTATTTTGCATATAGTCTCATGTTTCTTAAACTATGATTTGTGATTTTTTGTAATTGATTCGATCTTTATATTTACCATTGTGTCCAAAACATGACTTTTATCTCAAATATTATTAACTGCTATATGATGTAAAAATTTATATTGTGTCAATAAATAGTCAATAATTCTCCCAACAAGTTTCAATACATTTATATTGAAAAAATAACCAAATGCCAAATTAAAACTTAAACATACAAGTTCATACATGTAAGTACATCAATTTTTCAGCTGGTATACATGACGTTTTGTGGATCACATGTTTTGATATTGGCCTTGTTAGTACGCAGCTGTATGGAGGACGGAGCTATATCAGGGGTCAAGTTCTTTCTCAGCATGAAGTGGAGTGCACTAGGTAATCTACAGGTTAGCCACACCTAGTGTATATACTAAATATAGATAGGTTAGTCACACCTAGTGAATATACTAAATATAGATAGGTTAACCACACCTAGTGTATATACTAAATATAGATAGGTTAGCCACACCTAGTGTATACACTAAATATAGATAGGTTAGCCACAACTAGTGTATATACTAAATAAAGATAGGTTAGCCACACCTAGTGTATATACTAAATATAGATAGGTTAGCCACACCTAGTGTATATACTAAATATAGATAGGTTAGCCACACCTAGTGTATATACTGAATATAGACAGGTTAGCCACACCTAGTGTTTATACTAAATATAGATAGGTTAGCCACACCTACTGTCCTGTTCACTAATTCCAGAGCACCCCTGTTTTCCAGATTTTCTCTAAAATATGATAACGTCATCTTCCAAAAAGATATCAATTTTTACTCCTTTAGTAGTAACAGAAAATACCATTGTTTTGACTGTACGTTAGTTAAGTTAGAAATAGGACGGAAAATAAAAAGTCTACGGGGATTTTCTTTAGTAAAATCGCTGAAAATGTGTGACGTCGGAGGCTTTGACGTCACAGTTTACTATTGTTGACATGAAGGCGGCGGCTTGAAATTAACATGGGAATTTCCCGTAGACATTTTATTTTTCATATTGTGGATTGAAGGCAGCTGATAGGGTAAGTTGAAGTTAATTTCCAGTTACGACTAAAGGTTGTCAATTCTCGGAAACAATGAATAATAGGAAAATTCATCAGACGACAGAATAAATTGCCAAAACAGGGTGCTCTGGAATTAGTGAACAGGACAGTAGTGTATATACTAAATATAGATAGGATAACACTGTGTACACAGCAACAAACTCACATTGTACTTTATGATTTAAATAAAATTTGCTAACAACTAGAAGAGAATGGTTTTGAGAACAATTAACTATTTAACTATGCCGTTACAATATTATTCAGCTATTGTTTCCAATCATTACAGTATAGCCATGAGTTTGGAATAATGATCTTTTGTATTTGAACTGTAAACTAGCCAAGAATTTTAGGCTTTATAATCTTGACCTTTAAGGTTAGAAGTTCTGTACGCAGATTTTTCTCCACATATAAGTGATAGGGTTTTCATATTTCATACACACATATTTTGAGATCAAGACATGTGATCTATTGACCTTGAACTCTTACTTCATAATAATGATTTGTTTAATAAGAAGTTTTTGCTAGCAAAGTTAATCAGTAATTCGTCGTAGAATGCTTCGTTTGACAGTTTACCCATTCATTAGATGCTGTATCTGACCCACCTTTTCTGCATGAATGATTTTGTATGAAATTTCATAAATTGGACAAGGTTTAAAAGGTTAATGTACAACTTTGTAAAATGGATGTGATCAAACTTTCAAATAATTGAACATGACCTATTAGCCAATATTTAGCAAAGTGTAAGTGATATATATAATTATGTTAACTTGCACACTGGATTCATTACAGGCGAAACTTTCATATATTCATCTAGACCTGCTTTGCCCACTTCATTTTCGATTTGCTTGACGTCTATATTTAGTAAATTGTCAATGGTACATGTATCTAACTTGACCTTTGGATGTATATAAGGTCACAATTTTGTAGAGTGACCTTGACTTACTTTTTTGTGTTATTTTGATTAAGCCTTTGCTTTTGAAATAAGGGATAAGGCATTCATGTTTCACACATGCATTTATTTTACAAAGCTACATTTTTATACAAAGTTTTTAACAAAGTGGCCTTCACCTTGAGTGCTGACTTTTATGAGAGTTCTCATTTTGATCAATTAGAGGTCACACTGTAAATGAATCTTCTAAGAAAACGTCTGATGTAGAGAATACAATTCATCCTTTTAAGACAGTTTAATTAGGGCTGTTCATTAGCAAATTTTATGACGATCATTTTAAAGTAAGGAAACAGGTATAGATTTAAGAGACAATATAACTGTAATCTTATCTCAAATGTATTGTATAACATGCATATAAAATCTTTTGTCTATGACATGAACATGTTGTAAAAAGAAACATAAGTGGAGCATATTGTTGCCATTGATCAGTTGATATTGGATGTATTACAGTATTACATTATAATGTTTATGTATCATCAAGGAAATTTCACATAAGTCCTATTTTATTACTGTAACATGAAATTAATCATGCTTGTTTAATCATTAGATATAGAGATAATAGAAAAACTATAGCTCTTGGAAAATAATTGCATAAGGAAAGGAATTCTTCATTTGATCATCAGAGGAAGACCCATCCAATGTCTTCAATTTCATTTGATTTTAATGACAATGTATTTGATACAAAAGAGTAAGATATTAAGACAATAAAGATTTTTATAAGTAGTATGGTATGACTAAGTCACAGGGAGTGACCATTATCAATATGTGCTTAGATTGTAAAATATCTTTCCTCAAAGTGATTAAAGTAATGTAACTTTTAAAAACGTTTAAAGTGTCTGTTGTACAAAAAAATATCAAGCGCATTATATAGCTAGAATCACTGCATGTCTTTATTTAAATATTCCATAATACAACATAAAAGTTGGTTTCCTGGTCATCAAAAGTTAACATGCCAACCGTCATCATAGCCACAGAAACAGTCGAGACACAAATGACTGAAGATTACCGATATAATTTAAACACTGTTTAAATGGATGAGATGTCAGCGAGATCTTTATTTGTACACACATGTACAATGGATAAGTTAATATTGAACATTTTCATTTTGAATGTTTAGTGATAGGACTTCCATGTTCCATGTGATGAATCATTGTAAAAGACCTTTCTAGCAGTACCAGAATATATGGCCTTGGCCTTTTGTTGTAGGACTTAAGATCTTGCCTTGGATTTGTCTTTCTGTCCATTCATTTAATTAATTTGATAGGAACATCACAGGTATTTATATTACCAGTACTGTAAAGTATGTTGTATATAGTGTAAGGAAGGGGATCTCCAACAAGACCCTGTTGCAGCACCAACAGCAAAACAGCAAAACACCCGATGCGAAAACACTAAAGACGAGCATACCAAGAGACGAAAAAGAGACGCACGACATATAAACATGAAACACAAAAGACTACACATATACCAACGAGACCAATGGGTATTCGGTGCTTACTTTGGAATGGGTTACATTATATTGACAGGCTTGACCTACTGAAATTGTAGGACTATAGGTCTTGCCAAATTTGTCTGTTCGTTCTTTTGTTTTTCTAATTTAATTGGTAATTCTGTTGTATTATACTATAACTTATATGGTGTATAATGCCCTACATTATATTGACAGGCTTGGGTTGATGCTGGTAGACTAATGTTTACATCTCTAGGCCTGGGGACTGGATGTTTAACCTCACTAGCCGGTTATACACACTTCCATAGCCACTGCTTCAGGTAGTAAATTGTGGACATATTTGCCATTTTAAGCTCGCCGGGATGAAAAAGTCTGGAGAGCTAATATCATACCCTTGGCGCCTTCATCGATGTTGTCATTGTCCATATACAAAATTTTAACCTGGGCTATATCTCTTGAACTACAAGGGGTAGGGCTTTAATGTGTCACATGTAGATACCTTGTGATGAGACCTTTCATTTCAGACCATGACCTTTGGCCTAGTGACCTGAACCTTAGACTTTGACCTATTTTTCAAAAACTTTAACTTGGGCTGTATTTCTTGAACTATAACATATAAGGGATAGGGATTTGATATTTCACATGTAGATTCCTTGTGATGAGACCTTTCATTTGAGACCATGTCCGTTGACTAAGTGACCTTGACCTTGGACTTTGACCTTCTTTTCAAAGTTTTTAAGCTGGGCTATACCTTTTCTACTATAAGGGGTAGAGTTATAACATTTCACATATAGATACCATGTGATGTGACCACTCATTTGATACAAAGACATTTGACCACATGATCTTGACCTCTGACCTACTTTTGAAAAATGAGTTTGGTCTTCATCTTCAACTATAAGGGAAAGGAATATTTCATACATTTATTAATTATTACCAAGACCTTCTATTTGAGACAATGACCATTAATGTAGTGACCTTGACCTTAACCTTTAACCTACTCTTTAATAACTCATACTTCGGTAGAATCTAGCTCTCCAAGGGATAGGACTAATATTAGATGCATAGACTCCTCTTGACAATGCTTTTAAGATTTTAAAAGTTATTTGATTTTGACAGAAACCTTCTACGATGAGCAATGTTATCTTTGATCTCTATGTTCAATCATGTAACAAAAATGATTAGAAACTAGGCATTGATTTTGGTTTATGGTTTATATTTAATTTTCAAATTTTGATTTTGCATGAGATAAGCAATCTTGTAGACGTATGAAATCTTAAGAAAATCATAATAAATTCATAGGTATAGCTTTGATATATTAAAGCAGTATTTTTATTTCTGAAAAATGGTCATAGATTTTGTTGTAGCAAAGTGACCTTACTTGGTGGAGCAAATTCAGTAAAGTGGCTGCGGCAAGTCTATTAAATTTTAGGGTAGACCTTGAATTGAATGTAAAGTAATTAGAGTAAATACTCATTATCAAAATTTTGTATAGCTTACCGTATATCACCCGGACAGAATTTAACTTTGGTGATAATAAGGTGTAAATAAGGTCTCCAAGTCAGGTCAGTTTAACAAAAAATAATTAGTAATATTTTTTGAAATATATATTTAATTTTTTTAGGAATTCCCTGATCACCATTATAGTTCACTGTCTTGAGATGGTGCTAGCAGGATTTATCACGTTCGCCTGCCTCGGAGTTCACTGTGAGACACTTGGCACTCAAATTTCAAATCTCAACATCACATGTAAGAGTTGTCTTTCTTTGTCTCCAGTTCAAATGTACATATAAATGCTAAAAAATGTTTTAGATTAATTCTGTGCTTGTTTTTATTGATCAAGAAAGAATTGAATTTATAAAGTTACAATGACAGATATTTAATTCATTGTCTTTTCAAAGATTTAAAGTCTGCATATTCTTTTACTTCCAATGATTAATAATAATTTATATTACAGCATTAGACTTGGGATTTTCCCTGATTCCACGAGTGTTAGGTACGATGACAGACAAGCCGTCAGTGTGGTGTGGTCTCTTCTTCTTCATGATATTATTACTACAACTCGACACTCAGTCCGTGTACGTACAGAACGTGGTGTCGGCAGTATTACACCTCCTTAAGGACAAGTGGAGATTCAGGTGGAAATTCAAGTTGTCTGCCCTTGTCACAATGTGTCTGATAGTGCTACTAATGGGTCTTATATTTACAACACAGGTATACAAGATTCGAATTCATTATTATCTCTGTAGTGTAAGCCTAGGATTTCAAATGTTTAAGAGAATAGAATTAAGAAGTACATGTATCTTCATGTATAGATTATACCATAACCTATTTTAAGTAGTTACCATATAAGTGGAATCCTAACATAACCAGCTACATGTAGATGAATCTTTAGTTATTGTAATATTCCCAGATTCAGTAATCAGTTATCTCCTAGTCAATCCAATATTAAGAACACATAGCAGAGGAGTGCACCTTTTTTCATCAGATAGGAAAAAATATATTTGTTTACATATGGATCAGTAGGGTTTTAAAATACTTTATGAGATTTATGCTTTGTATTATAGGGTGGGATATTCATATACCATTATCTGCAGTTCAGTGTCAGTAGACTGTGCTTGTTTGTGCTTGTGCTGTTTGAGTGCTGTTCTCTGGCCTGGGTGTATGGAGCACAGAGACTGTGGAATAATGTGGCCGATATGACAGGTACCACTGACTCCCCCTGGTGGAAGCTTACATGGAGATTTATATCTCCCGTCTCTATCCTGGTAAGCAGGAACATTGTTTGTAAATTTTCATAAAAGAAATTTAAAAAATTAGGTAGTCTTGAGAATGATTGAATTGAAGAAAAATGTCAAAAAGTAACAAATACTATCTAGCTTACCTGGGCTGAAGATTCAAAGGTTTGATGGTGAAAAAAATTACAATCAATATTGACAAATAAAAGTGTTTGTAATTTTAATTGGCGCCATTTTGAAATGACGATTTATACATGATATGAAGTATGACAGAATTGTAATTATGGCTCAACACGGGCAATATAGTCAGATATAGATATACCTGGACTAAAATATATAATGTACGTATTCCCCGGTGTAGGGAATATAATTTGTAAGCAAGGTAAGCAATATATATCTAACCATCCTACATGTACCATTCTGGAGCAATAATAATGTATATTATAATGGTTACCATGTTTGTCAAACACGATTATTGCCTAATTTCACACTTTTACTTATTCCAGGCCCTGATCATCCTATGTTTCTTGACCATACAGCCGTTAGAGTACCACACCTACACATACCCTCAGTGGACGGAGTACCTGGGGTGGGGCATTATGTTACTTCCTACATTACCACTTATCACATTCCTTGTTATTTTACTGGTGGGAGAGGATGGAACATTGAAAATGGTAGGTTCCTTTTATTAAAGTACATGTATTTTAAGTTTTAGAATTTACAGATTTAAATCTCTTTCCTTTACAATTTACATGTATCTTTAAAGAAAATGCGTAACTTATGATGTGTTACTTGTGAGGAAGATAATGACAGATTTGAAGTAAATAAAATGTCAAAGGTTGCATATCAGTTTGTTCAAGCCACAAGTCATTTTATTATTGATATTGGTGCAGTGTCAGGGCATTCTTCCATTTTTATCATCGTTTACTTCCAAGAGTTATCTCTCTTTGTCTCCAGATACTTTATGTTATCTCTCAATACAAGATGTTACTGTTATATAAACATGTGTTATTTGTAATGTAGGAGTTTATAAGAGGCTATAAACCTCTTGTATTGTCCTTTCATTGTATGTAATGTTTGCTCTATATCATATTTGTATAGACCTAATGGCAGATGGTACAGATGTATCTGATTGTAATACATATGTAGATTTTTCTGCGTGCTTGCAATGAGACAAATGTAATATTTAATTAAGGATTTTTGATAAAGTATCGGTAAGGTACATGTATGTTTAATCTTATTAGATACATAAGACTTTTAGTGCAAATGGGAAAACATATCAAATAACAGGATTTTCTAGTTCTTTTTCAAATTTTAAAGTTGAAAAAAAGTCAGTAAAAGGAGAGTCATATTAGTCATTCTATGAATTATATGGGAATATGAAGTAATACCATTCTATACTGTCTGTTCAGAAATTGCCTTAACCTGTTAACTGGTATTTGCCATGGATATTAAACATTTTCATATGGTCAAATTTTGATTGAGAATTTCAAATCAGATTAAAATAGAAATTGATTGATCTTTTTTATATAGAAAATTTAGAATTTTTACAGAATTACTGAAGGTGTATTACTCCTTCTTATCAAAGACTGCATCAGTGAGGCTATGTGTTAATTTCTTGCCATAATTAAGATTTTGTGATAGGGTGACATATTAATCATTGTATAAACTACCCTTGGTATTTTTGTATAAAAAAGTGTGTAGTTAAGAAATAGAAATATTAGAATGTTGAGCTGAGTCAGTATTAAAAGTTCTTATAAGATTAGAGAAAGGAAGTTGATAATTTTTGGTCATCATGGTCTTTATGTATGAATACAAGACTGCAAATATGCATTTAATAGATAATCTGATCTGAAGGGGTAGGGGCAAAAGTGACCATTTTTGGCCCCAATCAAAAATTTTAAAAAGGTTTTATTTTCTTATTCATTATGCTTCTTCTGAACAAAAAATAACAAATTTTATGTGATTTTTCGAAAACCCTGCCTTTTAGGGCAAAATGATTAAAAGTTGAGCACTATGTCTTTACATTAGAAATTCAGAATTTTTGCAAGGGACACATATACCTACAGTTGTAAGCCATAGAGCAAGGGCGTGTAACAGGTTCATACTCATATGGTACTCATTCCTTTTTATATTCTGAACATACATGGAAAGTATAACTTTGTTACATGCGCTATCTCTATATATACCATAAACTATTATCTTAAAATCTGATTGTTATCATTTTACCACTAATTTCCGTAGTAGTCGGCAATTTTGGCGGGAAATAACACTCATATTAGTTGATTATATCTATTTTCAATTCAGTTTCAATAAACAACAATATCTCTAATCTTATTTGAAAGATAAAAAATAGTGTGAAAACAATTTTTGAAAATGGCAAAAAATGGGGCCAAAAACGGCTGATTTTGCCCCTACCCCTTTGGCTATTGGATACAGAATCACATTGGGAAGCATGTTTTTGGTTTTTTTTTAAATGCCAATGTCAATTAAAATGCTCTACCAGCCACATTGTATATTTTCCACACAATTGCTTACGTTTGAAATTATTTTCATTATAGAGAGTAAGACGTCTGACAAGAACACCACGTGACTGGGGACCTGGACCGTTACTGAACCAAGAACCCAGTAACGACTTGCCAGACTACGTTATATGTACGCCTGACATCTATAAACCTGAGAATGCTCTGGCCATACTGACAGCTAACTTATATATACCCAACCTCACAAACCTCATCAGTGTGCAGGTATGACAGCTAACTTATATATACCCAACCTCACAAACCTCATCAGTGTACAGGTATGACAGCTAACTTATATATACCCAGCCTCACAAACCTCATCAGTGTACAGGTATGACAGCTAACTTGTATATACCCAACCTCACAAACCTCATCAGTGTACAGGTATGACAGCTAGCTTACATATACCCAACCTCACAAGCCTCATCAGTGTACAGGTATGACAGCTAACTTGTATATACCCAACCTCACAAACCTCATCAGTGTACAGGTATGACCAGAGATTAATCTACAATTTGATCTTAATGGGTCCTCTGGACCCAATGAAACTTGGCCAATGGGTCCCCAGCCAAAACAATGGGTCCCAACAGAAATTAATGTGTCCCAATTTCTAAAAATCTTTTTTTTGGTGGCGTTTTAAGTTTGCGAATACAAGTGAGCTGACCTGCTCGCGACATTTTATGTCCTTGAGATCGTTATATGTTCCATAAAATAAATGTCTTACTCTTAAGCTACAATCTACTTTTGCTGAATTAAGTATATTGATTGTTTATTTACTTAGCGATTCTTTGTACATCATGTACATGTATGTGTATAGTAAAACGCTATCCAAGCAAACCAGTTCTATACCGTATACAATGACAGTACACTTATGGTGTGAATTAAACGATTTTAATAGACTGATTCATAATGTCAAGAAAATACAATGGAGGAATTTTTCATAAATATATTGTATATTTTACATCTGAATCCGAATGATATAAAAGAAGTTTTTAGTCGGACTGAATATTACCTTTAATTTGAAAATAAAAAAAATGTCACTCCGCAAAGATTTCTCATACGATACCACAGATCTCTTAGGTTTAACAGAACTGTCATTTACAAGTTATACAGCTAAAATAAATACTGTAAGTATTATACACTTTCTCGACTTTTGAATGTTAAATTTATGTAAACATGAACTAAAACCGACGCATGATATGAAAGTGAACAATGCGCACAGTAGGATGCAGCAATGGAAAACCAATGGGTCCTGGGCGATTTTTATGCGTCAGAGACGCAGGACGCAGAGGTAGATTAGTCCCTGGGTATGACAGCTAACTTATATATACCCAACCTCACAAACCTCATCAGTGTACAGGTATGACAGCTAACTTATATATACCCAACCTCGCAAGCCTCATCAGTGTACAGGTATGTCAGCTAACTTATACATGTATATACCCAACCTCACAATACCTCATCAGTGTACAGGTATGGCAGCTTTATTATTGTAGCATTTACTTAAAAGCCATCCTCATGAATCACACACCAGAAATGCTCAAGTGAGCTATGGTCATTGCATGCCGTCTTTCATCTTCTATCATAAACAACATTTTTACAACTCCTCTGCAACCGCAGCACAGAACTTTCAGGAAGTAGGTACTCAAGGTCCTCTACCAAGTTTGTGTTTTTTGTGCCAAGCGGTTAATAGATATGGCTGCCAAGGGCTGATGCATTTTCGACATCTTCTCTGCAACCGCTGCATAGAATTTCACTTAACTTTTGTCTAAGAAGTACTGAAAATATTCTACCAAGTTTGTGTTTTTGTGCTGATCAGTCAACAAATATGGTTGCCAAGAGCTCTGATTTGCTGACACATTTTCCACATCTTCTTGTTAAAAAAAACCTCACAGGAAGCAAGTTCCTTACAACGTCCTTAACCATGTTTGTGATTTTGTGACAATTGGTCAACAAATATGGCCTTCAAGGGCTCTGATTGGCCAACATAATTTAAATTTCTCCACCATAAATTCTGCACAGAATTTCTTGCATGAAACATAAGAGGAAGCCTCTACTAAATTGGTCTTTATCAGCCCTTCACCTGCAACTCAATTGAGCAAGCTAGGTGCCCCCTTGGGCTTCTTGTTTACATTTCCAATAGAAAGCCTCCAATTTTACCTTGTAATTTACATGGTATGTCTTCTGTACTTGGTGGTGTCTATAGTTATGTACTACTTAAAATGGTCAACATCCTTAAAGTTAATGTTCAAACTACTGAATTTATGCTTCTTACAAAGATGGTAACCAAGAGGAGGTGGCAAGTCTCTCTCCTCTCATTCATGGAAAATATTGTACCCATGCATGTCCTGTATTGTACTGTAAAAATCAAATTCCAGAAATTATCAGAGTTGTACAATAACAAATGACGTTAGTTCTCTTACTTTTATCTTTTTTTGTTTTCATGTTAGGGAAATTACAAGGAAAATATGTAACATAAACACTTATACATGTATTTTGTTCACTGAGAGAAACCGAGGGGAGTATATACGTGATGTTTTTATTGTGTTTACAATTGAGGAATTATGTATCCAAAATTGGGGGTGGGAGGAGATGAGGATTTACATATAATTTCTTAGGGATGTTAAGGTATAGGCTGTTTATAATTATTTTGATCATTATTCACTAAAATATCTTTGTGCAT
This sequence comes from Pinctada fucata, assembly GCA_028142955.1. NCBI lineage: Eukaryota > Metazoa > Mollusca > Bivalvia > Pterioida > Pteriidae > Pinctada > Pinctada fucata. Next base: position 5,053,726 of record AP027111.1, read on the forward strand.
GATTTCCTAAGAATCTGACCAGTTTATTTGTAAAATTAAAAAAAAAACAAAAAACAATCATTAATTGAGCGATATAGGCCCATTTTGGCCTCTTGTTCATCATTTATTATCATGTTGACTTGTGAAAGCTTGATAGGCAAGTCAATGTATCTTCATTGGCTTCAATGATTATAATTAGCCCTTAAGCTACTAGAGATCAAGTCATTTACAGAGGTCAAGGTCGCTGATGGGAAAGTAGTTGTAACGTTGCAGGCTTTTATTTTAAATCCTCATTACTCCACCCTTTTGGATATTATACTTTCACGTCGGTTAAGATGTGTACGGTAAAGCACAGTCATCTGATTCAGGCTTTTGTCTTCTCTTTTAATATTATCAAAACTGGAATTGTTATGTCTTGATAAATATCTCAGCTGCTACAGGGGATTTCATAGTGCTTAAAAATTCATATGTTTATCTCGGAGTCAAAGATCTGATCAATAAAGTTACATTATCTACTTCGTAAGCATCGTTTATTTTTCATTTCTGAATCTACAGAAGTGGTGAATTCAACAGCTCCAAGTAATAATTTGTCCGACAATAAAAACTTAGAATTTCATCAATGTTTTGTTTGATGGAGAGGAAACACATAATTTCTGATTGATTGAAAAGTATGCCATCATCCTTACGATCGGGGCATCATGAAAATCGATAAAAGGGCTATGGAAGTATTATTTCACTTCTTTAACGAGGATGTCGTTTTCAGCCGATATCGTGTATTTTACCTTTAGCAGGTTATGTAATCCTTTACTTCAAACAGTTTCATCTCATCAATTTGTCTTTATTTATCACCAGGGAATTCAATGTTATATTTTCTTTATTGAACTCTGAGTGCCAATAAAATGAAAAGTCTCGATAGTGACAAAATGTCGTACAATATTGCCATTGGGAATAGTCCTCAGTAATAGCTGTTCTGATGACGGCATTTAGAGGAACGCCAATATTATACTATAGTATGAAAACATTTGACATGAGTTATGTAAGTGTAAATTAAAGTATGCAATATTGATGTAAAGGGTATTGTAGGCGCAGAACCAGAAGTTATGGTTAGGGGTCATCATCTGTCCGGTGTACAGATTAATATTTTCACCATTCTAAGTGGAGACAGGGAATTTAGTTCAGGTTCTGATTCCAGTCCATTTGAATGGAGGGGGGGGGGGGGGGTCGACTATAATAGTTTGTCCTTTCTATAGAATTTAAAGTTCCGTTAAATGGCCTTTCATGCTTGTAAGATTGGTTACATACTAAGATTTACTGAACTACCCAGATTTAAGGTCGAAGCCTCGTTTTCATAGATTCCATATTCAGATTTGTCACAATTTACATAATTGCGATTTAAATCACCGTCGCTTCCCTGGAATAATCATTTAGGCGGGAAATCGTAAGGTCTGATCCCAAACGTGCGTGTAAATCCCCCGCAGCAGCTGTAAGATGCAATTCAAATAAATGTAAAAATTCTTCAATATTATTCTAAAGGAGAATTTCTTGGATTCAGTCTCTGACAATTTGATAGCAGGGTAAATTTGTCTTTCATATAAATGGATATAAGATGCTCTTAATTTTCTAAAAGGTATGTAGTATTATCATTATATCATTTTTTTTATTGTAATTTACGTTCCACTGCATCTTGTACATTTCATTTAGTAAGTACGAAATAGGTCTAAGATTTATGTCGACTGCGAAGCAAAAGTGACTTTTAAAAGTGGTCACTGTGTCGTAACTCTGTGTCCGTCTGTATGTGCATCCGTGTCTTTATGTCTGTCTTGTAGTCACACATGACATCTGTGGCTATAACGTACTTGATATAAATTAAACAATATATATAGGTACATGTACATCACTCAAACTTACAGGGATAGCTAAGCACGTTACAACTCGACCCAAAAGGAGGGTCAAGGTCATACTCGACCCCGAATGAGAGTCAAGATCATGGAGTCCCCGAGGGCACATGTACACAGCCAATTGTGCCTCATATGAAATTCATGTGAAATTTACATGAACTTTACATGAAAGTTCACATGAAATTTATGTAAAATGAGCACGAACATGAAATTTACATGAAATTTTTCACATGAAACTCATGTGAAGATTTTAAGTTTCCTGTGAAGGTCACTGGGAAAAATTCATGTGAAATTCATATGAAGGAAATTTATGTGAAATTCATGTGAAATATTTTTCACATAAATCTTATGTGAAATTTATATGGATTTTACATGAACTTTCATGTGAAATTTACATGATGCTCATTTCATATGAATTTAATGTGAGGCACAATTGGCTGTGTAACCAAGTTCGGTCAACTTCGGTTGATCGTTTCTTCAACGCATTCGAAAATTTCTATTATCAAAATTGCTTGAAATTTCTAAAACGTGGGTCCTGTAGCATCATATCCCATCCATCCATCCTGCTACGTCTTTCGGTACATTTTTGGACAAATTAACTTTCAAACTCTTTTGGTCATATAACATTGTTTAGATTGAAGATCACTGACATGGGTTAAGTACCCGAAACGTGCATGTCTGGTCCATTCTGCAAATTTTTCTGTTCTTAGACGTTTAACTCCTAGTCAAGGTCACATATGTAGGGTAAAATGACATACCAGCTGGTAAACAGTCTGTTTGTTTGTCTGTCCATATCCGTGATTTGCGTGTATCTATTAGGTGTGCTTGAACTGAACACTTTGCATTAATATGATAATTGAATAATTTAATGTACATTATATACAGAATAGCATTAAAAGGACTTGACTACAATACAAATGTACTCGGCATGTTCATTATTATAGTAAATCACAAATATTTCCTTTGAAATAGTTGACATTCATGCTTAGGAGAACTGGGTATAAAAAGACTATTGTTAGGTGAGAACGAGGATTTAGCTACCAGTGAATGAATACATAAAACCAAGAGCTTTACCCTTTACAAGATGTAAATAATAGAGTTTGACACCAATTAATTCAAATTCGAATTCTGATATTGATGTTCAAGAAGAATACTGGTGGAGATTAGCTGTATTGTTGGGCAGTGATGCCTGACACTAAGACTGCATGAATTATTTGTAATGGAGTCAATGACAGTTTAAAGTGAACATTCAAGTTTAAGGATTCGTACTTTGTACTTCTCTTTCAATGCAAATTGTGGAAATTCCTCAATATAATCACTGTAAGTAGTGATATTATGAGGAGAAGTTGTCGGGATGCGTGCGTCGGTAAGGTCTTAATTTAATCGTTATAAAATATAGATTATGTCTTTGATGATTACATACAGTGCCATTTAATAATTAAATACAGAATATGTCTGATTTAATATCAGCAGTAACTTTTTTTGTAAAATAATCGATTAGCTGATCACGACGTGTATAATTTAATGATGATAAGTGGAATCTCTCTTTAAGAATTACGTATGAGAAATGTTCACTTGAGAGTAATATCTCTGATTTGGCAATCTTCACAGCTTGTACAGCACTATAATATGTATATTACATATCAGAAGTACATGGCTTTTTATCCCACTGCAGTTTTATGTAGACTGGAGGAGGGGGGTTGTTTCATAGTACATCACATGCTATTGGTTTGACGTCATGACAAAAATCAGGTAGTGCAGACGTCCTGGTACTGCCGAAATGCTCGTAATCCAAATTTATCCCTTCGCAATTTCAATTACATGAATGTGTGATTGGCCTTTGCAAGAATAAACCTGCTTTTGTTAACTTGATTTTTATGCCCCCGAAATCAAAGATTCGGTGCATATAGTTTTTGGCCTGTCCGTCTGTTTATCTGTCTGTTTCTGTTAGGTGTCTTGGTGACTTAGTGGTGTTTAATCTTTTTCCATCTTTTTTTTCTGATCAATAGAAAATAATCCCATCTTCATACGGATAGTTAAATGCCTTCTTGACCTTGTAACATTGATCTACTGTATAAATGAATGAATGAACTTATGGAGTTGAATGTTACAATGCTCAGTAGGGAGGTTACCTTATTTTGACCTTTTACTTGGGAGAGTCGTTTATGGAGATTGATTTTTTTGTTGTTGGAGCTATTTTAAAGGCATTGAAATTTTGTCATTGCATGAGCACTCCACAATAATATACTAGTATAATTTTTTTGCTGCCCTTGTTGGCCGTGTTCTCACAATGACTGTTAGTGCTTAATTTTTTCATCCTCAAATTGTTTACCGTCATTATCATAAATCTACAGAATGTATAATTGACGATACCAAAGTCTGCTATTATACATGTAGGTCATTCCTGTGATCGATACATGACTCTCGTTTTAATCTTGTTAATTTTCTCGTCAATATTCCAATATATAGTACCATTTCATTATGGGTGTCATAACCTTATTTTGGTTCTTTTTTTTTCCGGATCTTCTTCATAGATATTTATATCGAACTTTCTGGCCGGAGAAATCTCAAATCGGTGTAGGAACATAACAATTTTTTATGTAACTTATGTTACTGAAATTTTCTCAAAATTTAAAGTCAGAAAAAGACATTACTCTTAGTAAGTTTTCATTTTATACCATAGCTCTCCGAAAACACGTAGCTTTGCAATGCCGTCTTCAGTTATTTTACTCCAATGAGAACTGAAATATACTGTATGTTGCGTTTGGTTTACTTTGGATACAAGAGATCAAGATTGAATATCCCAGGCATGTGCTTTATACTGAATTAGGCTAATTGCACCACTCATAAAATATGTAAAAGCATGTCCATGATGTGCTGTGTTTTACTTTTTTATCTTTGGGTACCTCAGAATGACACATAACAGAAGAAGTTTGGATAATATTGGAGATATTTGATCCGAATGTCTGGGTGGGCTGTGGTTGGCTTGTTTTTGACTACATGTACCACGGACTGAATTTATTTGGTGAATCAATGTCTGGTGTCCAGATGAGGCGTGTTGACATTGCCTTGATCCCGCCGTGTACCAGTGGTTAATTGAAAACGTCTTGTATATATGTTTATTAAATGATCAAGAATTATTGCCGACTTTGCTTATTTCTGATTGATGGAGACGCTGTTTGATAGAGTGTACCTCAGAGTGAGTTGACCGCTAACGCTCCAAAGCGGTCTATTCGGGATTAGCGCGTGCGTTGATTTTTGTAGTGTTAGATCTTTGACTTCGCGTATCATTACAATGCAAATGTTAATAAAATCCTGATAATTTGATAAAACAGTTATTGACTTTTGATTTCGGTCTACTCGTGACTATACAGACCTGGTCAGGCATTGGTTAACCTCGGCCTTCGGCCTCGGTCAACCAATACCTGACCAGGTCTTCGGCCGAGGTTAACGAGTAGACCGAAATCAAAAGTCAATAATTGTATAATATCCATAAGCTACGTTTGGCCGGCTTTTCCTTTTTGGCATCAGAGAATGAGAGTTGCTTTTCAGAATCATATGTGATAGAGGGTTTGTATTTGACTTACTTTAGACATTGAAATGTCGATACCTTGAGGTCTAGAGTGATTAACTTGGAATTTTCTATGTATCAATAATCATTATAGATGGCAAACTGGCATTTTATAGTCTTTTGCGTTGAATAGGACAGTTTCCAGTTTTGATATGTACTCATATAATTATCTTCTATACGCCGATGCTATTTTCCCGTACGTCACGCTTCCTGAAGCTCTCGACATCAGGAAACAGTTTCCTTTTATTTGGACTACAAAACTGATAAATTTACAGGAAAAAATCCATATTGACTGAAATCAATGCCTGATCTCATTTTGTAAATAGATTTAAACTCGTAAATTCAAGGTACGGTGTTTCTATCCAATATAATTATGGAAAATTTTTATCATTTGCAAAAATTTGAAAAAAAATCGAATCTCTACAAATGAAATCGGACATAGTTGAAATTGTTCAATATTTTTTTAACGACTCGTTGTAAACTCGATATATACTCGTAAATCTTTACCTACGTAACCTACCACAGATTTCATGGCGTTTGTAATTTGTATTGCATTTTTAGATATTGTGGAGTTATATAATTTTCAGAGTCGTAAATTTATTTTCCTTTAATATGTTTATTCAGTTGTCGCTAGTATACAAGGATATCCACGATTATTGATCGGTAAATTCTAAAATTCACATTGTGATGTAACATTTTGAAATCTATAAAATGGGTCCATCTGGAACGGAATAAGTTCAAAGAACTACAGTCTACTTCAGACATTTATAGTATTTGCCTTGTCATGTTCATCTTGAATGTAACATGTTTCTTCAAAATCAGTACAAAATTGCACCATTGTTTGATATTATCGACCATATAGATACCGGATGGGTTAGATACTTGGTATACTCTTTTACCTCATGAAATACAATGTAGTTTATGCAACCTTTTTCTCCCGTTTCATCAAAACCTTGCACACAATGACGGGACGATTCAGTAAAACATTTAGCTTTTCAACCTGAGAGCTGCATGTACATTTTGAAAAAAAACCAAGTGTATTCATTACAATTTATTATTTTTCATTCTTGTACTAGTCTTTCATGATTAATATTTTGACTTTACCCAGTATGGGCCTTTAAGTTATGATTAATATTAGGTTAAGGCCCATACTTGGTAAACCCAAAATATTAATCATGATACTTACAGTCAGTTTTGATTATGGAGGTAAAGTCGGCAGTGCCATAAAGACAAACATTTTGTACCATGTTGTACATTTAATAGCTTTATGATGTGATTTTTCACAAAAGGAATCTGATGTAGACGAGATGACCAATGATTACAAGTCTGACCTCCGGACAATGGTCAGTTCTGAGGACAGTGACGATCTTGTCTGACCTTCAGACAGTGGTCAATCACTGAGGACAGCGATGATTATGTGTTTTTATTACAGGACGCTGATGAAGGCGAGATGACCAATGGGTACTTGTTTGACCTTCAGACAGTGGTCAGTTCTGAGGACAGTGATGAAGAGAGTGGACGTGGTAACTGGAGTAGCCGGCTGGACTTTGTCTTGTCTGGTTACTTGTCTGACAGTGGTCAGTTCTGAGGACAGTGATGATGGTTATCTTTTTATTACAGGACGCTGATGAAGGCGAGATGACCAATGGTTACTTGTCTGACCTACAGACAGTGGTCAGTTCTGAGGACAGTGATGAAGAGAGTGGACGTGGTAATTGGAGTAGCCGGCTGGACTTTGTCCTGTCATGTCTTGGTTATGTAGTGGGGCTTGGCAATGTATGGAGATTTCCGTATCTCGTCTTCCGTAATGGTGGAGGTAAGGCGAATGTATATAGTACTTCACATCCTTACACTCAGTATTATCAAATGATCAGGAATTATTGCCGATTTTGCTTATTTCTGAATGGCGGAGACGTTGTTTGATTAGATAGGGTGTACCTCAGAGTGAGTTGACCGCTAACGCCTTCGGCCTCGGTCAACCAATACCTGACCAGGTCTGTAGAGTCACGAGAAGACATCATCAAAAGTCAATAATTGTATAATGTTGACTTGGATTTCATAGTATATCCGACAATCCAATCCCAAGAAAAAAAAACCCTTTTCAATTTGGAATCCTTACTGTTTAGAAAAAGAGTCTAGTCATAAATCGGAAACTTCGTAAGAAGTATATTCTGTATATTAGAAAAAACATTATTCTGTACATAAAGATGATTAAGGAAGCGTTATTTTGAAGGAAGGAAGACCTGGGCGTCGTTTTCTGACATTTTATACACCCATATTGCGACATCTAGGGCGTTGTGTTGTTTCGCTGTCCGTCCGGCATCCGTCCTTACTAAGTTAAGTTGTCCCATTCATGTTCAATTGACTTTAATCAAGTTGTGTATGGTAACTTTTAGAAAACACGTTTCACAAATAAGTCATTCATTGTGGTATTGTCCCAAACAGTCTTTAAACAGTTACTGATTCTTTCGATATGTAGTTTAGCTTCAAAGGTGTAACTGTTCATTGAATAATGTGAAGTTCTTCAAAGAAGTGGGATTTCATGTCTAGAAAATTAAGAAATATATATTAGTATATAAAAACTGAGATTAATTTTAGAAATGATTGCTTTTGCTGTACATTGTGGATCGGGAATACATGTATTTGATTGATCATTTAAATTGATCGTTGCGCTGTATACATACATGTTCAGAAAATTTTATCACTGCTCTCGCATTACCCTCATTTTACACTCTATGGGATTTGAATTGATTTCTGTTGATTGCAATAATACGCTTAAATTCACAATGCATATATATTTTTGGGATTCCCATTTAAAGCCTGTATACTCATGCAATTAACATTGAGAAAGGTTGTCCACAGTTTTACAACTGATCGGTCTCCTGATAATTAAGGGATCTCACTTTTTTCTGCTTTCTGAATTTGCTTGTAGCATCTCCAGGAAACCGATATGAAACTCTTAGTTATGTAGTACAATATGTACATTCTAAGCGAATTCAAATAATTTATAAAGATTTCAGATAGATATGCTGCAGTTAAAACTGAAACATCTACATGTTCATGTATTTCATTATTGTTTATAACATTTTTTCCTAAGAAATCCATGTTTTCTCAGATAGTCCATGTCCATCATTGAAAACTCGGCTACCTGCGTATATAACCTAGTACTTTTGTTTCTCCCCCTGGGACAAAGTCGCTTACAGATTGAATTGTTTTCACCTGGATTCTATCAGACTTAAGATGTGGTCCCTAAATTGTTTTCATTCTGAAGTATTGATTTGAATTGTAGATGAAACTTTGCAACGTATTGAATCTCCGTACTAAAGCTTGTAATATTAGTTATAGAAATGATCACAAATTATTTGATAAGGTTATTTGTGTAAAAGGTTGTTTTTGTGTTCAATAATGAAGACATGGATGATGATAGTATACCATTATTAATACAGTGTATTTATTATTGACAGTATATCAAATTGATGCTGTATTATACACGTACGTTTCAACTTGACGACAGTTATTATACTGCCATTAGCTTGGTAAACTGTTCATTCATATAAAGTTACTTTCTTCAATAAACAAAGTTTAATATTCATAATTCCTTAAGAAATTCATAAACATGTCCATACACCGGCTGAGATACATCTGTTGCTTATGAATAATAAGTTTCTATAATCTTTGTGACATTTTTGTGTCAATGTAACATTTGAGGCCATATGATAGAGGCTTTACACAGTGACATATGGTTACTACGGTCCCAAATTCAATATCATAATGTGTGACATAATACATTTAACATTACATCATTACAAATCCCAAGTCCTTTGTATTGTATGATTATTATACAATATGATATTGATCAAAACTTTTCATCCAGTTGTTAGTTGGACATGGTGGTTGCATTTTGGATTAACTTGGAATCATATCACTTATTGTTTAATGTAATTATTTGTCAGGTGCCTCGGATCACCAAGAACAGGAATATTATCTTTTCACATTTAGATACCTGTTACCGATGGCTGTATATAAAATCATTTATATTCATACTTGAAAAAGCCTAGGTCTTGGTTGTGTTCATGACTTTTAAGATTTTTCAGAGAACTTACAGAAAGCTAACGATATGTATTCCTTTTGGGGTCATATAAATTGTTTTCTTTAATATGTTTTGCAAATTCACGCTGATTTTACCATAATAACATACACTTGAACCAATTCAAAAGGACAAATACAGTAACACTTTGCTGATTTTGGCCGTGTTGATGCTGTCCATCTGTTTGTGTCCATCCTTCTGTCATGCACGAGCATTTTGGTTGTTTAAAGTATTTCTTGATTAAGCAAAGTCTCAGAAACTGTATGAAGTAGAAGCATAATAATTGATACATAGATTGCCTATTGCATTATTTTTAGAGTTTTATTTATTGACCTTGGCCTTTTACTTTGACCATTTTTAAACAAAGTCTAAGTCAGGCTCCATTTACTGATAGGGCTTTGATAATTTAAATAAATCCAGATTCTGTATTACCAATCTGAGGGCTTTTGTTTTGCACCATGACTTTTGACCTGGTGACCTTGGACTTTGTCCTACTTTTCTAAAGATAAAGGATTAGGGCTTTGATATTTCATATGTAAATTCTCTGTGGTTTCACAGTGGTTCAATGACTTATATCCAACATCAAACATCATCCTCAAAATTTAGAAATAATGTACTTCCGTTAAGAAAATATATGCAAACAATTCATCTGAGAAATTTTATATGAAATATTGCAAAAATCTACTTGGAGTTCATAAAAAGGCCACCTGCTTTGGAATACAGTCTGAATTAGGAATCACACCAGTTTGCTATGACATCGTTCGAAATATTTTAATCTTTTGGAATAGATTGGAAAAAATTTCACCTAAAGGAATCTTCAAGCTATTGAAAGATGCATACAATCTCTCAAAAAATTTACATCAAAATGGAAGTAATTCTTGGTCCAGCAGCTTACAATATCTTAGAAATACACTGAACATCTCAGATAGCAAATCGTCTTTCTCAAAGTCTAAATTTAAGCTATTTATTAAAAAGTTTATGAGAACATCAGCATTGGAAGATTGGTCTAAAAGTAGAGAAACCCTAAAGGACGGAAAATTAAGCACATATCTACAATTAAAGAACAACTTTGGATTTGAGCATTATCTTGAAATTATGGATAATGTTAATTATAGGAGGGCAATATCACAGCTTAGATTATCATGTCATAAATTAGAAATTGAACATGGTAGATATGACAATGTACCAAGAGAATTAAGATATTGTAAAAAATGTAAACAAAATCAAATTGAGGATGAATGCCACTTTTTAATTGATTGTGATAAACACCTTGATGCAAGGCTTAACCTATTTTCCATTATACAAAAAGAAGTTCCGTTGTTCATAAATCTAAATGATAAAGATAAGATGTTATATTTGCTAAATTCTGAATCAAAAAGTATTCTGGATAGTGTTGGAAAATTTGTGTATGATGATATGAAAGTAACCTGAACGTCATTTGTGCATGTACAAATTACAGATTAGTTCTCTATTCTGATCTAGTCATTCATAAGACTCATTTTATCCTATGAAATATATAGTTCTTATTTCAAATGAAATTTTCATTTTTGGACACTTTTATACATGTAATGCATGTGTATGCCTTTAACTGGGCCCAAATTGGTAATAAAGTATCTTGTATCTTGTATTTCCAAATTACCTTGCTCTTTGACCTAATTTTCAAAATAACTATTTGTACTATACATGCTACATGTATATATTTTTTTAACTTTTACTTTGATACATGCCTTCAGTGGTGACCTTGACCTCTTTTACCTTGTGACCATGATGTGAATTTCAACTAAGGCCTTGATTCCCTGAAAAATGCAGCTTTGCAATTTGGCCATGTTGTCTTTAGTAGTATCTTGGTCATCTTAATACTTTGAATTTTCTTGCTCTTGCGACTTCATGTAGATTATAGAAGATTCTCTATGTATTTAATTTCTGAATTGACAGGTGCTTTCTTCATTCCATACCTGATCATGCTGGTGTTTGTTGGTGTACCTGTAGTTTATATGGAGTTAGCCTTTGGTCAGTACGCCAGTCTAGGACCAGTCACTGTATGGAGATCTGTACCACTGTTTAAAGGTTTGTACCTGTAGTTTATATGGAGTTAGCCTTTGGTCAGTATGCCAGTCTAGGACCAGTCACTGTATGGAGATCTGTACCACTGTTTAAAGGTTTGTACCTGTAGTTTATATGGAGTTAGCCTTTGGTCAGTATGCCAGTCTAGGACCAGTCACTGTGTGGAGATCTGTACCATTGTTTAAAGGTTTGTACCTGTAGTTTATATGGAGTTAGCCTTTGGTCAGTATGCCAGTCTAGGACCAGTCACTGTGTGGAGATCTGTACCACTGTTTAAAGGTTTGTACCTGTAGTTTATATGGAGTTAGCCTTTGGTCAGTATGCCAGTCTAGGACCAGTCACTGTGTTGAGATCTGTACCACTGTTTAAAGGTTTGTAGCTGTAGTTTATATGGAGTTAGCCTTTGGTCAGTATGCCAGTCTAGGACCAGTCACTGTGTGGAGATCTGTACCACTGTTTAAAGGTTTGTACCTGTAGTTTATATGGAGTTAGCCTTTGGTCAGTACCCCAGTCTAGGACCAGTCACTGTGTGGAGATCTGTACCACTGTTTAAAGGTTTGTACCTGTAGTTTATATGGAGTTAGCCTTTGGTCAGTACCCCAGTCTAGGACCAGTCACTGTGTGGAGATCTGTACCACTGTTTAAAGGTTTGTACCTGTAGTTTATATGGAGTTAGCCTTTGGTCAGTATGCCAGTCTAGGACCAGTCACTGTGTTGAGATCTGTACCACTGTTTAAAGGTTTGTACCTGTAGTTTATATGGAGTTAGCCTTTGGTCAGTACGCCAGTCTAGAACCAGTCACTGTATGGAGATCTGTACCACTGTTTAAAGGTTTGTACCTGTAGTTTATATGGAGTTAGCCTTTGGTCAGTATGCCAGTCTAGGACCAGTCACTGTATGGAGATCTGTACCACTGTTTAAAGGTTTGTACCTGTAGTTTATATGGAGTTAGCCTTTGGTCAGTATGCCAGTCTAGGACCAGTCACTGTATGGAGATCTGTACCACTGTTTAAAGGTTTGTACCTGTAGTTTATATGGAGTTAGCCTTTGGTCAGTATGCCAGTCTAGGACCAGTCACTGTATGGAGATCTGTACCACTGTTTAAAGGTTTGTACCTGTAGTTTATATGGAGTTAGCCTTTGGTCAGTATGCCAGTCTAGGACCAGTCACTGTGTGGAGATCTGTACCATTGTTTAAAGGTTTGTACCTGTAGTTTATATGGAGTTAGCCTTTGGTCAGTATGCCAGTCTAGGACCAGTCACTGTGTGGAGATCTGTACCACTGTTTAAAGGTTTGTACCTGTAGTTTATATGGAGTTAGCCTTTGGTCAGTATGCCAGTCTAGGACCAGTCACTGTGTTGAGATCTGTACCACTGTTTAAAGGTTTGTAGCTGTAGTTTATATGGAGTTAGCCTTTGGTCAGTATGCCAGTCTAGGACCAGTCACTGTGTGGAGATCTGTACCACTGTTTAAAGGTTTGTACCTGTAGTTTATATGGAGTTAGCCTTTGGTCAGTACCCCAGTCTAGGACCAGTCACTGTGTGGAGATCTGTACCACTGTTTAAAGGTTTGTACCTGTAGTTTATATGGAGTTAGCCTTTGGTCAGTACGCCAGTCTAGAACCAGTCACTGTATGGAGATCTGTACCACTGTTTAAAGGTTTGTACCTGTAGTTTATATGGAGTTAGCCTTTGGTCAGTATGCCAGTCTAGGACCAGTCACTGTATGGAGATCTGTACCACTGTTTAAAGGTTTGTACCTGTAGTTTATATGGAGTTAGCCTTTGGTCAGTATGCCAGTCTAGGACCAGTCACTGTGTGGAGATCTGTACCATTGTTTAAAGGTTTGTACCTGTAGTTTATATGGAGTTAGCCTTTGGTCAGTATGCCAGTCTAGGACCAGTCACTGTGTGGAGATCTGTACCACTGTTTAAAGGTTTGTACCTGTAGTTTATATGGAGTTAGCCTTTGGTCAGTATGCCAGTCTAGGACCAGTCACTGTGTTGAGATCTGTACCACTGTTTAAAGGTTTGTAGCTGTAGTTTATATGGAGTTAGCCTTTGGTCAGTATGCCAGTCTAGGACCAGTGACTGTGTGGAGATCTGTACCACTGTTTAAAGGTTTGTACCTGTAGTTTATATGGAGTTAGCCTTTGGTCAGTATGCCAGTCTAGGACCAGTCACTGTGTTGAGATCTGTACCACTGTTTAAAGGTTTGTACCTGTAGTTTATATGGAGTTAGCCTTTGGTCAGTACGCCAGTCTAGAACCAGTCACTGTATGGAGATCTGTACCACTGTTTAAAGGTTTGTACCTGTAGTTTATATGGAGTTAGCCTTTGGTCAGTATGCCAGTCTAGGACCAGTCACTGTATGGAGATCTGTACCACTGTTTAAAGGTTTGTACCTGTAGTTTATATGGAGTTAGCCTTTGGTCAGTATGCCAGTCTAGGACCAGTCACTGTATGGAGATCTGTACCACTGTTTAAAGGTTTGTACCTGTAGTTTATATGGAGTTGGCCTTTGGTCAGTATGCCAGTCTAGGATCAGTCACTGTGTGGAGATCTGTACCACTGTTTAAAGGTTTGTACCTGTAGTTTTTATGGAGTTAGCCTTTGGTCAGTACGCCAGTCTAGGACCAGTCACTGTGTGGAGATCTGTACCACTGTTTAAAGGTTTGTACCTGTAGTTTATATGGAGTTAGCCTTTGGTCAGTACGCCAGTCTAGGACCAGTCACTGTGTGGAGATCTGTACCACTGTTTAAAGGTTTGTACCTGTAGTTTATATGGAGTTAGCCTTTGGTCAGTACGCCAGTCTAGGACCAGTCACTGTGTGGAGATCTGTACCACTGTTTAAAGGTTTGTACCTGTAGTTTATATGGAGTTAGCCTTTGGTCAGTATGCCAGTCAAGGACCAGTCACTGTATGGAAATCTGTACCACTGTTTAAAGGTTTGTACCTGTAGTTTATATGGAGTTAGCTTTTGGTCAGTATGCAAGTCTAGGACAAGTCACTGTATGGAGATCTGTACCACTGTTTAAAGGTTTGTACCTGTAGTTTATATGGAGTTGCATGCAGGCCTTTGGTCAGTACGCCAGTTTGGGACCAGTCACTGTGTGGAGATCTGTACCACTGTTTAAAGGTTTGTACCTGTAGTTAATATGGAGTTAGCCTTTGGTCAGTATGCCATTCTAGGACCAGTCACTGTATGGAGATCTGTACCACTGTTTAAAGGTTTATACCTGTAGTTTATATGGAGTAAGCCTTTGGTCAGTATGCCAGTCTAGGACCAGTCACTGTGTGGAGATCTGTACCACTGTTTAAAGGTTTGTACCTGTAGTTTATATGGAGTTAGCTTTTGGTCAGTAAGCCAGTCTAGGACCAGTCACTGTGTGGAGATCTGTACCACTGTTTAAAGGTTTATACCTGTAGTTTATATGGAGTTAGCCTTTGGTCAGTATGCCATTCTAGGACCAGTCACTGTGTGGAGATCTATACCTCTGTTTAAAGGTTTATACCTGTAGTTTATATGGAGTTAGCCTTTGGTCAGTATGCCAGTCTAGGACCAGTCACTGTGTGGAGATCTGTACCACTGTTTAAAGGTTGGTACCTTACTAATATTCATTCAAGTTGGGCATTAATCGGACCTGCAAAATTGTAGGTGCTATTTGATAATTGCTATGTCTGGCAGTCAGTCTGTCGGTCAAAAGTTTTGCTGTGGGCTACAACTCCTTTACTATAAGAGACAGAGCTGTCATACCCTGACATGTATGCTCCTGGTTATCCCCTCGCAACTAAATCTGTTATACTAGAAGGAATATAGCATTGCTGCCGTGTGAGGATGTGTTTTTCTGTTTGTGCTTGTGTCCAGATTCTTGTAAACAGCCTAGAAGAAAAAGTAATCATCATATAGCATCATACATTCCCCAAATGATCCACATGGGGAGAGGATGAACCCTATTGATTTTCAAGGTCAAAGGTCAAGGTCACTGTGGACTTAGGCTTAAAATTCTTATGAACAGCATAGAAGACAAAGTAATCATCATAGAAAATATCAAACCTTCCACAAATGTTTCCCATGGGTAGAGGATAAACCCTATTGATTTTAAAGGTCAAAGTCACTTTTGACTCTTGCTTAAATTTCCTGTGAGTAGCATAGCAGACAATTAAAGCAGTCATATGATCACCAAACTTTTCACAAATGTTCCCTATGGAAAAGGATGAACCCTATTGATTTTCAAGGTCAAAGGTCAAGGTCACTATTTACTTTATTTTAAAAATCATCTTGCGGATAGAAAACATGCAGTTGTGAGAGTATGCTACCCTTGTGTTACCTTTATTACATGACCTATATTGGTTGTATGTGACCTTGACTGTAACTTTTGACCTACTTTTGAAAAACTTTTTGTATTTTCCAGGTATCGGTATTTCCATGGTACTAGCCACCACACTGATATCTATCTACTATAATGTAGTCAATGCCTGGGCTTTCCATTATCTGTTCTCATCTATGGTGGCTGATCTCCCTTGGTTACACTGCAGAAACTCATGGAATACTCAAAGTATGTACATGTATCTCAAAGTTTTCCTTTCATCCTTGGTAGTATACTTGTAAGTGAAATTAAATCTTAATCTCATAATATTTTCACACTTATTCAATGATCTGTACTAATTTATTGTACACTATTTGTAAAAAAAAGGAAGATTAATTCAAGACTATTACATATATTATAGAAACATTTCATGAATTATTCCTACACCTCAACTGACTTCTCCTGGCAATATCATTCCTCTGTTATTTTTTGTACATGTTTGAACCTTACATTGGTGTTCATATGCTTTATGATAATATTGTTAACTGTTAGCAACATCATTTTTACTATAACGAGATCGATTCGATAATTTTATTAGAATTTCAAATTATTTTTATCCTATCAGGTTGCAGCAAGAACATGTATCAGTTCGCCAACTGTAGCTGGCTCAATGTTTCCATGATAGAACACAGGGATCTTGTGAACGATACTTGTACGGATGTCCTCAGGAACTGTACGGCATTCCCAGAACAGGACTTTGACAGAGTTGGTACCTGTATAACCAAGCTTAGGGAGCTGGTGGGCAGTGCAGCCTTCATCAATAACTCACAAATAAACTCACAAAAACTCACAAGTCCTACTGAGGAATATTTCTAGTGAGCAGCTAAGAAATCAATCTTTGATATGATAGAAAATATTTGATGGAACAACTGACAGTTTTATTCTTTAATGATTAAGATTGGGATACTATAGTCTGAGACAAAATTTTGTTTTGCTTGAAATTTTAAAGCAAAACAGACATAAAAAGCAAGAATTCTACATTGCCTTCCCAAATTTGAGTTTCTTCATTACTATCCTCACTTATTTCATTCTTCTGCCTACTAGCATTAAGGAATATAACATCCTTTTATAGTTTACGTCATACATGTATTATTTCAGTAACAAAGTACTAGATCGATCAGGTAGTATAGGACACCTGGGTAGTGTACAGTGGGAGCTGGCTCTGTGTCTGTTACTGTGCTGGGTCATTGTCTTTATTTGTCTGGTACGAGGCATCAAAACATCGGGCAAGGTATGATTCTGAACTCTCTAAAAAATTGTAGCTAAGTTGTAATATGTTATCTCCTTACGAAATGTGGGGTGGGCATGCGGTAGGTTGTTATGTGGTTTGGCTCCGAGTGAGGTAAAAATTATGTATCTGGACTGTAAATCAATTGCTTTTAAATTAGAGATCTATTGAAGAAACTTCATGCACTTTTTTCTCATATGCCACAGATGCATGCACCTCATTTATTAAGGGGATCAAAGGCCAAGGTAATAAGATTGCACCTATCATCCTTAAACTTCCCCGTGATTCAAGAATTAAATGCATTATTCATTTATGGGTCATGTAGTTAATATTGTCAAGGTCAAAAGACTTAAGTTTGATTTTTGAATTTTTTTTAAGATCCCAGTAAGTCCATGTGCTCATTGTATTTGGGTCAAAGGTCATTTCCTATTAATGTGTTCAAAGGTCAAGGTCCTAGGACATTGATATTTAAAATAATTTCTGGTTATAACGTTCAGAATGTGTATTCCACCATTAATTTTATATGCTTATTGTGAGTATAGGATATGCCTTATAAATTTTGAAATTGTTTGTCAAAAGTTGGAGAATTATTCAAAAACAATGTTTATTTACATTAAGCTTAATTAAAGTTTTGCAACATTGTACTGATGTCATGTCTTAAATATTCACTATATTATTTTTCAGGTTGCCTATTTTGTCGTTACATTCCCTTTTGTTATCATTGTTGTTCTCCTGGTACGTGCTCTAACACTGGAGGGTAATATGCAAGGTATCAGATTCTACGTCAGTCCGAAATGGGAAAAATTAAAAGAGGGGGGAGTGTGGGCAGACGCAGCAGTACAGGTCTTCTTCAGTCTCTCTGCTTGTATGGGAGGACTGGTCACACTGGCTAGCTACAATAAATTCCATAATAATATTTACAGGTAAGCGTAACAGCTAGGGTCCATGTATCAATTTTTATGCCCCCGGAATCAAAGATTCGGGGGCATATAGTTTTTGGCCTGTCCGTCTGTTTGTCTGTTTGTCTGTTTATCTGTTTGTCTGTTTGTCTGTTTGTCCGAAAAACTTTAACATTGGGCATAACTTTTGAATGGGAAGTGATAGGGCTTTCATATTTCACATGTGTATTCCTTGTGACAAGACCTTTCCATTGATACCAAAATTTTTGACCTCGTGACCTTGACCTTGACCTTTGACCTACTTTTCAAAAACTTTAACATTGGGCATAACTTTTGAATGGGAAGTGATAGGGCTTTCATATTTCATATGTGTATTCCTTGTGACAAGACCTTTCCATTGATACCAAAATTTTTGCCCTCATGACCTTGACCTTGACCTTTGACCTACTTTTCAAAAACTTTAACATTTGGCATAACTTTTGAATGGTAAGTGATAGGGCTTTCATATTTCATATGTGTATTCCTTGTGACAAGACCTTTCCATTGATACCAAAATTTTTGACCTCGTGACCTTGACCTTTGACCTTTTAACCCAGTGACCTCACATACATGTACTTAACAGAAAATAGTGTTCATACTAACAAAGATGCCACCGGGGGCATTCGTGTTTCACAAACACAGGCTTTATTATATCACTCTCTGGGATACAGTACAGTGGAAAATATAAAGCATTAGATAGCTTGGAATTCATGCAGTAATTCCTGGAAAAATTGAAAAAATATTTATAGAGTAGACAAAGCAGTTTAATGCATCATATTTCATATGCTAACAGATCAGTTTATTGAGAACTGCATTAACAAGCAAAAAGAACTATTTGAGCGGCATGCATTTTATTGATATTTCTGCTGTTATTGTCAATTTAGAATTGCCTGAAACAGTCAGAACCTTGTACTTGAAGTCACTAGATGACAGATATTTGAGAGTAGAGATAATATTTTGTCTTGGATTTTAATTATGTGTCACTATTATCACGTAACCTCACCTTATAACAAAATACCCAGGCTCTGAATGATTATTGTAGGATCTTATGCAGCTTTAAATTTCATTATTGCTATTGATATCATTCAAATGTAATGCTGTACTGGGAGATAACCATAATGAGTATAAATTTGAATGATGATGGACGTTATTATCACAAACCATTAAAGAAACAAGTGGTATGCCAATGAATTTCATCCATATCACACAACAATTATATCAAATTTTATGCTAAACAGACTGTATCTTTAATTTTGTTTCAGCGATGCAGTATTAATATGCCTTGGTGACACACTTATGAGTGTCCTAGCAGGGTTTGCCATTTTTGCCACCATGGGAGTCCTTAGTCACAAACTAAATACAGATATAGAGGATGTCTTTAAATCAGGTAACTATGATCATCTCTTCAATATTCTCAGTACCTGTAATCATTTATAAACTGAATACCTCTACGTTGTAATATTACATGGTAATACTTGTATTTCCAGACATTGGTTTAACGTTTATCGTGAGTCCAGCAGCCATGTCATATTTCCCTGTATCTCCGCTATGGTCCATATTATTTTTTGTGATGATCGTGATGCTGGGCCTGAGTACACAGTTCGTTAACATCGAGACAGTGATAACAGCCATTATAGATGAGAACATAGCCATTCTTCGTAAACGACGATTGTTAGTGCTGTTTGTTGTCTGTATGTCTCTATTCCTTCTGGGTCTACCTCTTACAACACAGGTGAGAATGTTCTGCCAATTCACTTTTATTAGTCCCCTACCCACTTGCCGGAGGGGACTTATAGTTTCTACGCCTTTTGTCCGTCTGTCTGTCACACTTTAGTTTTCCAGCCTTTTTTTCGCTGTCGTTTCAGATATTGATCTCATTTTTGGTATGTGAGTTTATCCCAATGTGATACAGATCAAGTTCGAGTAAGGTTTCGATAGACCTATTTTTACAAGAGTTATGGCCCCTGGACTTAGCAAATTTCATGAAATTCTCAGTTTTCCAGACTTTTTTTCGCTGTCGTTGCAGATGTTGCTCTCTGATTTTTGGTATTTGAGTTTATCTCAGTGTGATACAGATCAAGTTTGAGTTTTGGTTCCGATAGACCTATTTTTACAAGAGTTATGGCCCCTGGACTTAGCAAATTTAATGAAATTCTCAGTTTACCAGACATTTTTTGCTATCGTTGCAGATATTGATCTCATTTTTGGTATGTGAGTTTATCTCGATGTGACAAGATCAATTTCGAGTTTGGTTCCGATTGACCTATTTCTACAAGAGTTATGGCCCCTGGACATAGCAACTTTCATGAAATTCTCATTTTTCCTGACTTTTCTCGGCTGTTGTTTTAGATATTGAAATGATTTTTTATATGTGATTACTTCTTAGTGTTATACAGATCAAGTCAGAGTTTGGTTCCGATTGACCTATTTCTACAAGAGTTATGGCCCCTGGACTTAGCAAATTTAATGAAATTCTCAGTTTTCCGGTCTTTTCTTCCATGGTATTGCAGATATTAAATCATTAGCTCACCTCGACGAAGTGGAGATGAGCTTATGCTATAACCCTGGCGTCCACGTCCCCGTCAGCGTCCCCGTCCCCGTCCACGTCCATGTCCGGTTAAAGTTTTTGGGCAACTCAGTATCTGACAAAGTACTGATCTACAGTAACCAAACTTGCACAAGTGATTCATCTTGGGATGCTGAGGTGAACCCATGCATCGGATGCAGCATCTGACCTACATTTTCCGGTTGAATGACTTTGTCAATGTCTGGTTTAAGTTTTTGGGGTAGTTCAGTATCTGACAAAGTACTGATGCTACAGTAACCAAACTTGCACAAGTGATTCATCTTGAGATGCTGAGGTGAACCCATGCATCGGATGCAGCATCTGACCTACTTTTTCTGCTTGAGCGATTCTGCCTTTAAAGGCTAATATTGAGCAAAGTATAAGTGCTACATGTACCAAACTTGCATATTGGATGTATCTTTGATCAAACTTTCATAAAATGACCTTGACCTACTTTTTCCACTTGAGTGATTTTGCCTTTAAAGGCCAATATTGAGCAAAGTATAAGTGCTACATGTACCAAACTTGCATATTGGATGTTTCTTTGATCAAATTTTCATAAAATGACCTTAACCTACTTTTTCCGCTTGAGTGATTTTGCATTTAAAGGCCAATATTGAGCAAAGAATAAGTGCTACATGTACCAAACTTGCATATTGGATATATCTTTGATCAAACTTTCATAAAATGACCTTGACCTACTTTTTCCACTTGAGTGATTTTGCCTTTAAAGGCCAATATTGAGCAAAGTTTAAGTGCTACATGTACCAAACTTGCTTATTGGATGTATCTTTGATCAAACTTTCATAAAATGACCTTGACCTACTTTTTTCCACTTGAGTGATTTTCTTATTATACATGTACTTAGAGATATGTTTGTCAGTATCTGACAAAGTACTGATGCTACAGTAACCAAACTTGCACAAGTGATTCATCTTGGGATGCTGAGGTGAACCCATGCATTGGATGCAGCATCTGACCTACATTTTCCGGTTGAATGACTTTGTCAATGTCTGGTTAAAGTTTTTGGGGTAGTTCAGTATCTGACAAAGTACTGATGCTACAGTAACCAAACTTGCACAAGTGATTCATCTTGAGATGCTGAGGTGAACCCATGCATCGGATGCAGCATCTGACCTACTTTTTCCGCTTGAGTGATTTTGCCTTATAAGGCCAATATTGAGCAAAGTATAAGTGCTACAAGTACCAAACTTGCATATTGGATGTATCTTTGATCAAACTTTCATAAAATGACCTTGACCTACTTTTTCCACTCGAGTGATTTTGCCTTTAAAGGCCAATATTGAGCAAAGTATAAGTGCTACATGTACCAAACTTGTGGATTGGATGTATCTTTGATCAAACTTTCATAAAATGACCTTGACCTACTTTTTCCGCTTGAGTGATTTTGCCTTTAAAGGCCAATATTGAGCAAAGAATAAGTGCTACATGTACCAAACTTGCATATTGGATATATCTTTGATCAAACTTTCATAAAATGACCTTGACCTACTTTTTCCACTTGAGTGATTTTGCCTTTAAAGGCCAATATTGAGCAAAGTTTAAGTGCTACATGTACCAAACTTGCTTATTGGATGTATCTTTGATCAAACTTTCATAAAATGACCTTGACCTACTTTTTTCCACTTGAGTGATTTTCTTATTATACATGTACTTAGAGATATGTTTAAATTGAACTTTGCTGCCGCGAGGTGAGCTTCGTAATCTTTGATTACACTATGTTTTTTGGTATGTGAATATATCTTATTGTGATACAAATCAAGTTCGTGTTTCAATTTTATTGACCCATTTCTACAGGAGTTATGGCCCCTGCACTTAACAAATTTTATGAACTTCTCAGTTTCCAGTCTTTTCATACCTGTTCTTGTAGATATTGAGCTGATTTTAGGTATGCAGATACATTTATAGTCTGATAAAGAATAAGTTGAAGTTGGGTTTGATTTATTTGTTCTTACAAAAGGTATGGCCTCATAGCAAATTTCATTAAATTTTCCTGTTTTCCAGACCTTTTTCTAAAACACATATTGAACTTATTTCGATGTTGGATTCATCTTTTGGTGTAAGTACAGGTCAAGGCAGAGTTGAAGGACATGGATAAATGCTGATAGGGGACTTTTATCGCTTGCGATTCATAGAATTTTTACTTATTTACTGAAGATAAAATTTGAGACATCATTTTAATATTTGAATGACATACATTTATCTGATAACATATCATTTTGGCCATTTGAAAATTGATTTCATTATATGATGTTCTGCATCATATTCTTTGTAACTAATTCTTTATATGATTTGATTTTTGAAAGTAGACCTTGAAGCAGAAGATGCTTTTCAAACTGGAATGTTAATTTTGTTTCAAACTGTGTAACAGGCATAGCTGTTGCCCATATGTGTTACACAAAAATTATCATGACCAAATTCAGCCTGTCCATGCAGTCTAAGCTTGTGATCAATGATCTGTCAAATTTACGACATGTTTTAGGGTGGTATATATGTCCTAACATTAATGGACGAATACCTAGCTGGTGTCCCCATCATGGTAAATGGACTCTTCCTGTGTGTTGCCATTGGCTGGGTATATGGAATCACCAAGTTTTCCACAGATATCAAGCACATGATTGGTCACACAGTCAGCTATTGGTGGAAGACATTGTGGTGTGCTGTAACACCCCTCATCATCTTGGTAAGAGGGTCTATGATTTATATATTGATATTTTATTCTTTTACAGTATTTGGATGTGATAATAATAAAATACATATATATTTGAAGTTCAAAAAGAATATTTGATATACAAAATTTACTACAATAATGTCAATTTAGATCTGGATTAACCAATTTTCACATTTTCATGTTTCATATTACAATTAAGTCTGAATGTAAATATTTATACACATAGCGTATTAATTTCCATTTATTAAAATTCTTATGAACAAAGAGAAATGTGTTACATAATGTGTCTTTTTCAGTTTATATTGATATTTTCTATGGTGGGTTACGAGTCATTAACTTATAAGCACGGGGATGAGATATACGAGAGCTGGTCAGAAGTCCTGGGTTTTATACTTCTCTGCATTCCTGTCATATCAATACCATCATGGGCAGTGTATAAACTAGTCAAAACTAGAGGCAGTCTTAAACAGGTAACTGATTGATAACCTATGGGCAGTGTATAAATTAGTCACAACTAGAGGCAGTCTTAAACAGGTAACTGAGTGATAACCGTCATGGGCAGTGTATAAACTAGTCAAAACTAGAGGCAGTCTTAAACAGGTAACTGATTGATAACCTATGGGCAGTGTATAAACTAGTCCCAACTAGAGGCAGTCTTAAACAGGTAACTGATTGATAACCTATGGGCAGTGTATAAACTAGTCACAACTAGAGGCAGTCTTAAACAGGTAACTGATTGATAATCTATGGGCAGTGTATAAACTAGTCACAACTAGAGGCAGTCTTAAACAGGTAACTGATTGATAACCGTCATGGGCAGTGTATAAACTAGTCAAAACTAGAGGCAGTCTTAAACAGGTAACTGATTGATAACCTATGGGCAGTGTATAAACTAGTCCCAACTAGAGGCAGTCTTAAACAGGTAACTGATTGATAACCTATGGGCAGTGTATAAACTAGTCACAACTAGAGGCAGTCTTAAACAGGTAACTGATTGATAACCTATGGGCAGTGTATAAACTAGTCCCAACTAGAGGCAGATTTAAACAGGTAACTGATTGATAACCTATGGGCAGTGTATAAACTAGTCACAACTAGAGGCAGTCTTAAACAGGTAACTGATTGATAACCTATAGGCAGTGTATACACTAGTCACAACTAGAGGCAGTCTTAAACAGGTAACTGATTGATAACCTATGGGCAGTGTATAAACTAGTCACAATTAGAGGCAGTCTTAAACAGGTAACTGATTGATAACCTATGGGCAGTGTATAAACTAGTCAAAACTAGAGGCAGTCTTAAACAGGTAACTGATTAATAAATACTGCCTCATAAGACTTTTCTCAACTGTAACCTATTGGCAGTGTATAAATAAGACATTTTAATTACCATACAAGAAGAATAGTTAGATTCAGGATGGGGAGACGAATTTGATAAATATGAACAGAGGTCAAGGTCTCAGTGTAGAATGAATCTTACACATATAATTCTGAAGTAATTGCCGTATCAAGATATAAAGTTTAGAATTTTATGGTCAACCTCAATAAGAATGTTTGTTATTGGGAAAATATGGATAATAAGAATTAGTTTTATAGTGAAATGTCAAGGTGACAATGGATAAAATTATTTTGCACCTTGTTGCTTTACCAAAGTATAATTCAGTATCATTTGTTAAAAAATCATCTTGAAAGTTTTATTTACCTGCAGCTCCCAATAAACACCATTTCTGTACTCCTGAATAACATCCAAGGTATTAAAGATACTTGTTCTTACATCTATTTAGCTGTTCAAAGTTCCAAAATAATCCCTATTAAGAATATCCTTTATGCCTATCCAGAGAGTGTATCAAAAGGGAATGTTACCTATTGAAAAAGGTCAAGTTCATGCAAGTATTTTTTTTTTACGTATAGTGGATGACAAGGAATATCAATTCCGCATTTCAGGAATTTGTTTTAAATTATTCTAGCTCTCTAAAATGTATCAATTTTTCCATTCTTTCAGCGAATAAAGCAGTTATGTAGATCAGAGAATAATTGGGGTCCAGCCCTGGAACATAACTGGAAGAATGTGGAGTACTACCCTGCTGTGAATACCAACACACTGTCTGTGGATATAGAACATTCCCCTCTACATACTGTTACAGGTAAGGAATTCCCTGTATGTACTGTTACAGATACACACTGTTACAGGTAAGGAATCCCCTCTACATACTGTTACAGGAAGAAAATCCCCACTACATACTGTTACAGGAAGGAAATCCCCTCTACATACTGTTACATGAAAGAAATCCCCTTTACATACTGTTACAGGTAAGGAATCCCCTCTTCATACTGTTACAGGTAAGGAATCCCCTCTACATACTGTTACAGAAAGGAAATCCCCCCTATATACTGTTACAGGTAAAGGAATCCCACCTACATACTGTTACAGGTAAGGAATCCCCTCTACATACTGTTACAGGAAAGAAATCCCCTTTACATACTGTTACAGGTAAGGAATCCCCTTGACATACTGTTACAGGTAAGGAATCCCCTCTTCACACTGTTACAGGAAGGGAATCCCCTCTACATACTGTAACAGGTAAGGAATCCCCTTTACATACTGTTACAGGTAAGGAATCCCCTCTACATACTGTTACAGGTAGGGAATCCCCTCTACATACTGTTACAGGTAAGGAATCCCCACTACATACTATAACAGGTAGTGAGTCCCCACTGCATATTGTTACAGGAAGGGAATCCCCACTACATACTGCTACCCCACTACATACTCTTACAGGTAGGGAATCCCGACTTCATACTACTACCCCACTACATACTGTTTCAGGAAGGGAATCCCCTCTACATACTGTTACAGGTAAGGAGGAAATCACATGAAGCTTAAAAAAATATGAAATTTGTCAATGATACTGTATGTGTACTTATGTTAGTGGGATTCATATTTAAGCGGAGTTATATCTTGGCGCTGTTACAACTTTGCTAATTCAAGACTACTGAATAATTTAACTCTTATAGATTGTTATGGAAAGTATGTCAAGAGCACTAATTCAAAATTAGGCTGGTATGTCAATTTGTCCCTTTTTACTAAAAATTTGTTACGTTTAAATAAGATCGCATACAGTATCTGTTTTATTCCTTTAACAGTATTTTGGAAAAAAAAATAACACATATTATTGATCCTATTTAACAAAATTGATGAAAAACTAAACCAACTTTTCCATTGTGTGCAGTGAAGCAAATTTTATCCCAGCTAGATGTAAATTAAGCATGAGTGCTTTGAATTTACTGTATAAAAAGTAATGTTGATCTGGTGTGTTTGTGTGTTTTCAGATCATGTTGATTTCACTACATCAGGGATGAAAGTCCCCTCTCTGTCTTCCCAAGCCAGCTTGCTTCCTCAACCCCTGTCCCCCAAGAAACCTCGTGATATGAGAGAACGTGCCATTCTTAACCATGCCTATAGCAACCCACAGTTCAACCATTCATCTGGTGAGTTGAGCTTTTGTTTACCAAAGTTCATAACTTTCTAAGTTTCTGAACAATGCTATTATCAATTCAAATTTCTGATGTGACACTGATGCTTTATTTTTCATGCTGAATGCCTCTTTTTCACAATTTGAGGTTGTTGCCTGACATTTTTGTATGACGATCTACTATACGTTATTATGGTTCCAGACAGGTAATATGGTCTGATATACAATGTATGGAATTTATATTTCCCACAGCGTCGGCTCGGGAAATATAAATTCCAGATAAGTATATCAAACCTTATCCCGCCTCTGGCAAATTTCTTGCAATCTGATTGGTCGAGAAGAGCCAAATATTATGTTGTATTATTTTACTGACAGGATATTATTTCAATATCCTGTTTCGACTAAGACGCTTTACGCTTTTGACGTCACCAAGATGCTCAAATCAAATCAAATCAAATAACATTTATTTAGAGTCGGACATGTCAGCAATACAACATTAGCTCTTTTGAGCTATTTACCGACTACCGATGCTTTCAAATGTTGACATAACATACATAAAACAAAAAGCCATCGGCGGGATAAATTCGTTATACAGTGTTTTACAGGGGAGATACAAAAATATATTGGGTCGATGAAAAAAGATGTATTGTATGTAATACAACTTTTTTCATCGACCAAATACACTGTATAACTAATATTATCCCACCTCTGGCAAATTTCTTGCAATCTGATTGGTCGAGAAGAACCGAATATTATGTTGTATTATTTAACTGACATGATATTATTTTGATATCCTGCTTCCACTAAGACGCTTTAAGATATTGACGTCACCAAAATGCTTTGAAATATGTTGACGTTACATACACAAGCCAAAAGCCATCGGTGAGATAAATTCGTTATACAGTGTTTTACAGGGGGGATAGAAAAATATATTGGGTCGATGAAAAAAGTTGTATTGGATTCGGCTTCGCCTCGCCCAATACAACTTTTTTCATCGACCCAATATATTTCTGTATCCCCCCTGTAAAACACTGTATAACTAATAATATTACCTGTCTGGAACAGTAGTAACATTTTTGTTATGCTGCAAATCGTTAATATAAATTGTCATTTCCAAATGGCGTCGACAGTAAAAATTTTTATTTTTTATTTGTTGATGGATCGTAAAATTTTCTTTACCATTTAAAAGATGATACCTATAAATGGTTTATTCAAAATGAATAAACCACGAATATAATTAATTTTAGCAGAAAAATAACATTAAAGTATCTGAAGCGAGAGGAAGTTTTAAAACGTTTAAACATTTTTACAGGAAAAGCTTGCTTTGACGCTAAGAAATAATCAGGTATCCTTGACGTCACAAATTTCTATATTTACGGCTGCAGACGGGTAATATAGTCTCATAATTACAGCTAAACAACCAATGATGTTTCTAGAAATTCATTTGCAGTGTGACAATATAGAAATGGTACCTCATTTATTGTGTTGTAATTACAGTCTAAGACACTAAAGGGTCTCACATATAGGTCTCAAGAAGTCATTGAATGTCTTATATTTCCTCTGTCATGAGGAGAATTAGAGTGCCTAGTGCTACTTACATGTATGAATTTTTTTTTTGAGAACAATATATGATGCTTTTATTGCACAGAGAATTCCCATGCCTATGGTAGACATGTATGGTAGACATGTGTGAAACCATTATACATGTCTATTACAGAGAAGTCCACCATATACATGTAGTACATGTATAGAGGAGCATGGTATAGAGGACGATGATGTACTTATTTTACAGAGATTTCCAATGATGTACTTATTTTACAGAGATTTCCAAGCCTGTGGTAGACACTATGGTAGACATGTGTGATATCATTATTACTTGTGGTGCATCTATTACAGAGAAGTCCACTATACTGTAAACTGTTATTTTCGCTGGGGGAAAATTTCGCAGTTCTGACATTAAGACATTACACGTGGGGGAAATATTCGCGATAAAAATGGCTTTCTTATTGTAAAAATGCAGCGAGGATATTTTCGCATGGGGGAATTTTTTCTGTCGATTTGCCAAAAAACGCAAAAATTACCCCCACACGAAAATTTCCATGTTTACAGTATGCAGTATAGAGGACCCTGGTATAGCATGTCTAGAGGACGATGATGTTTTTATTGTACAGAGATTTCCAAGCCTGTGGTAGACATGTGTGATATCATTATAACTTGTGGTATATCTGTTACAGAGAAGTCCACCATATGTAGTATAGAGGACCCTGGTATAGAGGACGATGATGTTCTTATTGTACAGAGAATCCCCAAACCTGTGGTAGACATGTGTGATGCCACTACACAAACAGAGCCATATCATCCTAGATCTTCCAGACTTACTTCCACTGTAAGTTTTAGCTATTCTTGAGTTCTAGTATTGGGCATGCTTTGGAAACTGTAAAATTACAATTTTGTCTCTATAATGGTAAAATGTTAATACATGTCTATAAATAAGTATTTGTTTTCAAACCATAATGTACAAATAAATTAGATCTTAAGGGAAGAATTCTAAAAGTAAATTGTAAGATTGCATATACATGTATGTCAGATTTCAGGATCATTTTTGCAAATTTTTTTGAATGTGTATATTTGCTGTTTAATTTCAATTTCAGAGTTCAACGAATAAATCTGTCCCCTCCATAGCTGCAGACAGTCATAGTGAGAGAGGAAGCTTTAGTGTAGAGACATTAGAAGCCTCTCCTAGCACTAGCAGTGCATATTCTTCCATTCACACCCCATCAAGTAGCAGTGATTACAACTCTATACATACCATGCCAAGCTCTCCAGACAATCAAGGTCCCAGGGGTAGGGCTGTGACATCAGAACGACCCTGGAGGAGAAATAGTGCAAATTGTGTATCAGTCAGCAAACAAACTTACTTTCAGAGGAGAGCCAGTGATATGGACACACAATTAGGCTCCAATATCTGTGTGTGTAGTGATTACTCCCCACCCCACCCGCCACTACCCAAAAGAGATACCTACCGTCAAAACTGGAAAGACGCTGTTAGAAAAGACTTATCAGAGGAGTATCCTGGAGTAAATAATGAAGAGATACAAGGATCTGACACCCCATCACCCTCCCCCTCCACTACTATTACCGACATGTACACAGAGGCTGCCGCTGTTATAGAGGTAGAAGTGACACACTTCTGAAGTCACATGACCTTATTACTGTGTTTTATGATGTTTTTCAGAAAAGTGATTATTAGAATGTTTTGTTAAAAATGAACATGATGAAAGTAACACAGCTTTAGATATGGGAATTGATATATGGCAACCAATGTTTTGCAATTTTGTACCTTAAAATTATTGATTTTGTACATAAAACATAAATTTGTATAGTAATGAAGCATATTGGTATCTCCTGAGAACACGGATTGCTAAACAAGTGGAATGAAATAGATTCATACTGCTTAAAATAGATTATGCAAAACTATGATGTGGATTCAGAATGTCCATTTATATTTTAAAAGCTCATGATTTGCTTTCCTTCAATAATAGTTGTTGATTAAAATAGAAAATACTGCCATAGGGACATTCAAGGTCAAATGGTAGGTTTGAAAATAGGGGAAATAATGCTTTAATGTGAAAGAAAGTGACCCTTTTTCTGCCATCTGCAAAGCAAGAGTGATACATAGTGATCATGTTGTCTGGCGTTTGTCTGTCCATTCATCTATCTGTTGGTCTGGTAGTTACACTTTTACATATTTGGTTATATCTTACTTGACATTTATCAGACATCTTTCAAACTTGCAGGGATGGTAAAACATGATGAGACTTAGCATCCAATATAGATCAAGGTCACTTTCAAGGTCAAGGTCATGTGATTGAGGTCAAACAAACATTTAGTGAAAAAGATTTTTTAGGTTAATTTAAAATCTATTTTGAATTAATTTAAAAACTAATGAATGTTAAAATTATACAATACATTATGCAATGCCATGATGTGAACACAATATGTCAATTTTGTTTTAGATGATTTTTGCTTTTCTTTAAATAAATAATGGTCATTGGTTATATATGAAAGAAATTTCTGCCATTTGGACATTCATCGTATATAGAAGAATTAATATTCTTCACCTACCATTCATTCCAAGTTTGCACTGCACTCTGGAGATTGTTCATTGGATGGAGTTGTCCTTTGTTTCTGTGGGGCTGATTCGTTCGTTGGATGAAGTTGTCCTTTGTTTCTGTGGGGCTGATTCGTTCGTTGGATGAAGTTGTCCTTTGTTTCTGTGGGGCTGATTCGTTCGTTGGATGGAGTTGTCCTTTGTTTCTGTGGGGCTGATTCGTTCATTGGATGGAGTTGTCCTTTGTTTCTGTGGG
This sequence comes from Pinctada fucata, assembly GCA_028142955.1. Classification (NCBI taxonomy): domain Eukaryota; kingdom Metazoa; phylum Mollusca; class Bivalvia; order Pterioida; family Pteriidae; genus Pinctada; species Pinctada fucata. Next base: position 5,084,957 of record AP027111.1, read on the forward strand.
GCTGATTCGTTCATTGGATGGAGTTGTCCTTTGTTTCTGTGGGGCAGATTCGTTCATTCGATGGAGTTGTCCTTTGTTTCTGTGGGGCTGATTCGTTCATTGGATGGAGTTGTCCTTTGTTTCTGTGGGGCTGATTCTTTCATTGGATGGAGTTGTCCTTTGTTTCTGTGGGGCTGATTCGTTCATTGGATGGATTTGTCCTTTGTTTCTGTGGGGCTGATTCATTCATTGGATGGAGTTGTCCTTTGTTTCTGTAGGGCTGATTCGTTCATTGGATGGAGTTGTCCTTTGTTTCTGTGGGGCTGATTCGTTCATTGGATGGAGTTGTCCTTTGTTTCTGTGGGGCTGATTCGTTCATTGGATGGAGTTGTCCTTTGTTTCTGTGGGGCTGATTCGTTCGTTGGATGGAGTTGTCCTTTGTTTCTATGGGGCTGATTCGTTCGTTGGATGGAGTTGTCCTTTGTTTCTGTGGGGCAGATTCGTTCATTGGATGGAGTTGTCCTTTGTTTCTGTGGGGCTGATTCGTTCATTGGATGGAGTTGTCCTTTGTTACTGTGGGGCTGATTCGTTGTCTCTGTCTGTTTGTCTGATTTTAGCTCACCTTGACGAAGTCATGTGAGCTTATGCTATACCCCTGCACATTTGTGTCTGCATCTCCATGTCATGTCCACGTCCAGTTTAGAAGTTTTGGGTAACTCGGCATTTGACAAAGTACCGATGCTATAGTACTAGTTTGCCTTCTGTTTATGAAGGACAGCTCTACTTTTAAGAAAAGTTCTTTAACATATCAGTTTGAATTTAATCTATTACTGCACAACAAAATATTTCTTTATTTGTATCTTTGCATATTTTTTTCCAAAGTTTTTGTCATGTTGCATGGTGAATCTAGGTCTTTCACTGTCTGTATAGTATTAATTAGTACAAAATGTATATGCATTTTTATTCCCCCGTTATCGGAGATCTGGGGCATATAGTTGTTGGTGTGTCTGTTTGTCTGTCTTTCTGTTTGTTTGCAAAAACTTTAACCTTGGCCATAACTTTTGAATGGTAAGTGATAGGGCTCTCATATTTCAATTGTACCTTTCCATTTACACCAAAAAAATTTTACCTTGACCTTGGAGAATGACTTATTTTTGAAAAATGTTAACCTTGGCCATAACTTTTGATTGGTGAGTGATAGGGCTTTTCTATTTCACATGTGTATACTTATGACAAGACCTTTCCATTAGTACCAAAATGTTTGACCTTGTGACCTTGACCTTTGAGATTGACCTACTTTTGAAAAACTTTAACCTTGGCCATAACTTTTGAATGGTAAGCAATAGGGCTTTGAAATTTCACTTGACATTGTGTATTCCTTGAGACAAGACTTTTCAATGGATTCCAAAATTTTTACCTTGTGACCCTGAGGCCTTGACCTCAGAGTATGAAATACCTTTATCATTATAACTGATGTCCACAGGGGCATTCATGTTTCACAAACAAGTTCTTTATTTATTTTAAGTCTGTATGGTGATTTACTGTGATAAACAAGTACTTGACAATGCAGTGATACATGTATATAATTCCCCTCGATAAAGTATTAGTACATAGTCTGAGTACTGTCACTCTGTCTGGAATGCTTCAATCAAAACAATGGAAAAATACTGAAAATCAATAGTAACAGCCCAAAATGTATAAAAAACTGAAAACATAATGGACATTAACAAGTCCAGGAGATAAGTCCCCTCCAGGAAGCTCCATGGTAGGGGACATATAAACACAGTCACATAAATGGTATAGTCAATTTCAATGACTTGTTGCTATTTATGCTTCGTAACAAACAGATTTTGTCCATATCTGTGTTAGGCTAATAAGCTTTTTTTGTTTTCATTCTGTGATAAACGATATTGTGATAGATTAAAAAAAATCACTGCACTGTGCAATGAATTAATGTTATAATTGAGGAGGATTGTCTCTATTATTTGGCTATATGATAAATTATTACGATGGCACATTATTTCTGTAATTATATTTTCTGTTGAAGACAGAAAATATGTAAATATTATGGAAGTTGAATTTTGTACAATGTACATGAAATAAGCATAATATGTACGGTACTGCCCGTCTTAACTAATTTATGTACAAAAGAATTGAAATCTTGATTGATACTTTATGGACGTGAATCTGCTTTATAATTTATATTCATTTGCAAAATTATTGTTATGGTATTTTCTACATATTGTTACAATAAAATTCCTGAAATAAAACCAGTTTTTTGTGTTTCTTAGGTGAGACTCAAAGACTAATATAAAGAATAGTTCCCTAGTAAAGTAAGATCAATACTGCTAATTATAATCTGAGAAATAATGTACTATTCTGTACAACTATCCTATTAAAATCTTCATTCATTCCCTTATCATTAAGAACTAGGACTTATATCACCCACTGAACAAGACAAAGGCACAATCAAATTGTCCTCTTTTTAAAGATGAAGAGGGAAAGAACCCCCTTAGTCTAATATTACATACATACTCAGGTCATGTCATACATGTAATATCTGAAACATCACTCTATCAAGAGCATTCATTATTTATGTCATCTTTTACTCGGATGTCCCTGAAGTATTGGAGCACAGTGTCTTCCAAACACATATATGCTAATTAACCTTCTATTGTAATAAAAAACATTGTTCATGAGGCGTTCTATATGAAAGTCACGAGCATTTTTTATTATCTCCAAGATTTGTTAAACAGGATGTAAAGAATGAATTGCCATTATTACTAGGTGTTTAAATTTCTCATTTTATAAGATAGAATAGAGTTTGCACAGTTGTCACGCTTCGTATATTCATCGTAAAAATTCCAACAACAACAACAAATAATTATATCAAAAGGACAATTTGGTGTCACACCCCATAACTTTTGATTGGTAAGTGATACATATATCCCAAACATAAATCATTTTTAACAAAGTACCGACATGATACCAATGTGATACTAATGAGATATACTTTAGTATCACGTTACAGTATCTTGTTGATATAAACCCTTAATGTGATACTAACAAAATACTCCGGTCCTATAAGGGATGAATATATCCTGTTAGTATCTCATTAAGACTCGGTATTGCATTGGTATCACATTAAACTTAAACTCCCCTTTGTTAATATCTTGTTGGTATTTTGTTTCACTTTGAATTTTTTTTCTGACCTGCCAGTGGTGGAAGCTTAATAAAATACTAATATGATACTGCCCTGCTTAACTACATCCTGTGTGATGTCATCAATGAGTCATCAGTTGACATCACACATTTAAAATCTGGCTGATACACACATGCAAGCACATGGAGTTTGAGATTTGTGAGGATATGATAAATTTAGTTCGAATACGAATACAGGTGGATATTAAGTTTAAGTTATTTTCAAAGACTGATATTTATACCATCGGACACAATATCAAGGACAATATGATATGTATACATATTGAATGCCAGATTGTGCATATGTATGGATGAATTGCATTAACAGTGCTCCGTCTGCGTAGAAAGTATCACGACTAGTGAGTTTCTTTGCTACGTACTGTATAATAATGTATTCTAAAAAATATATTTTAAATGACACTTTTTGTTTTAAGTGACATAGTTTGTTATAAATTTAAAGTTTATGTTTTGGATTACCCATATTCACCCAAAAATGTTTTACAAATTATTTTGATATAAATGAATTAGATTATTTCAAGCATAATTTATATTTTTTCCTTTGAACTTCTGTAATCATTCAAATCCATGAGTGAGGTATAAACAAATTCAAATCCTCACGTACTCCATCTTTGATTTATCGGGGTCAAAATATATATTACAGTATCACATTAGTATTTTATTACTGCTTTAATAGTAACAAAGGAAGTATCTCATTGATATCACATTTTGGTGTCATGTCAATATTTTGTTTCAAAGGCAATGCAACGCTAGAGGTTTTGTTTTACATATCTATGAAAAACGTTTTCATATAGCAACTATGCGCTATTCCGTAGCAATTTTCCAGTTGCATAAGGAATGAGCGAAGTTCAACCGTATTTCAACTCATCCACGCTAGGACATGTACTGATGTTGTGCATTTTACAAATTACTTTATATGTCATTGATTCCGCTTTTATAAACTAATTAAGACTGAGAGAATTTTAACCAAATTTCCCCTCAGCTTCTTTTGAAATTTGGACCTATACACGCAACACGAAATATTTTTAATTTTATGGTGACATGAAAGAAGAAAGACCAAAAGTAGACAGAATTTACATCGAAAATATATTAACTTTGGTTTCGGAACTTTCGTCTACCAATACATATATCAAAAGCAATGAAAGTGCAACTAACATTTTAAGCAAGCATAACAGTGAACTGTCTTCATTCAATATCTCTATTTCTAAATTGGATCTCCCAACACTATATTGCATACCGAAACTGCAAAAGTCTCCTTACAAATTTCGATTTATTGCTAATTGTTAATTGTTAATTATTGCTTTCATAAATTAGGTAAAACTTTCTGGAAATTTTACAAAAATTACAGTCAACTTCTTTTAAAATTCGGATCCAAACACGCAAAAGAATACATTACTTTGGGCATTACACAACCTGTCTTTTATGGTGATATGATAAACAAAATTAGAAGGATCAAAGGTAGGCAGCATAACCATCGAAAATGCATCAGAGTCATCAAACGCCTTTTATACCGTGGATATGATCCTAATGTCACCAGACGGACACTAGGCTTGGTACTTGACAGATCTACAGTCTTGTACCAGCGCATCCTAGAGACTTGTACTCTGACTGACTGTGGCGACGGGACTCAATGACGGGCCCTGTCCAAACCTCTTTAGAGAAGACAGGGCCCCGACCACCTGTCCTCTCTGAATGTCAGTCGGACTCCTCGGGTGATAACATACATGAGCTCGCTACAAGCGGCAGAGCACGGACTGCATTACGCACGCCCTCTTTTTATATCTATTTTCAAATTCATCTGTGTTGCTGGGACCTAGAGCTACGTTTTGCAGTCTTGTTTCATGTCATCTTACAGTGAGGAGGTTGTTTTATACCACAATTGTACGTTCTTCGAGACCTCTGGGTTATTGGAGAAGTGAGAGGGTTGTGCGCACGTAATCCAGGATAACCACACCATTTGCTACTGGTGTGGCAAATGGTCGTCCAAAGTCGGCACCGGTTGCCCATTGGTCTCGTCGGTTTATGTGTAGTCTTTTGTGTTTTATGTTTACATGTCGTATGTCTCTTTTTCGTCTCATACTATTCTAGTCTTTTGTGTTTTTGCATCGGGTGTTTTGGTGGTTGGTACTGCAACAGGGTCTTGTTGGAGATCCCTTCCCTTCTTTCTTAAACTTGGGTCTTGTAGCATTGTATCCCAGTCATCTTGCTACGTCTTTCGGTATATTTTGGACATGATTTGCGCAGATTGTGGTCATATTTCATTGTTTGGATAAAGGATCACTGACGAGGATTAAATAACCGAAACGTGCATGTTTTGTCCATGCTGTAAATTCAACTGCTTTGAAATGATGCTGATAACTTTGAAGACGTCTAATATTTTATATCCTGGTTTTGCCTTGATTTGATAAACATAAATGTATTACTGAAATTTACTCAGGTAAAACGAAATGAATTTGAGAGAATTCATTTTATTTTCTATACAAAAAATATTAAAAATTAACACGCATAGTATATTGAGATAACGAAGCAAGCTGAAAATAAGCAAATCTATATCTAAATCTCACAATTTTAAACAGATTGTAACATTTATTTGTATGTAAATTATAACACACACATGATCTATGATATTCTAAAAAATGATTCTGAAGAATAAGATATCCAGCTAAACAACGGTGTAATTATAGCATCGACACACATATAGAAGACGACAAGGTTGTTCCGGGGGTGTATTTAGATGTTCGTGTCTCTGCCCCAAGGAATCACTTCTACATTATATCGATATCGCTGTGCTCCTTCATTATGTTACATATAACTTTTCTCCACAAAATGATTACTTTGGACCAAACTGTCATTCGGCTTTACAGAGGCAACAACCCAACCTACGGGCCCGCCTTATGAACTATACGGGATGATATCCAAGGCCACATCTGTACAAGCCACCGTCTGCCACATATGTAAACTTCACTGTCCCTTATATGACTCTAAGTTCAAATAATAACGCGCATTATGGAACATAATTCCTGGATCCATTGTAGGTTATCACAGTACAATCACATTCCAAAAGACAGTTATTCTATATATTTAAATTCCAGTTTTTTCAAGCTTAAATGACGTTGAAATACGAATAAAACTCCGTTGCTAAGGCTCTGTTACTACGTTCCGTCAAAGTTCAAATCAAGCCAAGTTACTATGACGTCATAGTTCAAACAACGCCACCGCGGTTATACTCCTATAGGTCTCGCGGAACACCTCTAGACTTTTCCATGTAGCGACTTTTCAAAAAAGTGACCACTGTCAAAATTCTTATTTTAAGTAAACTTAAAGTTGCTTTAAATTTTGATAGGAAATGTTGACTTTTGAAGTTTAAATAAATTTGGGAGGATTTTCTGCTGAAAATAGGCATCTCAGACAGACCCGAAACTGTGTAGAAACTCCCATGCAGCCGGCTTACTTTCGGTTTGCTGTTTTGACCATGTACTGAAAATAGGTAAGAAATATGGAGGGAAAATACCAGTCTTGTTCATAGATGATAAATTTGTGAGAAAATGAATCACGGAAGAGGTATGTCATTTGGTACCATTTGAAAGTTTCAGATTTTATCTAGAGATACATAGTAACCATATTTTGTGGGAATTTTTTTTTTCCCTGAGCTATGGCGACCTGAAAATGGGTAGGTTTTGCTCAAATTTGCATAATTTTAGAGTCATTTTGGGTATGTTTCCATTCAATGTTCTTGCACATGGAAGCTAGAAGAAAGTAATGTCTATATGTGTTCTAGTACTTTGAGGGGGTATTGTGAATATTAAGATATAAAATGTTAAATAAGTTGGTTGCCATGGCAACAAATTGGGAAAAAAAAGAAAAACACCCCTTCCCTCAAAGCGACATTACGAGACAGGTGTTCCGCGAGACCATAAGCGCATTGTCGCTATAGGTCCAAATTTTCAAAAATGGTTTCCATGGCAACACTTGACATAGTTTGCAGGTGTTGACTCTGCTGTTTCATAATATACCAAGTTTGGGGTGGTAAAGCTAAAAACAAAAATTTTTTGATTGTTATGAAAATTCATCGTACCATAGTGTACAGTTCATTTTGTGAAGAAATGGTACTCAGCCTGTGGCAAGATGGTCCCAGTCAGCCACTGTTACAGCATGATTTATAGATGTATATGAAAACTTTTAGTATCTATGTATACAAAAATAGTATATTTAGTAGAAAATAGTCAAATATTGACAATTGTTGTTACCATAGCAACCATTTTCTTGCAAACCTTATTACTGCTGTTGAGTGTGTTTTCCACTTTGGCTACTATACGGAACGGTTTATCGATCTCCGAAGCGACAGAATTTTGTCGTTGCCATGGCAACTGCTTATTAAAACATCATTTTGGACTTTTTCAATCATTTGAATTCCTTTGACTGATAGTCAATAACATGAACATATGAAATTTTAAGACTTTTGTATTTCATGACTTCTTTCATTTTTGCCGCAATACGTGATATGGCTATTCGCATGGTATGGTTCTTTCGGCAGAGTAGTGCGACAAAACTAAAATGCGCAACACAAAATGGAGAGTTGCGTTTAACTTGAAAAACCTCACATTCTAGTATATTCGCCAAAAAAAAAATATTCGAATTGGGAGGAATGACATGTTTATGGTCTCGCGGAACACCTCTAGACTTTTCCATGTAGCGACTTTTCAAAAAAGTGACCACTGTCAAAATTCTTATTTTAAGTAAACTTAAAGTTGCTTTAAATTTTAATAGGAAATGTTGACTTTTGAAGTTTAAATAAATTTGGGAGGATTTTCTGCTGAAAATAGGCATCTCAGACAGACCCGAAACTGTGTAGAAACTCCCATGCAGCCGGCTTACTTTCGGTTTGCTGTTTTGACCATGTACTGAAAATAGGTAAGAAATATGGAGGGAAAATACCAGTCTTGTTCATAGATGATAAATTTGTGAGAAAATGAATCACGGAAGAGGTATGTCATTTGGTACCATTTGAAAGTTTCAGATTTTATCTAGAGATACATAGTAACCATATTTTGTGGGAATTTTTTTTCCCCTGAGCTATGGCGACCTGAAAATGGGTAGGTTTTGCTCAAATTTGCATAATTTTAGAGTCATTTTGGGTATGTTTCCATTCAATGTTCTTGCACATGGAAGCTAGAAGAAAGTAATGTCTATATGTGTTCTAGTACTTTGAGGGGGTATTGTGAATATTAAGATATAAAATGTTAAATAAGTTGGTTGCCATGGCAACAAATTGGGAAAAAAAAGAAAAACACCCCTTCCCTCAAAGCGACATTACGAGACAGGTGTTCCGCGAGACCATAAGCGCATTGTCGCTATAGGTCCAAATTTTCAAAAATGGTTTCCATGGCAACACTTGACATAGTTTGCAGGTGTTGACTCTGCTGTTTCATAATATACCAAGTTTGGGGTGGTAAAGCTAAAAACAAAAATTTTTTGATTGTTATGAAAATTCATCGTACCATAGTGTACAGTTCATTTTGTGAAGAAATGGTACTCAGCCTGTGGCAAGATGGTCCCAGTCAGCCACTGTTACAGCATGATTTATAGATGTATATGAAAACTTTTAGTATCTATGTATACAAAAATAGTATATTTAGTAGAAAATAGTCAAATATTGACAATTGTTGTTACCATAGCAACCATTTTCTTGCAAACCTTATTACTGCTGTTGAGTGTGTTTTCCACTTTGGCTACTATACGGAACGGTTTATCGATCTCCGAAGCGACAGAATTTTGTCGTTGCCATGGCAACTGCTTATTAAAACATCATTTTGGACTTTTTCAATCATTTGAATTCCTTTGACTGATAGTCAATAACATGAACATATGAAATTTTAAGACTTTTGTATTTCATGACTTCTTTCATTTTTGCCGCAATACGTGATATGGCTATTCGCATGGTATGGTTCTTTCGGCAGAGTAGTGCGACAAAACTAAAATGCGCAACACAAAATGGAGAGTTGCGTTTAACTTGAAAAACCTCACATTCTAGTATATTCGCCAAAAAAAAAAATATTCGAATTGGGAGGAATGACATGTTTATGGTCTCGCGGAACACCTCTAGACTTTTCCATGTAGCGACTTTTCAAAAAAGTGACCACTGTCAAAATTCTTATTTTAAGTAAACTTAAAGTTGCTTTAAATTTTAATAGGAAATGTTGACTTTTGAAGTTTAAATAAATTTGGGAGGATTTTCTGCTGAAAATAGGCATCTCAGACAGACCCGAAACTGTGTAGAAACTCCCATGCAGCCGGCTTACTTTCGGTTTGCTGTTTTGACCATGTACTGAAAATAGGTAAGAAATATGGAGGGAAAATACCAGTCTTGTTCATAGATGATAAATTTGTGAGAAAATGAATCACGGAAGAGGTATGTCATTTGGTACCATTTGAAAGTTTCAGATTTTATCTAGAGATACATAGTAACCATATTTTGTGGGAATTTTTTTCCCCTGAGCTATGGCGACCTGAAAATGGGTAGGTTTTGCTCAAATTTGCATAATTTTAGAGTCATTTTGGGTATGTTTCCATTCAATGTTCTTGCACATGGAAGCTAGAAGAAAGTAATGTCTATATGTGTTCTAGTACTTTGAGGGGGTATTGTGAATATTAAGATATAAAATGTTAAATAAGTTGGTTGCCATGGCAACAAATTGGGAAAAAAAAGAAAAACACCCCTTCCCTCAAAGCGACATTACGAGACAGGTGTTCCGCGAGACCATAAGCGCATTGTCGCTATAGGTCCAAATTTTCAAAAATGGTTTCCATGGCAACACTTGACATAGTTTGCAGGTGTTGACTCTGCTGTTTCATAATATACCAAGTTTGGGGTGGTAAAGCTAAAAACAAAAATTTTTTGATTGTTATGAAAATTCATCGTACCATAGTGTACAGTTCATTTTGTGAAGAAATGGTACTCAGCCTGTGGCAAGATGGTCCCAGTCAGCCACTGTTACAGCATGATTTATAGATGTATATGAAAACTTTTAGTATCTATGTATACAAAAATAGTATATTTAGTAGAAAATAGTCAAATATTGACAATTGTTGTTACCATAGCAACCATTTTCTTGCAAACCTTATTACTGCTGTTGAGTGTGTTTTCCACTTTGGCTACTATACGGAACGGTTTATCGATCTCCGAAGCGACAGAATTTTGTCGTTGCCATGGCAACTGCTTATTAAAACATCATTTTGGACTTTTTCAATCATTTGAATTCCTTTGACTGATAGTCAATAACATGAACATATGAAATTTTAAGACTTTTGTATTTCATGACTTCTTTCATTTTTGCCGCAATACGTGATATGGCTATTCGCATGGTATGGTTCTTTCGGCAGAGTAGTGCGACAAAACTAAAATGCGCAACACAAAATGGAGAGTTGCGTTTAACTTGAAAAACCTCACATTCTAGTATATTCGCCAAAAAAAAAATATTCGAATTGGGAGGAATGACATGTTTATGGTCTCGCGGAACACCTCTAGACTTTTCCATGTAGCGACTTTTCAAAAAAGTGACCACTGTCAAAATTCTTATTTTAAGTAAACTTAAAGTTGCTTTAAATTTTAATAGGAAATGTTGACTTTTGAAGTTTAAATAAATTTGGGAGGATTTTCTGCTGAAAATAGGCATCTCAGACAGACCCGAAACTGTGTAGAAACTCCCATGCAGCCGGCTTACTTTCGGTTTGCTGTTTTGACCATGTACTGAAAATAGGTAAGAAATATGGAGGGAAAATACCAGTCTTGTTCATAGATGATAAATTTGCGAGAAAATGAATCACGGAAGAGGTATGTCATTTGGTACCATTTGAAAGTTTCAGATTTTATCTAGAGATACATAGTAACCATATTTTGTGGGAATTTTTTTTCCCCTGAGCTATGGCGACCTGAAAATGGGTAGGTTTTGCTCAAATTTGCATAATTTTAGAGTCATTTTGGGTATGTTTCCATTCAATGTTCTTGCACATGGAAGCTAGAAGAAAGTAATGTCTATATGTGTTCTAGTACTTTGAGGGGGTATTGTGAATATTAAGATATAAAATGTTAAATAAGTTGGTTGCCATGGCAACAAATTGGGAAAAAAAAGAAAAACACCCCTTCCCTCAAAGCGACATTACGAGACAGGTGTTCCGCGAGACCATAAGCGCATTGTCGCTATAGGTCCAAATTTTCAAAAATGGTTTCCATGGCAACACTTGACATAGTTTGCAGGTGTTGACTCTGCTGTTTCATAATATACCAAGTTTGGGGTGGTAAAGCTAAAAACAAAAATTTTTTGATTGTTATGAAAATTCATCGTACCATAGTGTACAGTTCATTTTGTGAAGAAATGGTACTCAGCCTGTGGCAAGATGGTCCCAGTCAGCCACTGTTACAGCATGATTTATAGATGTATATGAAAACTTTTAGTATCTATGTATACAAAAATAGTATATTTAGTAGAAAATAGTCAAATATTGACAATTGTTGTTACCATAGCAACCATTTTCTTGCAAACCTTATTACTGCTGTTGAGTGTGTTTTCCACTTTGGCTACTATACGGAACGGTTTATCGATCTCCGAAGCGACAGAATTTTGTCGTTGCCATGGCAACTGCTTATTAAAACATCATTTTGGACTTTTTCAATCATTTGAATTCCTTTGACTGATAGTCAATAACATGAACATATGAAATTTTAAGACTTTTGTATTTCATGACTTCTTTCATTTTTGCCGCAATACGTGATATGGCTATTCGCATGGTATGGTTCTTTCGGCAGAGTAGTGCGACAAAACTAAAATGCGCAACACAAAATGGAGAGTTGCGTTTAACTTGAAAAACCTCACATTCTAGTATATTCGCCAAAAAAATATTCGAATTGGGAGGAATGACATGTTTATGGTCTCGCGGAACACCTCTAGACTTTTCCATGTAGCGACTTTTCAAAAAAGTGACCACTGTCAAAATTCTTATTTTAAGTAAACTTAAAGTTGCTTTAAATTTTAATAGGAAATGTTGACTTTTGAAGTTTAAATAAATTTGGGAGGATTTTCTGCTGAAAATAGGCATCTCAGACAGACCCGAAACTGTGTAGAAACTCCCATGCAGCCGGCTTACTTTCGGTTTGCTGTTTTGACCATGTACTGAAAATAGGTAAGAAATATGGAGGGAAAATACCAGTCTTGTTCATAGATGATAAATTTGTGAGAAAATGAATCACGGAAGAGGTATGTCATTTGGTACCATTTGAAAGTTTCAGATTTTATCTAGAGATACATAGTAACCATATTTTGTGGGAATTTTTTTCCCCTGAGCTATGGCGACCTGAAAATGGGTAGGTTTTGCTCAAATTTGCATAATTTTAGAGTCATTTTGGGTATGTTTCCATTCAATGTTCTTGCACATGGAAGCTAGAAGAAAGTAATGTCTATATGTGTTCTAGTACTTTGAGGGGGTATTGTGAATATTAAGATATAAAATGTTAAATAAGTTGGTTGCCATGGCAACAAATTGGGAAAAAAAAGAAAAACACCCCTTCCCTCAAAGCGACATTACGAGACAGGTGTTCCGCGAGACCATAAGCGCATTGTCGCTATAGGTCCAAATTTTCAAAAATGGTTTCCATGGCAACACTTGACATAGTTTGCAGGTGTTGACTCTGCTGTTTCATAATATACCAAGTTTGGGGTGGTAAAGCTAAAAACAAAAATTTTTTGATTGTTATGAAAATTCATCGTACCATAGTGTACAGTTCATTTTGTGAAGAAATGGTACTCAGCCTGTGGCAAGATGGTCCCAGTCAGCCACTGTTACAGCATGATTTATAGATGTATATGAAAACTTTTAGTATCTATGTATACAAAAATAGTATATTTAGTAGAAAATAGTCAAATATTGACAATTGTTGTTACCATAGCAACCATTTTCTTGCAAACCTTATTACTGCTGTTGAGTGTGTTTTCCACTTTGGCTACTATACGGAACGGTTTATCGATCTCCGAAGCGACAGAATTTTGTCGTTGCCATGGCAACTGCTTATTAAAACATCATTTTGGACTTTTTCAATCATTTGAATTCCTTTGACTGATAGTCAATAACATGAACATATGAAATTTTAAGACTTTTGTATTTCATGACTTCTTTCATTTTTGCCGCAATACGTGATATGGCTATTCGCATGGTATGGTTCTTTCGGCAGAGTAGTGCGACAAAACTAAAATGCGCAACACAAAATGGAGAGTTGCGTTTAACTTGAAAAACCTCACATTCTAGTATATTCGCCAAAAAAAAAATATTCGAATTGGGAGGAATGACATGTTTATGGTCTCGCGGAACACCTCTAGACTTTTCCATGTAGCGACTTTTCAAAAAAGTGACCACTGTCAAAATTCTTATTTTAAGTAAACTTAAAGTTGCTTTAAATTTTAATAGGAAATGTTGACTTTTGAAGTTTAAATAAATTTGGGAGGATTTTCTGCTGAAAATAGGCATCTCAGACAGACCCGAAACTGTGTAGAAACTCCCATGCAGCCGGCTTACTTTCGGTTTGCTGTTTTGACCATGTACTGAAAATAGGTAAGAAATATGGAGGGAAAATACCAGTCTTGTTCATAGATGATAAATTTGCGAGAAAATGAATCACGGAAGAGGTATGTCATTTGGTACCATTTGAAAGTTTCAGATTTTATCTAGAGATACATAGTAACCATATTTTGTGGGAATTTTTTTTCCCCTGAGCTATGGCGACCTGAAAATGGGTAGGTTTTGCTCAAATTTGCATAATTTTAGAGTCATTTTGGGTATGTTTCCATTCAATGTTCTTGCACATGGAAGCTAGAAGAAAGTAATGTCTATATGTGTTCTAGTACTTTGAGGGGGTATTGTGAATATTAAGATATAAAATGTTAAATAAGTTGGTTGCCATGGCAACAAATTGGGAAAAAAAAGAAAAACACCCCTTCCCTCAAAGCGACATTACGAGACAGGTGTTCCGCGAGACCATAAGCGCATTGTCGCTATAGGTCCAAATTTTCAAAAATGGTTTCCATGGCAACACTTGACATAGTTTGCAGGTGTTGACTCTGCTGTTTCATAATATACCAAGTTTGGGGTGGTAAAGCTAAAAACAAAAATTTTTTGATTGTTATGAAAATTCATCGTACCATAGTGTACAGTTCATTTTGTGAAGAAATGGTACTCAGCCTGTGGCAAGATGGTCCCAGTCAGCCACTGTTACAGCATGATTTATAGATGTATATGAAAACTTTTAGTATCTATGTATACAAAAATAGTATATTTAGTAGAAAATAGTCAAATATTGACAATTGTTGTTACCATAGCAACCATTTTCTTGCAAACCTTATTACTGCTGTTGAGTGTGTTTTCCACTTTGGCTACTATACGGAACGGTTTATCGATCTCCGAAGCGACAGAATTTTGTCGTTGCCATGGCAACTGCTTATTAAAACATCATTTTGGACTTTTTCAATCATTTGAATTCCTTTGACTGATAGTCAATAACATGAACATATGAAATTTTAAGACTTTTGTATTTCATGACTTCTTTCATTTTTGCCGCAATACGTGATATGGCTATTCGCATGGTATGGTTCTTTCGGCAGAGTAGTGCGACAAAACTAAAATGCGCAACACAAAATGGAGAGTTGCGTTTAACTTGAAAAACCTCACATTCTAGTATATTCGCCAAAAAAATATTCGAATTGGGAGGAATGACATGTTTATGGTCTCGCGGAACACCTCTAGACTTTTCCATGTAGCGACTTTTCAAAAAAGTGACCACTGTCAAAATTCTTATTTTAAGTAAACTTAAAGTTGCTTTAAATTTTAATAGGAAATGTTGACTTTTGAAGTTTAAATAAATTTGGGAGGATTTTCTGCTGAAAATAGGCATCTCAGACAGACCCGAAACTGTGTAGAAACTCCCATGCAGCCGGCTTACTTTCGGTTTGCTGTTTTGACCATGTACTGAAAATAGGTAAGAAATATGGAGGGAAAATACCAGTCTTGTTCATAGATGATAAATTTGTGAGAAAATGAATCACGGAAGAGGTATGTCATTTGGTACCATTTGAAAGTTTCAGATTTTATCTAGAGATACATAGTAACCATATTTTGTGGGAATTTTTTTCCCCTGAGCTATGGCGACCTGAAAATGGGTAGGTTTTGCTCAAATTTGCATAATTTTAGAGTCATTTTGGGTATGTTTCCATTCAATGTTCTTGCACATGGAAGCTAGAAGAAAGTAATGTCTATATGTGTTCTAGTACTTTGAGGGGGTATTGTGAATATTAAGATATAAAATGTTAAATAAGTTGGTTGCCATGGCAACAAATTGGGAAAAAAAAGAAAAACACCCCTTCCCTCAAAGCGACATTACGAGACAGGTGTTCCGCGAGACCATAAGCGCATTGTCGCTATAGGTCCAAATTTTCAAAAATGGTTTCCATGGCAACACTTGACATAGTTTGCAGGTGTTGACTCTGCTGTTTCATAATATACCAAGTTTGGGGTGGTAAAGCTAAAAACAAAAATTTTTTGATTGTTATGAAAATTCATCGTACCATAGTGTACAGTTCATTTTGTGAAGAAATGGTACTCAGCCTGTGGCAAGATGGTCCCAGTCAGCCACTGTTACAGCATGATTTATAGATGTATATGAAAACTTTTAGTATCTATGTATACAAAAATAGTATATTTAGTAGAAAATAGTCAAATATTGACAATTGTTGTTACCATAGCAACCATTTTCTTGCAAACCTTATTACTGCTGTTGAGTGTGTTTTCCACTTTGGCTACTATACGGAACGGTTTATCGATCTCCGAAGCGACAGAATTTTGTCGTTGCCATGGCAACTGCTTATTAAAACATCATTTTGGACTTTTTCAATCATTTGAATTCCTTTGACTGATAGTCAATAACATGAACATATGAAATTTTAAGACTTTTGTATTTCATGACTTCTTTCATTTTTGCCGCAATACGTGATATGGCTATTCGCATGGTATGGTTCTTTCGGCAGAGTAGTGCGACAAAACTAAAATGCGCAACACAAAATGGAGAGTTGCGTTTAACTTGAAAAACCTCACATTCTAGTATATTCGCCAAAAAAAAAAATATTCGAATTGGGAGGAATGACATGTTTATGGTCTCGCGGAACACCTCTAGACTTTTCCATGTAGCGACTTTTCAAAAAAGTGACCACTGTCAAAATTCTTATTTTAAGTAAACTTAAAGTTGCTTTAAATTTTAATAGGAAATGTTGACTTTTGAAGTTTAAATAAATTTGGGAGGATTTTCTGCTGAAAATAGGCATCTCAGACAGACCCGAAACTGTGTAGAAACTCCCATGCAGCCGGCTTACTTTCGGTTTGCTGTTTTGACCATGTACTGAAAATAGGTAAGAAATATGGAGGGAAAATACCAGTCTTGTTCATAGATGATAAATTTGCGAGAAAATGAATCACGGAAGAGGTATGTCATTTGGTACCATTTGAAAGTTTCAGATTTTATCTAGAGATACATAGTAACCATATTTTGTGGGAATTTTTTTTCCCCTGAGCTATGGCGACCTGAAAATGGGTAGGTTTTGCTCAAATTTGCATAATTTTAGAGTCATTTTGGGTATGTTTCCATTCAATGTTCTTGCACATGGAAGCTAGAAGAAAGTAATGTCTATATGTGTTCTAGTACTTTGAGGGGGTATTGTGAATATTAAGATATAAAATGTTAAATAAGTTGGTTGCCATGGCAACAAATTGGGAAAAAAAAGAAAAACACCCCTTCCCTCAAAGCGACATTACGAGACAGGTGTTCCGCGAGACCATAAGCGCATTGTCGCTATAGGTCCAAATTTTCAAAAATGGTTTCCATGGCAACACTTGACATAGTTTGCAGGTGTTGACTCTGCTGTTTCATAATATACCAAGTTTGGGGTGGTAAAGCTAAAAACAAAAATTTTTTGATTGTTATGAAAATTCATCGTACCATAGTGTACAGTTCATTTTGTGAAGAAATGGTACTCAGCCTGTGGCAAGATGGTCCCAGTCAGCCACTGTTACAGCATGATTTATAGATGTATATGAAAACTTTTAGTATCTATGTATACAAAAATAGTATATTTAGTAGAAAATAGTCAAATATTGACAATTGTTGTTACCATAGCAACCATTTTCTTGCAAACCTTATTACTGCTGTTGAGTGTGTTTTCCACTTTGGCTACTATACGGAACGGTTTATCGATCTCCGAAGCGACAGAATTTTGTCGTTGCCATGGCAACTGCTTATTAAAACATCATTTTGGACTTTTTCAATCATTTGAATTCCTTTGACTGATAGTCAATAACATGAACATATGAAATTTTAAGACTTTTGTATTTCATGACTTCTTTCATTTTTGCCGCAATACGTGATATGGCTATTCGCATGGTATGGTTCTTTCGGCAGAGTAGTGCGACAAAACTAAAATGCGCAACACAAAATGGAGAGTTGCGTTTAACTTGAAAAACCTCACATTCTAGTATATTCGCCAAAAAAATATTCGAATTGGGAGGAATGACATGTTTATGGTCTCGCGGAACACCTCTAGACTTTTCCATGTAGCGACTTTTCAAAAAAGTGACCACTGTCAAAATTCTTATTTTAAGTAAACTTAAAGTTGCTTTAAATTTTAATAGGAAATGTTGACTTTTGAAGTTTAAATAAATTTGGGAGGATTTTCTGCTGAAAATAGGCATCTCAGACAGACCCGAAACTGTGTAGAAACTCCCATGCAGCCGGCTTACTTTCGGTTTGCTGTTTTGACCATGTACTGAAAATAGGTAAGAAATATGGAGGGAAAATACCAGTCTTGTTCATAGATGATAAATTTGTGAGAAAATGAATCACGGAAGAGGTATGTCATTTGGTACCATTTGAAAGTTTCAGATTTTATCTAGAGATACATAGTAACCATATTTTGTGGGAATTTTTTTTCCCCTGAGCTATGGCGACCTGAAAATGGGTAGGTTTTGCTCAAATTTGCATAATTTTAGAGTCATTTTGGGTATGTTTCCATTCAATGTTCTTGCACATGGAAGCTAGAAGAAAGTAATGTCTATATGTGTTCTAGTACTTTGAGGGGGTATTGTGAATATTAAGATATAAAATGTTAAATAAGTTGGTTGCCATGGCAACAAATTGGGAAAAAAAAGAAAAACACCCCTTCCCTCAAAGCGACATTACGAGACAGGTGTTCCGCGAGACCATAAGCGCATTGTCGCTATAGGTCCAAATTTTCAAAAATGGTTTCCATGGCAACACTTGACATAGTTTGCAGGTGTTGACTGTGCTGTTTCATAATATACCAAGTTTGGGGTGGTAAAGCTAAAAACAAAAATTTTTTGATTGTTATGAAAATTCATCGTACCATAGTGTACAGTTCATTTTGTGAAGAAATGGTACTCAGCCTGTGGCAAGATGGTCCCAGTCAGCCACTGTTACAGCATGATTTATAGATGTATATGAAAACTTTTAGTATCTATGTATACAAAAATAGTATATTTAGTAGAAAATAGTCAAATATTGACAATTGTTGTTACCATAGCAACCATTTTCTTGCAAACCTTATTACTGCTGTTGAGTGTGTTTTCCACTTTGGCTACTATACGGAACGGTTTATCGATCTCCGAAGCGACAGAATTTTGTCGTTGCCATGGCAACTGCTTATTAAAACATCATTTTGGACTTTTTCAATCATTTGAATTCCTTTGACTGATAGTCAATAACATGAACATATGAAATTTTAAGACTTTTGTATTTCATGACTTCTTTCATTTTTGCCGCAATACGTGATATGGCTATTCGCATGGTATGGTTCTTTCGGCAGAGTAGTGCGACAAAACTAAAATGCGCAACACAAAATGGAGAGTTGCGTTTAACTTGAAAAACCTCACATTCTAGTATATTCGCCAAAAAAAATATTCGAATTGGGAGGAATGACATGTTTATGGTCTCGCGGAACACCTCTAGACTTTTCCATGTAGCGACTTTTCAAAAAAGTGACCACTGTCAAAATTCTTATTTTAAGTAAACTTAAAGTTGCTTTAAATTTTAATAGGAAATGTTGACTTTTGAAGTTTAAATAAATTTGGGAGGATTTTCTGCTGAAAATAGGCATCTCAGTGTAACCAAGTGGAATAAGACAGTTTCTATAGGTTCTGCACTTTATTAAATCATCAAAACTTAAGGCAATGACATAGATCTACAAGAAAGAAAATAATTACCAATAAGTACAATGCACATAGATTCATAAATGAGTATCATATAAATTATTATTTCATTGAACATGTAGAACTACATTACACTTCAAATACGAACATTTTACGTAGAAATATTGTCAAAATACCTATATCATAGCAACAGACAATACATTACGTTAATCATTTAAAATGTGTAAAATAATACGTGTTCTTCAAAGAAATATATTCAAAGAATAAATATGATTATCATGAGATCAGCAATAAGAAAGTTTAATACAAAATAAAATACTATTTTTACCTTAAAGTTGCCGGCAACGGAGACAAAGAAATTTAATGACGTGTATGTCCGGAAGGTAATCTGAACTTCCCGCTTATGAGGGAAAACAATAGGTGCGCTCTATATATAGTGACCCTGGTATTTCAAATCAAGTATAAAGGATCAACTGACCAATAAGAACAGGTGACCATTGGCATAATGTGAAAGAATGATTAAAATAAAGTACGGGAAAAATGTAATTCAAAATCAGACAAAAATACATGTATTTATCGACAATATAAATGCGCTCGTCCACATACTCCCCAGCTTTATATTTAGCGTCTCGATAAATAATGAAAATATTATATTGTCCACATACTCCCCGTATAAAGATGAATACATCAAATCATTATTGCAAAATATGAGTAAATGTCAGTAGTCAAAATGAACAAATCAAAATCATAATAAATTACAGCAAATATATGTAATGCAAATTCAAGCACATTTCACAACATGTAAGTCCATCATCGGACTCGACGGTAAGTACACTTCCAGAAATGTTCGTGATACGATAAACGGTTGAGTCAAAACTGTCTTGAATTTTGTTCCGTCCACGAATCTGTCTGTTGCGAATGTAAACTTTATCGTCAACTCTTACTTCCGGTTCAAAGACTCTCTGATCGTGCGCCGCTTTTCTATCTGCCGCCTGTTTGACTGTACGCTCCCCAGCTTTTTCGAAAGCATAACGTAAACGTTCTTGATGTAAAGCAACCCATTCCTCGGTAGAACATTGCTTATCGTCGTCTGTGTCGATCGATCCGAGTAAAAAGTCGATAGGTAACTTAGGCTGACGACCAAACATCAAATAGAATGGACTATAACCGGTAGTAGAATTCTGTGTGACATTGTATGCGTACAATAGTTCCGGTAGTTCCCTCGGCCAGTGTCGCTTCCGGTCCGGTGGTAATGACTTCAATAAATTATGTAATGTGCGATTAAAGCGTTCGCACTGTGCGTTACCTTCAGGATGATACGGCGTGGTTCGTGAACGTGTAATACCATACATCTTACAAAGCTGTGATACAACATTAGCTTCGAAGTTTCGGCCTTGATCCGAATGTAAACGTTCTGGTATGCCGTACTTATAAAACCAGTCATTAAGCAAAACATTCGCAACGGTTTCTGCTTTCTGATCCTTGGTAGCGACTGCAATCGTGAACTTTGTAAATACGTCCGTGATGACTAGTACATTTGCTTTTCCGTGTGCTGGCTCTAAAACAGTAAAGTCCATAGCAACGACTTGTAACGGTTTAGATGCGATGAGATGTCCTAAACTCGTTCGTACAGCTGGTTGCGGCATCTTTGATACAATGCACCTGTCGCATCGCTTACAGTACGATTTTACTGCGTTAAATATCCCGGGCCAATAACATCTTGAGCGAATCGTAGAAAATGTTCTTTCTATGCCCTGATGACCCTAATTGTCATGACAACTGATCAAAACTTTATCTTGTAAAGACTTTGGAACGATGATTTGCCGCAAATTCCCAAGTATTGGATCGATTATCTCCCTGTATAATACACCGCTATCCATGACAATTCGATCCCATTGACGAATAAGTGCGACAACTGATTTCGGCAGTTTATGTGATTCACGCTGTGTAGGTTTTACGCCTGTCTTCCATATTTCTATAAATCTCGCTAGAATCGAATCTTCTGACTGCAATATCTTCATTTCGGTCGGTTTTAACGAAGGAAACGTATCGTGTGTAGATATTTCATCCATACTGACAGAATAATTTTCTTGATACGTCACTCTGTCCTTAATATCTGACGGTAAACGTGTGCATTTGGCAAATTTGTCAAGTAAGACTGCTAAGTCGTCTGTATTCGCTGTAACATCTTCTTTCTCGTGCATGCGTGACAGTGAATCTGCATTAGTGTTGTGTCGACCTGGTCTATATTTTACATCAAAGTCAAATAATGCAAGTTTCGATACCCATCTCTGTTCGAGTGCACTCAGCTTAGATGTATTGAGGTAACATAACGGATTGTTATCTGTATACACTGTGAATTTGTTACCTATGAGATAGTCTTTGAATTTTTCTGTGATTGCCCAGGTGAGCGATAACAGTTCTAACTTCCTCGAGCTGTAGTTCTCCATATTTCGTTCATTAGGCCTCAAAGAACGATTAGCATAGGCTATAACACGAACTTGCCCGTTGATATTTTGCGACAATACGGCTCCTAGTCCTTGCAAACTAGCGTCCGTTTCTAGGATAAATGGTTCCTGGAAGTCTGCAAATCCGAGAATCGGAGCTGATATGAGACAGTTCTTTAACTGTTGGAATGCGGTATTACACTCGTTAGTCCATCTCCTTCCGAATGACTTTCTGGGACAAGAAGTAAATTGTTGGGCTAATGTATTCAATGGTGACGCAATTTCACTGAACCCCTTGATAAATCTCCTATAGTACCCTGCTAGTCCTAGGAATGATTTCAGCTTTTTAACAGTCGTAGGTGTTTCGAAATTCTGAACGGCGCTAATTTTAGATGGATTTGTATGTACTCCCTCCGCAGAAACTACGTGTCCTAGATACTGAACTTTATCTTTAAAAAAGCTGCACTTAGATGGTTCAAGCTTTAATCCATGTTCCCGGAGTTTCCTAAAAATAGTCCCCAGACGTTCGAGATGTGTATCTATGTTCTTAGAGTATACGATGATATCGTCTAGGAAAACGAGAAGGATGTTAAATATTTCGTCACGAAAACAATGCTGCATAAGACGCTGGAAGGTCGCCGGCGCGTTGCATAGACCAAACGGCATGCGCAAATATTCATAAAGACCCAGTGGAGTAGTAAAAGCCGTTTTCTCAATATCCTCCTCTTGAACAGCAACTTGGTTGTAACCACTCGTGAGATCCATAGTAGAAAATAATGTAGAGCCGCATAGCGCATCAAATGATTCCTCCACCCGAGGAAGCGGAAATGCATCTCTGTGTGTTTTAGAGTTTAATTTTCTGTAGTCAACACATAATCGAAGAGAGTTATCTCGCTTTCTAGCTAATACGATGGGTGATGCGTAAGGGCTAGTGCTTTCACGAATAATGTTATTTTCTAACAACTTCCGTATATGCGACTTTACTTCTTCATACTGCGACGGTGGGATTCTCCTATACGGTTGCGATATCGGGACATCATCATGTAAACGTATCTGATGCTTCACTGTAGTTGTATACCCCACGTCATTATCGTGTTGAGAGAAAACATCTCGATATTTATGAAACAAAGCAGTGATTTTTTCCTTTTCTGCTTCAGTTGCTTTCATTTGATCCAAATCTAACGGTAATTGAAAGTTTGCGGTATCATTGTCTTTAGACTCTTCGCAATACATTTCATTCTGCATGTATATTTCCTCCACGGTACCGTTACGCAAAAACGTTACTTTACTTTCTGGAACTTCCGAATCGACATGGCTGAGTATCGCAATCCTTGTACGAGGTGCCATCCAAACATCATCCTCTCCAATGTTAGCAATACGAAAAGTCAAATGCCCATGATTAATCTTCGACAGCGTTCGAACTACAATGATACTTGGTGACAAATGTTTGCTCGATGTTAGTGGTTCTACAATAGTTTCGTAAACCCTCGGAGTTTTAGGTGCAGTTCCATGTATAACGGTAACGGATCTACCTGGAATTCTAACGTGTGACTTTGAACATACTTTAACAAAGCCTATGACGTCATGCTTCTCTAATCTATCACATGTTTTGAAAGCTTCCCTCATTTTAAAGTTGGTGCATATTTCTTCAACACACTCTGTGTATTGTGTTCCATACTGTGCTTGTAGTAAGTTTTTACACAGAGAAATGACGTTCATTCCAAGTATAGCCGGTATTTCTTCTTTGCGGAGTCTAGTTCCTGGATCCACTGAGTTTTTCACAACTAAAATTCCTACATCCTCCAATGTTTGCCCCATAGCTGTAACGTTAACTTCAATGTATCCAATATACGGAATACTAAGTCCATTTGAAGCCTTGAGAGAAAATGCGATATCAGTATTGAGCTGCGTATTCAACTTCAAATATTTGTTGTAAAAAGTTTCCGTTATTGTAGACACCGATGATCCCGTATCCACTAAGCAATTAACCTCTATATCGTTTAGTTTCACAGTGATTGTCGGACACTTTCCTATAATGCGTCTGTTCATGACATATGAGTCCGATAATGGGACTCAAGACCGTAGAGGGCGCTTGTTTTCCGAATCCTTTTTCTCCGGACAGTCTGATAACTTATGTCCTTCTTTGTGACATCCATAACACCTGAGTTTACGTCCTTGACTTTGATCATAACGGTAATAATCATCGTCATATGATTTAATGTATGATGAAAGCTGTTTTATTTGATCGTTCTGTTTTCGTACGAGTTCCGTTAGTTGATCAATTTTTGTTTCCTTTTCACATGAATTGTCTGACTTTTTATCACTTTCTCTCTCTCCTTTATTTGACTCTATAGCCGTTGCTCCTTTCTGTTCTTCATTCATTCCTTCTTCTTCTTCAGACCACATAATTGCCTCTTCACGCAAGTGGAGAAACTCAATATCCGGCGATTTACGTAAAATGCCCTTCAAGTGTTTACGGAGTAACGGATCATTCACATTCTGAGAAAACTGATCGCAGAGAGTACTTTCACGATTGACATAATTTGTCTTTTCCTTTTTCGAAATTTTCGTCATCAATTCCATCAAAGCATATGAATACTGCCTCAGTGTCTCGCCTTTCTTTTGCTTTCGGTCAAAGAATTTTTTCTGTAATGCTGTTATAATTATCTTTGTCAGCAAATACTTCCCGTAGAATATCGAATATAGCGCCCGTGTCTCTCCGTACATGTATTGGTCGGTACTTGATTTCTGCGCGTGCGCAATCATCGAGGTGATAATATACAGTATCTGCAGCTTCTTCAGTCGACATATCTCGAATAATTGTCGAAACATCATCTATCCAATCATCAACATCAATGTTACTTCCAGTAAATTTCTTAATTTCACGATTTTTCTGTACAAATACTGTTTTACATTTTCCAATATCACCGTCTAAATCTCCTTTCCATCCTAATTCCCTTATCTTTTGCTGTAAAAAGTCAACTTCTTTCTGTAGTGATTTCACGGTTGGATTAGCCATGCTGAACAATGTACAGGTAACGGTGATCAAGCTGATTACTAATGTGACGGTCATTTAATCTAGCGGGACAGTGAGTGTTCGTTCAAGTGATATATACTGCCTGGTCGATCTGCATATAAACATCTCAGGTATTCCGTACTCACAACAACAACGAAATATGATGGATAAAATTCCGATTGCCGACAAATGCCATTGCCTTTTTCTGCTGATGTCCAAATCCGGCGACGTCAAATGTAACCAAGTGGAATAAGACAGTAGAGAGGTTTAGCAACCGAACGTGTACGTGTACTTCTACGTGTAGCAGGGGAATCCCACAGGAAATATGCATATGACGTCATCAAATTGTGTGGCCTTCGAAATTCTACACGTCATAGCAAACGTGTAAAAAGGTCAGTACACGTAAGTATGAACTTGTAGCTTTTAATCAATAAAATTGCACATTTATGAACTAATGCGTATAATTTTTGTAAAGTTGAAGTTCTTCCCCATGATCTGTATCAAATTCATGGTTCATTCCATTCATCAAAATAGAATATTTGGATTGTAAACACAACATGTCATCAATGACGCAAATTATATGAACGCACATTGTGACCTTTGGAAGTGTAAACACTACTGTACTGTACTGGGAGCCCGGAGGGCTAGCAAGAAACTCGAAAAAAAGAGAAACCTTTAAATTTAATCTAGGTAAGAATTTATGTCCTTGATTAACCAACCTGATGGGAGGTGTTAAGTTAGACAGAGTATACAATTTAAAGAATTAAGGGAACGGGGGGGGGGGGGGGGGGGGAGATGGGGGTAAAAATTCGTGTACTTCAGGACTTCTAACCTATCAAAATGAAAGGTAAAAGAAAGTCAAAGATACATGAAACCTACCGTCAGTTGTCAGTACGACAAAAGAGATCATATGAAACGCTCTACAGTATTGATGTGAGCGCAGACTAGACCGGACCTCCCCATGCCCCTCCCCCCCCCCTGAAAAAAAAACCATCAAACAAATAATATAAATAAATCGATTGGGAGCTAATAATTTAACTTAGAATATTACTTTATGGTCACGTTTATAGATTTTCAATGTAGGCCGCGTCCGGAATGTCGAGCCCCCCCCCCCTCTCTTTCTTGTCATCCATATTCTTTATTTCCATTCAACCCAGAGATAAGGTCAAATGCTGATTTAAAGGGAGATGGGATGGGGAGGGAACGTGAACCTGTTACATTACTGACATTAGATTTCATATATAGTCATATATATCTAATTTCAGGAAATATGGCTGAGAGGAAAAAACAAGTCAGGTTCACAGAACAGGCTGATTTGCAGCTCCTCAAAGAAGTTGTGCATTGTGGCAAGTAACCCTTACAAAGACAAATCAAAATCATGGGCGGATCCAGGAATTTTTTTCAGAGGGGGTCCTAAAAGTCAGAATTTTTTGAAGAGCAAAAAAAAAAAAAAAAAAAAAAAAAAAAAAAGAAGAAGCAAACGCAAGAAAAGTTTATATCAGTTCTGTTTCTAATTATTAATAAATCAGGTAACTGGAGAGCAGTGGCGAGCAAACAGCTTAAAATCTCGAATGTTCACATCATAGTACTTGATTGTCAGTTCTAATATGTGAATACAACAAATGGCGAGCGATAGCGAGCCAGCGAATTTTTTTTTTCCGAGAATTGGAATAAAATCCACTATTCGTGTCTTTTTCAGTTTCTTTTCGTTTTCTTAGTGCCCTTGTTTAATGACCTAGCTAGGTGTAATATATATGTGTTGTGTGAAGGAAAGCGCAGCATCATTTGAAAATAACGTACATGTACAAATGAATGTAATAAATTCTGGCGAGCGGAAGCGAGCCAGAGAAAACTTTTGAAATACTGACGTCAAAATATTCTCAAAATGAAAGATTTCTAATACAAATTCGTTATCATGACAACAAAAGGGGAATTGGGACTTAATCTTATGAAATATGTATATTAATAACAAAATTTAGCTATGCTTCGAAAATTCCAGGGGGGGGGGGTCCGGACCCCCCCGACCCCCCCTCTGGATCCACGCTTGAAAATGGTCGGAGATAGGGGAGACGATAAGCAGTGACGGATTTACCATTGACAGTCGAAGGGCACGCGAGAGAACTGCCCTGCTTCTAGCGCAACATAAAAAGAAAGATTCAGAAAACAAGAAAAAGTATGATTTATAAATGAAATTTCTTCCTAATTCACTGCTCTAGTATTTTTCATGTGTCTTCAAAACAAGGTTTATGAACACCAACAAAAAAAAAAAAAAAGTAAATAGAAAAAAAAAATGTTATCTTATTTCAGATCAGGTGTAGATGAAATATATGATGAGAAGGCATCTTTGCTGGATGATATTTTGAGTTTAAAGGAGGAAGAAGATGAGAAGAAAAACGAGAAAGAGAAGCAAGGTCAGGATGTGAGAAAGAGGGCTCTTGAAAATCTAAGCAAAGGTACTAGTAAATGTCATAAAAGATGAGAAAAAGAAACCGAGTGTTTTATATTATATTTTCGTTCTGAATTAATGGGGATTTTCTCCGTCATGATTCACAAAATTTTAAGTTTTTTAGTTCTATGATTTAAAAAAAAGTTAATTAATCTAGTAGATAATGATGTTTATTTTTCCTTTTTTCGATTGCATAAAATTCTGAAAAAAAAATGTAACATATTTCTTAAACATGTTTCTTTTTCCCATAAAGACGAGGAAGAAACACACCAAAGAAAAGAACATCAAACACAAATATAATGGACTATCTGAGACAAAAGTCAGAACAGGAGAGCGAAAGTAGGAGAGAGGAACTTAGATTAAGGAGCGAGGAACTTAAATTGGAGCGCGAGAAATTTGAATTGGAAAAAAAGGAACGAAAACAAAGACTTGAAGTTGAGAGACAAGAGAAAACCATGATGTTTGATCTTCTGAAAAAGTTCATAAAATAAATCCAAAAAGTTTAAATTGATTTACGTTAAATCTATCTATTGTGGTTTGTGATTTGTTTTATGTCACTGCATACGTAAACATACAGTATGACCATATATACAACATAATTCAGGAAAATTTACCTCTAAAGTATCAGACCATATATAGATCTATTTGAAACCGTAATATATAACGTTACACTTTATACGTATCTTTTGTGGTCATGCTATTTTTCAATAGCGCATGTATAATCGTTGATGGAGTGTGCATACAGCGTATACTATAGGTGTGTCAAATAAGTACATGCACTAGTTTTGGAGGAAAGTAAAACATCTACTTACTAAAGGTAAACTTTAACCTTAGATGGTTTAGTTTGCACAAATTGACGATGAGCTATCAGATTAAGTTGTTATAAAATCTGGATATTAATTTTGTATATATCAATAGCTTATACTCGTAGTGATTATCTACACTAGGCTGGAAGCTTGACCTATACTTCAGGAACTCTGTCCGTCTGTCACAATGTAAGTGTCACATCCACGATAACTTTTGTATGGAAAGTGATATAAATTTAATATTTTACACCATGGCAAAACCTCTCATCAGACATCAAAATCCAATACTGTGTGGCCTTGACCTTGCTGCTCAAACATTCGATATCGACCATCGTTACATTGTAAAGTGACAGGGTTTTCATCTATCTTTCTACAGATACCAACATGTTGACCTTGAAAGTACCATAGGCAAGTTAGAATGATATTGTCGAAGTTTGCCGTTGTCCGATTGTCTCATGTAATGTTGGCGATTCGTGGGCATGCAAAAGAACTTAAACAGATAATGCGACAGATCTTTAATGATCTTTCATATCATGTGTTATGTTGATATATGCCAATATGGTGAAAGTCAATAAAGAATTTGAATTTGAATTTGAATGAACATGTGGAAAACCAAAAAAAAAAAAAAAAAAAATGTTTTTCAGAATTTTGACTCCAAGTGAAAATGTACAGTTGATCGTAATATATGTCCACAAAGAAGTTCAAAGTCGCAGGTATATACTCTTGAACTGTAGGTGGGCGGAGTCCAAAGTAAGTACTCGTTTCACTACCATAGAGACAAGTATGGCAATTTGTCAGAATCACTGCTACTTTGTAGTACTTGCCGATTGGTTGTAAATACAGTTTTTGGTTTTTCTTATAATCTAGAAAGGCAAACAAAGAGAGTAGTTTACCGAATCCCCATTCAACGCACACTCTTACAGCAGACATCTTTTTATTGAAACGAGCTTGGTTAGCAGAAATAACAGCACCCCTGAAAGGAGGAACAATGTAAGGTGTTAAAGGGTACGCGGGGTCCCCATATACACAAAATAAATCATTGTTTGGCCTATTCATCATATGTTGCATTTCCGTCTCGACCCCACTTTCTCGTAACATACCGGCATCATGACGTCTCCCCTCAATTGGTCCATAGAAATGTGCAATCATCCCATTCGGCGCCATTATACTCTGAAACTTGAGCCCATGTACACGTTTGTGTCCGCTGTAGACTACCCTCTGGTTCTGCCTTGGTCTACATATAGGGCGTATGGTGCCATCAATGAAGCCCCAGCAGTTATCCAAAGGACTACCCTTATCTGACACAGCAGTTGTCATGGCATCCAGATCACCAGGTGACAACCAGGGTCTGTCCAGAGTAAGAAGAAGACGCTCGTACTTCTCATAAATAAAATCAAGAGTAGTGTTGAAAATGTTTGACAACTCAAACTTCGTTCTACCAAACAAGAAAGAAAGATCTTCTAGTCTGTTGGGATACGAAAGTCTTCTGATAAGCACATGGAGACCTTCCATACTGTTGAATTTCGTTCTATTTGGACAACTCATAAATTCGGGAAAGCCCATTGCAGATTGTATCTCTAACAACCCTGGTCTATCAAACCGAAATAATTGTTTATACTGACTATCAGAGATATCTTGTAAGTGAAAAATTGGTTGATGTTTCTCATCATTTTGCATAAGTGAAAGCAGTAGAAGGTCGTCGTCGCCAGAAATTGCAGCGAGGGTTCTTGAGTCAAGCGCCATTTTCACAATAAAATGGAATTTGTTTGATCTCTTATGATAAGTCAGTTTTGCAGTAATTAACCAATTAAAATTGCCGTAATAAAACACTGACGCGGGAAACTACAGGTACACGTACAAGTTGACGTTGCTAAACGCGACACCAAAATTAACGTGTACGTGTAAACGTCAACTTGTAGATTACACGTACAAGTACGCGTACAAGTTTGAATTGCTAAACCTCTCTAGTTTCTATAGGTTCTGCACTTTATTAAATCATCAAAACTTAAGGCAATGACATAGATCTACAAGAAAGAAAATAATTACCAATAAGTACAATGCACATAGATTCATAAATGAGTATCATATAAATTATTATTTCATTGAACATGTAGAACTACATTACACTTCAAATACGAACATTTTACGTAGAAATATTGTCAAAATACCTATATTATAGCAACAGACAATACATTACGTTAATCATTTAAAATGTGTAAAATAATACGTGTTCTTCAAAGAAACATATTCAAAGAATAAATATGATTATCATGAGATCAGCAATAAGAAAGTTTAATACAAAATAAAATACTATTTTTACCTTAAAGTTGCCGGCAACGGAGACAAAGAAATTTAATGACGTGTATGTCCGGAAGGTAATCTGAACTTCCCGCTTATGAGGGAAAACAATAGGTGCGCTCTATATATAGTGACCCTGGTATTTCAAATCAAGTATAAAGGATCAACTGACCAATAAGAACAGGTGACCATTGGCATAATGTGAAAGAATGATTAAAATAAAGTACGGGAAAAATGTAATTCAAAATCAGACAAAAATACATGTATTTATCGACAATATAAATGCGCTCGTCCACATCAGACAGACCCGAAACTGTGTAGAAACTCCCATGCAGCCGGCTTACTTTCGGTTTGCTGTTTTGACCATGTACTGAAAATAGGTAAGAAATATGGAGGGAAAATACCAGTCTTGTTCATAGATGATAAATTTGTGAGAAAATGAATCACGGAAGAGGTATGTCATTTGGTACCATTTGAAAGTTTCAGATTTTATCTAGAGATACATAGTAACCATATTTTGTGGGAATTTTTTTTCCCTGAGCTATGGCGACCTGAAAATGGGTAGGTTTTGCTCAAATTTGCATAATTTTAGAGTCATTTTGGGTATGTTTCCATTCAATGTTCTTGCACATGGAAGCTAGAAGAAAGTAATGTCTATATGTGTTCTAGTACTTTGAGGGGGTATTGTGAATATTAAGATATAAAATGTTAAATAAGTTGGTTGCCATGGCAACAAATTGGGAAAAAAAAGAAAAACACCCCTTCCCTCAAAGCGACATTACGAGACAGGTGTTCCGCGAGACCATAAGCGCATTGTCGCTATAGGTCCAAATTTTCAAAAATGGTTTCCATGGCAACACTTGACATAGTTTGCAGGTGTTGACTCTGCTGTTTCATAATATACCAAGTTTGGGGTGGTAAAGCTAAAAACAAAAATTTTTTGATTGTTATGAAAATTCATCGTACCATAGTGTACAGTTCATTTTGTGAAGAAATGGTACTCAGCCTGTGGCAAGATGGTCCCAGTCAGCCACTGTTACAGCATGATTTATAGATGTATATGAAAACTTTTAGTATCTATGTATACAAAAATAGTATATTTAGTAGAAAATAGTCAAATATTGACAATTGTTGTTACCATAGCAACCATTTTCTTTCAAACCTTATTACTGCTGTTGAGTGTGTTTTCCACTTTGGCTACTATACGGAACGGTTTATCGATCTCCGAAGCGACAGAATTTTGTCGTTGCCATGGCAACTGCTTATTAAAACATCATTTTGGACTTTTTCAATCATTTGAATTCCTTTGACTGATAGTCAATAACATGAACATATGAAATTTTAAGACTTTTGTATTTCATGACTTCTTTCATTTTTGCCGCAATACGTGATATGGCTATTCGCATGGTATGGTTCTTTCGGCAGAGTAGTGCGACAAAACTAAAATGCGCAACACAAAATGGAGAGTTGCGTTTAACTTGAAAAACCTCACATTCTAGTATATTCGCCAAAAAAAATATTCGAATTGGGAGGAATGACATGTTTATGGTCTCGCGGAACACCTCTAGACTTTTCCATGTAGCGACTTTTCAAAAAAGTGACCACTGTCAAAATTCTTATTTTAAGTAAACTTAAAGTTGCTTTAAATTTTAATAGGAAATGTTGACTTTTGAAGTTTAAATAAATTTGGGAGGATTTTCTGCTGAAAATAGGCATCTCAGACAGACCCGAAACTGTGTAGAAACTCCCATGCAGCCGGCTTACTTTCGGTTTGCTGTTTTGACCATGTACTGAAAATAGGTAAGAAATATGGAGGGAAAATACCAGTCTTGTTCATAGATGATAAATTTGTGAGAAAATGAATCACGGAAGAGGTATGTCATTTGGTACCATTTGAAAGTTTCAGATTTTATCTAGAGATACATAGTAACCATATTTTGTGGGAATTTTTTTTCCCTGAGCTATGGCGACCTGAAAATGGGTAGGTTTTGCTCAAATTTGCATAATTTTAGAGTCATTTTGGGTATGTTTCCATTCAATGTTCTTGCACATGGAAGCTAGAAGAAAGTAATGTCTATATGTGTTCTAGTACTTTGAGGGGGTATTGTGAATATTAAGATATAAAATGTTAAATAAGTTGGTTGCCATGGCAACAAATTGGGAAAAAAAAGAAAAACACCCCTTCCCTCAAAGCGACATTACGAGACAGGTGTTCCGCGAGACCATAAGCGCATTGTCGCTATAGGTCCAAATTTTCAAAAATGGTTTCCATGGCAACACTTGACATAGTTTGCAGGTGATGACTCTGCTGTTTCATAATATACCAAGTTTGGGGTGGTAAAGCTAAAAACAAATTTTTTTTGATTGTTATGAAAATTCATCGTACCATAGTGTACAGTTCATTTTGTGAAGAAATGGTACTCAGCCTGTGGCAAGATGGTCCCAGTCAGCCACTGTTACAGCATGATTTATAGATGTATATGAAAACTTTTAGTATCTATGTATACAAAAATAGTATATTTAGTAGAAAATAGTCAAATATTGACAATTGTTGTTACCATAGCAACCATTTTCTTGCAAACCTTATTACTGCTGTTGAGTGTGTTTTCCACTTTGGCTACTATACGGAACGGTTTATCGATCTCCGAAGCGACAGAATTTTGTCGTTGCCATGGCAACTGCTTATTAAAACATCATTTTGGACTTTTTCAATCATTTGAATTCCTTTGACTGATAGTCAATAACATGAACATATGAAATTTTAAGACTTTTGTATTTCATGACTTCTTTCATTTTTGCCGCAATACGTGATATGGCTATTCGCATGGTATGGTTCTTTCGGCAGAGTAGTGCGACAAAACTAAAATGCGCAACACAAAATGGAGAGTTGCGTTTAACTTGAAAAACCTCACATTCTAGTATATTCGCCAAAAAAAATATTCGAATTGGGAGGAATGACATGTTTATGGTCTCGCGGAACACCTCTAGACTTTTCCATGTAGCGACTTTTCAAAAAAGTGACCACTGTCAAAATTCTTATTTTAAGTAAACTTAAAGTTGCTTTAAATTTTAATAGGAAATGTTGACTTTTGAAGTTTAAATAAATTTGGGAGGATTTTCTGCTGAAAATAGGCATCTCAGACAGACCCGAAACTGTGTAGAAACTCCCATGCAGCCGGCTTACTTTCGGTTTGCTGTTTTGACCATGTACTGAA
The DNA here is from genome assembly GCA_028142955.1 of Pinctada fucata. NCBI lineage: Eukaryota > Metazoa > Mollusca > Bivalvia > Pterioida > Pteriidae > Pinctada > Pinctada fucata. The sequence continues at coordinate 5,118,634 of AP027111.1, forward strand.
AATAGGTAAGAAATATGGAGGGAAAATACCAGTCTTGTTCATAGATGATAAATTTGTGAGAAAATGAATCACGGAAGAGGTATGTCATTTGGTACCATTTGAAAGTTTCAGATTTTATCTAGAGATACATAGTAACCATATTTTGTGGGAATTTTTTTTTCCCTGAGCTATGGCGACCTGAAAATGGGTAGGTTTTGCTCAAATTTGCATAATTTTAGAGTCATTTTGGGTATGTTTCCATTCAATGTTCTTGCACATGGAAGCTAGAAGAAAGTAATGTCTATATGTGTTCTAGTACTTTGAGGGGGTATTGTGAATATTAAGATATAAAATGTTAAATAAGTTGGTTGCCATGGCAACAAATTGGGAAAAAAAAGAAAAACACCCCTTCCCTCAAAGCGACATTACGAGACAGGTGTTCCGCGAGACCATAAGCGCATTGTCGCTATAGGTCCAAATTTTCAAAAATGGTTTCCATGGCAACACTTGACATAGTTTGCAGGTGTTGACTCTGCTGTTTCATAATATACCAAGTTTGGGGTGGTAAAGCTAAAAACAAAAATTTTTTGATTGTTATGAAAATTCATCGTACCATAGTGTACAGTTCATTTTGTGAAGAAATGGTACTCAGCCTGTGGCAAGATGGTCCCAGTCAGCCACTGTTACAGCATGATTTATAGATGTATATGAAAACTTTTAGTATCTATGTATACAAAAATAGTATATTTAGTAGAAAATAGTCAAATATTGACAATTGTTGTTACCATAGCAACCATTTTCTTGCAAACCTTATTACTGCTGTTGAGTGTGTTTTCCACTTTGGCTACTATACGGAACGGTTTATCGATCTCCGAAGCGACAGAATTTTGTCGTTGCCATGGCAACTGCTTATTAAAACATCATTTTGGACTTTTTCAATCATTTGAATTCCTTTGACTGATAGTCAATAACATGAACATATGAAATTTTAAGACTTTTGTATTTCATGACTTCTTTCATTTTTGCCGCAATACGTGATATGGCTATTCGCATGGTATGGTTCTTTCGGCAGAGTAGTGCGACAAAACTAAAATGCGCAACACAAAATGGAGAGTTGCGTTTAACTTGAAAAACCTCACATTCTAGTATATTCGCCAAAAAAAATATTCGAATTGGGAGGAATGACATGTTTATGGTCTCGCGGAACACCTCTAGACTTTTCCATGTAGCGACTTTTCAAAAAAGTGACCACTGTCAAAATTCTTATTTTAAGTAAACTTAAAGTTGCTTTAAATTTTAATAGGAAATGTTGACTTTTGAAGTTTAAATAAATTTGGGAGGATTTTCTGCTGAAAATAGGCATCTCAGACAGACCCGAAACTGTGTAGAAACTCCCATGCAGCCGGCTTACTTTCGGTTTGCTGTTTTGACCATGTACTGAAAATAGGTAAGAAATATGGAGGGAAAATACCAGTCTTGTTCATAGATGATAAATTTGTGAGAAAATGAATCACGGAAGAGGTATGTCATTTGGTACCATTTGAAAGTTTCAGATTTTATCTAGAGATACATAGTAACCATATTTTGTGGGAATTTTTTTTCCCTGAGCTATGGCGACCTGAAAATGGGTAGGTTTTGCTCAAATTTGCATAATTTTAGAGTCATTTTGGGTATGTTTCCATTCAATGTTCTTGCACATGGAAGCTAGAAGAAAGTAATGTCTATATGTGTTCTAGTACTTTGAGGGGGTATTGTGAATATTAAGATATAAAATGTTAAATAAGTTGGTTGCCATGGCAACAAATTGGGAAAAAAAGAAAAACACCCCTTCCCTCAAAGCGACATTACGAGACAGGTGTTCCGCGAGACCATAAGCGCATTGTCGCTATAGGTCCAAATTTTCAAAAATGGTTTCCATGGCAACACTTGACATAGTTTGCAGGTGTTGACTCTGCTGTTTCATAATATACCAAGTTTGGGGTGGTAAAGCTAAAAACAAAAATTTTTTGATTGTTATGAAAATTCATCGTACCATAGTGTACAGTTCATTTTGTGAAGAAATGGTACTCAGCCTGTGGCAAGATGGTCCCAGTCAGCCACTGTTACAGCATGATTTATAGATGTATATGAAAACTTTTAGTATCTATGTATACAAAAATAGTATATTTAGTAGAAAATAGTCAAATATTGACAATTGTTGTTACCATAGCAACCATTTTCTTGCAAACCTTATTACTGCTGTTGAGTGTGTTTTCCACTTTGGCTACTATACGGAACGGTTTATCGATCTCCGAAGCGACAGAATTTTGTCGTTGCCATGGCAACTGCTTATTAAAACATCATTTTGGACTTTTTCAATCATTTGAATTCCTTTGACTGATAGTCAATAACATGAACATATGAAATTTTAAGACTTTTGTATTTCATGACTTCTTTCATTTTTGCAGCAATACGTGATATGGCTATTCGCATGGTATGGTTCTTTCGGCAGAGTAGTGCGACAAAACTAAAATGCGCAACACAAAATGGAGAGTTGCGTTTAACTTGAAAAACCTCACATTCTAGTATATTCGCCAAAAAAAATATTCGAATTGGGAGGAATGACATGTTTATGGTCTCGCGGAACACCTCTAGACTTTTCCATGTAGCGACTTTTCAAAAAAGTGACCACTGTCAAAATTCTTATTTTAAGTAAACTTAAAGTTGCTTTAAATTTTAATAGGAAATGTTGACTTTTGAAGTTTAAATAAATTTGGGAGGATTTTCTGCTGAAAATAGGCATCTCAGACAGACCCGAAACTGTGTAGAAACTCCCATGCAGCCGGCTTACTTTCGGTTTGCTGTTTTGACCATGTACTGAAAATAGGTAAGAAATATGGAGGGAAAATACCAGTCTTGTTCATAGATGATAAATTTGTGAGAAAATGAATCACGGAAGAGGTATGTCATTTGGTACCATTTGAAAGTTTCAGATTTTATCTAGAGATACATAGTAACCATATTTTGTGGGAATTTTTTTTTCCCTGAGCTATGGCGACCTGAAAATGGGTAGGTTTTGCTCAAATTTGCATAATTTTAGAGTCATTTTGGGTATGTTTCCATTCAATGTTCTTGCACATGGAAGCTAGAAGAAAGTAATGTCTATATGTGTTCTAGTACTTTGAGGGGGTATTGTGAATATTAAGATATAAAATGTTAAATAAGTTGGTTGCCATGGCAACAAATTGGGAAAAAAAAGAAAAACACCCCTTCCCTCAAAGCGACATTACGAGACAGGTGTTCCGCGAGACCATAAGCGCATTGTCGCTATAGGTCCAAATTTTCAAAAATGGTTTCCATGGCAACACTTGACATAGTTTGCAGGTGTTGACTCTGCTGTTTCATAATATACCAAGTTTGGGGTGGTAAAGTTAAAAACAAAAATTTTTTGATTGTTATGAAAATTCATCGTACCATAGTGTACAGTTCATTTTGTGAAGAAATGGTACTCAGCCTGTGGCAAGATGGTCCCAGTCAGCCACTGTTACAGCATGATTTATAGATGTATATGAAAACTTTTAGTATCTATGTATACAAAAATAGTATATTTAGTAGAAAATAGTCAAATATTGACAATTGTTGTTACCATAGCAACCATTTTCTTGCAAACCTTATTACTGCTGTTGAGTGTGTTTTCCACTTTGGCTACTATACGGAACGGTTTATCGATCTCCAAAGCGACAGAATTTTGTCGTTGCCATGGCAACTGCTTATTAAAACATCATTTTGGACTTTTTCAATCATTTGAATTCCTTTGACTGATAGTCAATAACATGAACATATGAAATTTTAAGACTTTTGTATTTCATGACTTCTTTCATTTTTGCCGCAATACGTGATATGGCTATTCGCATGGTATGGTTCTTTCGGCAGAGTAGTGCGACAAAACTAAAATGCGCAACACAAAATGGAGAGTTGCGTTTAACTTGAAAAACCTCACATTCTAGTATATTCGCCAAAAAAAAAATATTCGAATTGGGAGGAATGACATGTTTATGGTCTCGCGGAACACCTCTAGACTTTTCCATGTAGCGACTTTTCAAAAAAGTGACCACTGTCAAAATTCTTATTTTAAGTAAACTTAAAGTTTCTTTAAATTTTAATAGGAAATGTTGACTTTTGAAGTTTAAATAAATTTGGGAGGATTTTCTGCTGAAAATAGGCATCTCAGACAGACCCGAAACTGTGTAGAAACTCCCATGCAGCCGGCTTACTTTCGGTTTGCTGTTTTGACCATGTACTGAAAATAGGTAAGAAATATGGAGGGAAAATACCAGTCTTGTTCATAGATGATAAATTTGTGAGAAAATGAATCACGGAAGAGGTATGTCATTTGGTACCATTTGAAAGTTTCAGATTTTATCTAGAGATACATAGTAACCATATTTTGTGGGAATTTTTTTTTCCCTGAGCTATGGCGACCTGAAAATGGGTAGGTTTTGCTCAAATTTGCATAATTTTAGAGTCATTTTGGGTATGTTTCCATTCAATGTTCTTGCACATGGAAGCTAGAAGAAAGTAATGTCTATATGTGTTCTAGTACTTTGAGGGGGTATTGTGAATATTAAGATATAAAATGTTAAATAAGTTGGTTGCCATGGCAACAAATTGGGAAAAAAAGAAAAACACCCCTTCCCTCAAAGCGACATTACGAGACAGGTGTTCCGCGAGACCATAAGCGCATTGTCGCTATAGGTCCAAATTTTCAAAAATGGTTTCCATGGCAACACTTGACATAGTTTGCAGGTGTTGACTCTGCTGTTTCATAATATACCAAGTTTGGGGTGGTAAAGCTAAAAACAAAATTTTTTTGATTGTTATGAAAATTCATCGTACCATAGTGTACAGTTCATTTTGTGAAGAAATGGTACTCAGCCTGTGGCAAGATGGTCCCAGTCAGCCACTGTTACAGCATGATTTATAGATGTATATGAAAACTTTTAGTATCTATGTATACAAAAATAGTATATTTAGTAGAAAATAGTCAAATATTGACAATTGTTGTTACCATAGCAACCATTTTCTTGCAAACCTTATTACTGCTGTTGAGTGTGTTTTCCACTTTGGCTACTATACGGAACGGTTTATCGATCTCCGAAGCGACAGAATTTTGTCGTTGCCATGGCAACTGCTTATTAAAACATCATTTTGGACTTTTTCAATCATTTGAATTCCTTTGACTGATAGTCAATAACATGAACATATGAAATTTTAAGACTTTTGTATTTCATGACTTCTTTCATTTTTGCCGCAATACGTGATATGGCTATTCGCATGGTATGGTTCTTTCGGCAGAGTAGTGCGACAAAACTAAAATGCGCAACACAAAATGGAGAGTTGCGTTTAACTTGAAAAACCTCACATTCTAGTATATTCGCCAAAAAAAATATTCGAATTGGGAGGAATGACATGTTTATGGTCTCGCGGAACACCTCTAGACTTTTCCATGTAGCGACTTTTCAAAAAAGTGACCACTGTCAAAATTCTTATTTTAAGTAAACTTAAAGTTGCTTTAAATTTTAATAGGAAATGTTGACTTTTGAAGTTTAAATAAATTTGGGAGGATTTTCTGCTGAAAATAGGCATCTCAGACAGACCCGAAACTGTGTAGAAACTCCCATGCAGCCGGCTTACTTTCGGTTTGCTGTTTTGACCATGTACTGAAAATAGGTAAGAAATATGGAGGGAAAATACCAGTCTTGTTCATAGATGATAAATTTGTGAGAAAATGAATCACGGAAGAGGTATGTCATTTGGTACCATTTGAAAGTTTCAGATTTTATCTAGAGATACATAGTAACCATATTTTGTGGGAATTTTTTTTCCCTGAGCTATGGCGACCTGAAAATGGGTAGGTTTTGCTCAAATTTGCATAATTTTAGAGTCATTTTGGGTATGTTTCCATTCAATGTTCTTGCACATGGAAGCTAGAAGAAAGTAATGTCTATATGTGTTCTAGTACTTTGAGGGGGTATTGTGAATATTAAGATATAAAATGTTAAATAAGTTGGTTGCCATGGCAACAAATTGGGAAAAAAAAAAGAAAAACACCCCTTCCCTCAAAGCGACATTACGAGACAGGTGTTCCGCGAGCCCATAAGCGCATTGTCGCTATAGGTCCAAATTTTCAAAAATGGTTTCCATGGCAACACTTGACATAGTTTGCAGGTGTTGACTCTGCTGTTTCATAATATACCAAGTTTGGGGTGGTAAAGCTAAAAACAAATTTTTTTTGATTGTTATGAAAATTCATCGTACCATAGTGTACAGTTCATTTTGTGAAGAAATGGTACTCAGCCTGTGGCAAGATGGTCCCAGTCAGCCACTGTTACAGCATGATTTATAGATGTATATGAAAACTTTTAGTATCTATGTATACAAAAATAGTATATTTAGTAGAAAATAGTCAAATATTGACAATTGTTGTTACCATAGCAACCATTTTCTTGCAAACCTTATTACTGCTGTTGAGTGTGTTTTCCACTTTGGCTACTATACGGAACGGTTTATCGATCTCCGAAGCGACAGAATTTTGTCGTTGCCATGGCAACTGCTTATTAAAACATCATTTTGGACTTTTTCAATCATTTGAATTCCTTTGACTGATAGTCAATAACATGAACATATGAAATTTTAAGACTTTTGTATTTCATGACTTCTTTCATTTTTGCCGCAATACGTGATATGGCTATTCGCATGGTATGGTTCTTTCGGCAGAGTAGTGCGACAAAACTAAAATGCGCAACACAAAATGGAGAGTTGCGTTTAACTTGAAAAACCTCACATTCTAGTATATTCGCCAAAAAAAATATTCGAATTGGGAGGAATGACATGTTTATGGTCTCGCGGAACACCTCTAGACTTTTCCATGTAGCGACTTTTCAAAAAAGTGACCACTGTCAAAATTCTTATTTTAAGTAAACTTAAAGTTGCTTTAAATTTTAATAGGAAATGTTGACTTTTGAAGTTTAAATAAATTTGGGAGGATTTTCTGCTGAAAATAGGCATCTCAGACAGACCCGAAACTGTGTAGAAACTCCCATGCAGCCGGCTTACTTTCGGTTTGCTGTTTTGACCATGTACTGAAAATAGGTAAGAAATATGGAGGGAAAATACCAGTCTTGTTCATAGATGATAAATTTGTGAGAAAATGAATCACGGAAGAGGTATGTCATTTGGTACCATTTGAAAGTTTCAAATTTTATCTAGAGATACATAGTAACCATATTTTGTGGGAATTTTTTTTCCCTGAGCTATGGCGACCTGAAAATGAGTCATTTTGGGTATGTTTCCATTCAATGTTCTTGCATTCAATGTTCTTGCACATGGAAGCTAGAAGAAAGTAATGTCTGTATGTGTTCTAGTACTTTGAGGGGGTATTGTGAATATTAAGATATAAAATGTTAAATAAGTTGGTTGCCATGGCAACAAATTGGGAAAAAAAGAAAAACACCCCTTCCCTCAAAGCGACATTACGAGACAGGTGTTCCGCGAGACCATAATCACAGTGTAAAATTATATACAAATGAATGGGCATATGTAAATATATTCAAATTTAGTTCAATTGTGTCCGAAATATAAAAATAAAACTGATAACAACTTTCTCTCTCACACATCAGTTGCATTCGGAAATTCCACAGCGCGGATAAAACAAGTCATTTTCAGAGTTCGGAAATTCCGCAACTACTCCTCATGACGCCCGGCCATCTCCGTGGCGGTTAACTCACTCCAAATTATATTTCAGTTCATTGTTATGTATTAATTTAGTGACATTTTGGATGTATAATGTAAAGCGATAAATTCTATATAATTTAGTCAATTTTCTATCAATTCATTTTATTTCAGGATTTGTGACATTAATTTGGACTTAAGGGGGTCCAGAACAGTATCCAAAAGAACTCCATCGGAAAGCTCTAGATCAATTATGACGTCATAATAGAAATGGCGATATTGGCGCGTTTTTCGCAAGAACGTCAGCATTAGGTAAACGTAAAAATAAGGGGAAGGGGGTAACAAAATCACTATAATTTAAAAGCTTACGGTTAAATTTCATTAGGAACTGATCGGTGTTTTACTTGATATATGAAGAAGATAATATCAAGTTTTTACGGAAAATAAATGATAGGATTTCGGATAAACCGACTTTATTACTAAAATTAACAACTCAAAGATGTTCCGAATTTTTAAAATAGACATAAATTCATCTCCTTTCGACAAATTTCTTTAAAAAGTCTAAGTGATCATTTATAATTCTATACATATCCGATTGCTCACATCATATCTAAGTGAAAAATACAGTGCTTATTAATATTAAGCCTTTACAGAAGATTTGTAACTGTTTTTCATTACCTAAAGTGTGATAATTTGAACGTCACATTTACGACCAATTTTGGGGCTTTCAATGGGTATATATGTACGTTCATAGCTTCCAAACTAACGGTAAAAAATTGATGAAACTTTGCATGTAGAAAAAGTATGTTTCAATTATTAACATTTATAATTTTTAGGAAAATTAAATGATAGGATCAGTATTTAGTCTTGCTGTACCGGACCTTCTTAATTCAGACACTAGAATAACATTCCAGCTCTTTGCATTATCAATTTGTCTGTCTTTCAAATATTCTTAAAAGTGTTTGTTTTATCATTTCCTGAAGCTTTAGATTATCTTACTTCTGTCATTTCTTTATAATGTCGTGTTTCACATACTTCTTATTTACTATGTTTACTTCTTTTAATCCTTTAATTGTTAGTTTTGACACTTTCTTTGTTCTGGTATGAATCGGATTGAGAGTGAATGATTTGAGCACGAAAGAGAGAGTTCGGGAGTTACATTTGTAGTTGACCGCCACGAAGATGACCGGGCGTGATGTGCAGTAGTTGCGACATTTCCGAACTCTGAAAAGAACTTGTTTTACCCGCGCTATGGAACATTCCGAGTGCAACTGAAATATAATTTGGAGTGAGTTTAATTACATGAAACATCTGAACTAAGAGATAACTATACATTCTGGTGAAATTGAAATGTCGATGTTAATAGATATATTTAAGCATTAATGAAATGTTCTGTATTTCTAATTTGAAACGGAAACTCTTGCATTGTGATTTCTTCACGTTTGATTTCACATAAGGCAAATATTGCTAGTAATGACCATTTGATGAGTATATACATGTATGATCGATGCATTACGACTGTGTAGGAAACGAAGCCATAATAAAGGTGCATCAATTTAAGTCGATCGTGACATCAGCGTATAGCTGACGGCTGTTCAAGTCTGTAATTTGTACTCGCAACTCCTTCCATCCAAAGATCATGGTGCCTTGCACCTCCATCGTGGCGCCTTTCGGTAGATTAGGTAGATCTACCCTGATCAGACAAAACCTGCGACAGCCGACTTCATCTGTGAACTTAGGATCCTCCTCCTTGTCTGATGTATAGATGGCACATTCCAAGAAGTCCTCCTTCTTGACAGCATGGAAAGTATGAGATCTCTTTGTGCCTGGTGAGATATATTCCCCCTTGGTGCTGTATTTAAGGAAAACATCTGCACACCGATCTTTGTCTCCAATCCTTGTCTGTTTACTTTGAGGGTGATCGGCACTGTTCCATTCTGGCCAGCTCTGCATACCGTAAGAATACCTTGGCGCCCTTAGGGAGACGGCATATTGGACATCACCTAAGTACTCTGCCCCTTCCAGGACAGGGGCATTCCCTGAGTACTTTTTAACATTCAGAGCTTGGACATGTCCCAAGTAGACAGCCCCATTCAGAACTGCGAGACCGCAATTCTCTGGGACAACAACTTTCTTACTTGTGAACTTGTTCTTTATAGCTGCTTGAACAAGCTTGCATTCTGAGAATCCACCTACCATCAAAATAGTTTTGACATCTTTCATGCTAGGGCGCTGGAACAATTCTTCTATGTGACCAAGAATATGTTGGATGGTTGCATTATAGAAATTGACAAAGTCCTTGTTTTTCCATTTAAATTTTCCCTTTTCAAATGTTACTGTTTCAGCATGTTTAGATTGAGAGATGGCTGTCTCCATCCCTTTCCTGCCGCCCTTTACAATGGATGTGAAACCAATAGGAACTGTCATGACCGTGTTTCCCTCTTTCAATTTATCTGGATTTACAGTTCTCTTTTTGGTTTCGAAACTACGGAAAAGGTCAATATAATCTTCCATGTAGTTTTCTTTGAAATCCTCATATTTGTTTGGTCCAATGATGTCCTTGAGAAACTGTTCAAAGTTGTCATCTATAGATTTCCCTCCCCAAGGTCCACCACTAGCAGGCTGAACTTCCTCTAAGGTATTATCCTCACACTTCCTATAGACGGTGAAATCTGCAGTTACACCTGAAAAAAAAAATATATAGCTAAATGAAGTCACGAATTATTACATGCATTTTTTGTACACTCATGGCATAAAATAAAATCAGTTACAATGCAAGAGTTTGATATTGATGTGTATTTTAAAAATCTTGATTTGAATTTTAAAAATCTTGATGTTTTTTCAAAAACTTTCAGTATGTATGTAAACATCTTCATGAGTATGTAAAAAAAATCTTGTAATGTGTTCAATAAATATTGATGAGTATTAAAAAAAAACTTGATGTTTATGCAAAAAATCTTTATGTTGATGTAAAAAGACTTGATGTGAATGTAAACAAGAGGCCCAAGGGGGCCACATCGCTCATATGAGTTGCAGACAAAAGGCCCATGAGTTCTCCTTTCTTAAAGCTTCGTGTAATTCTATGCAGAGGTTGCAGAAAAGTTTAAAGAAAACACCAGTCAATCAGAGCCCTTGGCAGCAATATTTGTTGATCAATCGGCATGTTAAACACATATTAGAGGACCTTTGTACTTTCTTCATGTAAGTTTCATGAAATTCTGTGCAGCGGTTGCACAGAGGAGGATTCGAAAATGTGTCAGCCAATCGGATCCCTCGGCGGCAATATTTGTTGACCAATTAGCAAGAAACATACAAATTTGATAGAGGACCTTAAGTATTGCTCAATGTAAGGTTTCCTGAAATTCTTTGCAGCGGCTACAGGGGAGAGGTCGAAAATGCGTCAGCCAATCAGAGCCCTCGACTGCCATATTTGATGACCGATCCGAACGAAAAACAAAAAACTTGGTAGAGGACCTTGAGTAATTGCTTCCTGTAAGATTTCGTGAAATTCTTTGCAGCGGTTACAGAGGAGAAGTCGAAAATGCATCAGCTAATCAGAGCCTTTGGCTGCCATATTTGTTGACCTATCGGCATGAAAAACACAAACATGATAGAGGACATCGAGTACTTGCTCCCTGCAAGATTTCGTGAAATTCTTTGTAGCGGTTACAGAGGAGAAGTCGAAAATGCGTCCGCCAATCAGAGCCCTCGGCTGCCATACTGTATAAGTAGAATCATTATCTGGTACTTTCTTTCGCGGTTTGATAAATGTAAACCCTTTCAATTGTACAATGATTCGTGGATCCGCTCCTGCTGCTATTGAATTATGCATTTGATATTACTATTCACTGAGAAAACTTTCGCGGTATGAGGCTGACCGCGAAAGGAGCGAAGGTTAAAACACAGCGATTGATTCTACGATACAGTATTTGATGACTGATCCGCACGAAAAACACACACTTGGTAGAGGACCTTAAACACTTGCATCCTGTAAGGTTTTGTGAAATTATGTGCAACGGTTGCAGAGGAGAGAAGTCGAAAATGTGTCAGCCAATCAGAGCCCTAGGCGGCCATATTTGTTGACTGATCTGCACGAAAAACAGAAACGAGGTAGAGGACCTTGAGTACTTGCTTCTTTTAAAGTTTCGTGAAATTCTACGCAGCGGTTGCAGATGAGAAAATGAAAATGCGTCAGTCAATCAGGGCCCTGGGTGGCCATATTTGTTGACCGATCGGCACGAAAAACACAAACTTGATAGAGGACATTGAGTACTTGCTTCCTGTAAGGTTTTGTGAAATTATGTGCAGCGGTTGCAGAGGAGAAGTCTAAAATGTGTCAGCTAATCAGAGCCCTCGGCGGCCATAATTGTTCACTGATCTGCACGAAAAACGAGTACTTGCTTCCTGTAAGGTTTCGTGAAATGCAGCGGTTGCAGAGGAGAAGTTGAAAATGCGTCAGCCAATCAGAGCCCTCGGCTGCCATATTTATTGACTGATCTGCACGAAAAACAGAAACGAGGTAGAGGACCTTGAGTACTTGCTTCTTTTAAAGTTTCGTGAAATTCTACGCAGCGGTTGCAGATGAGAAAATGAAAATGCGTCAGTCAATCAGAGCCCTGGGTGGCCATATTTGTTGACCGATCAGCACGACAAACACAAACTTGATAGAGGACATTGAGTACTTGCTTCCTGTAAGGTTTTGTGAAATTATGTGCAGCGGTTGCAGAGGAGAAGTCTTAAATGTGTCAGCTAATCAGAGCCCTCGGCGGCCATAATTGTTCACTGATCTGCACGAAAAACGAGTACTTGCTTCCTGTAAGGTTTCGTGAAATGCAGCGGTTGCAGAGGAGAAGTTGAAAATGCGTCAGCCAATCAGAGCCCTCGGCTGCCATATTTGTTGACCGATCGGCACAAAAAAACACATTCTTGGTAGAGGACCTTGAGTAATAGGTTTAATGAAATTCTGTGCAGCGGTTGCAAAGGAGAAGTTGAAAATGTAAGTTTACGTCGGACGGATAGAAGGACGGACGCCGGACGGCGCGCTAGGACAATAGCTCACTTGAGCTTCACTCAGGTGAGCTATAAAGAACTTTTTAGATACACATCAAGATTTTTTTAATATAAACATGAAAATTTTTAATACACGATATCAAGGTTTATTGAACACATATCAAGTGCTTTTACATACACATAAAATATTGTTTTACATGAACATCAAGATTTTTGAAATATACATCAATATTTATTGAACACATAACAATTTTTTTTACAAACACATAAATGCTTTTTACATAGACTCTAGTATCAACTTTAAACGCCTCAAATTCAATAGCATTATATAAGAACGGATAACTTTACAGCATGGACCAGACATGCACGTTTTCGGTACTAAACCCTCGTCAGTGATCCTCAGTCTAAACAATGTAATATGGCCAGAGTGTGAAATTTATTATGTCTTAAAATGTACCAAAAGACGTAGTAGAATGGCTGGGATATGAAGCTACAGGACCCATCTTTTAGAAATTTTTAGAAATTTTGATAACAGAAATTTTCGAATGTGACGAAGAAACGATCAACCGAAGTTGATCGAACTTGGCTACATGTGCCCTCGGGGACTCCTGGTCCACCAGCAGTGACACTCACCAAGTGGTCTATATGTTAAACGTCTTCAAGTTCAGTATCATTATTTAAGAATGAATAAATTAACAGCATGGACCAGACATGCACGTTTCGGATACAGATATTTTACATACACATCAATATTTTTGAAATACACATCAATATTTTTCAATGATATACATCAAAATTTATTGAACACATATCTATAGTTTTTACAAACACATCAAGATTTTGTACATAACCATCAAGATATTTTTTACATACACATCAAGAGTTTTAGATACACTTAATGAATATATAAACGCTACTTCATATCAGATTTAGTTTCGGAACTTTCGTCTACAAATACCTTTATCAAAAACAATGAATTTGAGCAAACATAATCGTGAACTTTCTCTATTCAGCATCTTCTACATTAGATCTTCCTACAATGTATTGCATACCAATACTACACAAGTCTGCACGTTTAACATCCCTACCAAATTCGATATATTGCTCATTCTAGATACTGTTCGACTACAAATTTGTCTAGAAATATGTCGTCAGCACTCACGGCGATACATTTAACACGTAGGAACACGTGGAAAGATATTGTAAAAGTGTTCTAAACAGGAATGGTGTTAACTTCTTTCGGTCTATAAAAATTAAGGGGATATCATTGACAAAATATAATCTAGAAATTTTCAAGCCAATACGATTTCTTCATACGACTTTTCTTATATGTACACCGAGCTTCCTCATGATATTTAAAAATGAATGATCTGTTGTCCATTCTCATTAAATGGTGTTTTGATCGAGAGGGGAAAACTTTTTTTTTTGTACATCTGAATCAAAGGTTTTCTTTTTCGCGCTACAGAATACAAATCATGCAATGCATGACAAATATGAATAATGATCACATCCCTATACATGTCTGGTGCATCAAATTGGCTTTAATTTTCTTCAAGAAGGCCTTCCATTTTACATGTATTATTTACAAAAATGTACCATTATATACGTGACCGTGACCTGATGCACATCTGGGTGTATATGTACCTGAGTGATATACAAATTAATTGAATACGCAGCTTTAATGCGCTCGACATAATTTGGACCTGGTTTAACTCAATAAAAATCAAAATTGTAGATGTCACCATCGTTTAGCCGTAGTATTGTAACACTGTCTTAAGGCTAAATTTTATTTCGAATAGCAAAAATGGAAATCTAATTTAATTACCGGTATAATTTCAACCACTGGGTACGTATCTTTTCGTTTGTCTGGTTTTACTGTTCTTCTGCACTGACTTGAACTATATTTGTAAATTTTCTTATACAAAATCTGATAAATTATTCTAAATCTATCGGGCATTTCCCTTATGGTAAATGTCACTCCTGAGCCAGATACAATTACTCTAGGGGATATCCGATGCTGGTATTTTCCTTTATGCTTACAACCTCAAACCTCCTTGGAGACAAAAACATGAAAATATGATACACGAATAACCTCTTTCGTCAACAGATTATTGAACTCTTGAAAATATCACACCTCATCCGATCATTAATTAAGATATATTCGAAAAGCTTCAAAATGCATCATCTGTACTTACCACCAAGGTCAATGACCATAAACTTAGTTCCCTTTGGTATAATTCCCAGGTCGGAAGGTCGGTCTGTGTCCGGAGTCTTATTTTCCAGATATTGACAATAGATGGTGGCCGCAATGGTCTCTGATGCTATTGTTAACTGATTCCCCGGGATTCCCGCCTAAAATGGTCAGAAAGTTACAAAAAGCATATCAAGCTCCTCATCAAGAACATCGATGATGCCGAGAGTCGTCTTGATCCATGAACAGTAAGTCAGGGCACTTACTACATGCACCTGAACTCTACCCTCACTTGACTTACTCATATTGATTAATATGATTATTAAAGATATCTTTATCATATACATGTATACTGACATTACATATCATATCGTACTATATGATTCCATTGACATATAAATGATGAAATATTTATTAAATATTTTTGAACATTCTTCTATGTAAATATTCAATACTCATTCGTAATTTGTTTTCACATATCTTTTAACTCGAAGCACATAAACTGCTCACTCGTCACTAAACGCACATCATTTTGCATACAATGCTTGCACGTAATTGTACTTTTGCACTTATTTATGTTTCATATTTTCTCTCTCCCTTCCTACCCTCCCCCAGTCGCCCAGAATAGCTGCGAAATTACTAAATACAGTAAATAGAAAAACTGTCCAAAATCTAGAGAATATTCAGTTTATTTTACTACTGTGCGTTCTTCTGCTATTATGTAATGATATAGCAGAAAATCCAGGTCCACATTCTGAGGAAGTAAAAGGTTTCTCGATATTTCACCTTAATGTCCGAAGTATTCGTAATAAATTGTCTGTTATTGAACACTATCTTGATGAATATGACATAGCATGTTTTACAGAGACCCATTTAGATGCCTCGATCCCCACTGATAGTTTGCTTTTTTTCAAATTTCGAATTACCCTTTCGAAGGGACAGAACTAATCACGGAGGAGGACTTCTTGTATACTTTAGGAGCGGCATAACTGCTAAACGTAGAACTGATCTCGAAAATGATAATGACGAGACAATATGGATCGAGATGATAAACAAGAAAACTAAGATACTTTTATGTTGTTTGTACAGGCCGGTTACATGCCGTCACGATCTATGGGACAGACTCAAACAGTCTGTTAGTTTGGCTCTAGAAACATCACAGCACATTGTTTTATGTGGGGATTGGAATATTAATTTCAGTGAGAGGTTACCTGTCAGGGTACAAACATTTTTATCTCTATTTAACTTTAATAATGTAATTAGGGAGGCAACTCGTATTACTGATTCCTCGTCTACTTGTATTGATCCTATCATTATACCAGACACTATAAATCTCATAGAGTCTGGGACTATAGATGTTAATAATTTGAGTGACCACAGGGCGACATATATAGTTCTTGATTTTGATTCTACGATTCCACAAAATTATACGCGCACTATATGGATTTACAATGATGGTAATTATGAAAATATGATAAATGAAATTGAAAGTACTGATTGGGAATTTCTCAGTGAAGATTCTGATATTGAAAACTCAGTGTCAACTTTTTCAAACAAATTAATGACTATTATTGAACATAATATTCCAAGAAAAAATGTTTTAATCAGACCTTCAGACAGAGCTTGGTTTAATTCGGATATTAGACGGGAAATCAGAGAAAACGTGACAGACTCAGAAAAACATACAGACTGACACATAATGAACGAGATTTTCAAAAATATAAAATTCTAAGAAAAAAAATTAATAACATGAAAAAGAAGCTAAAAGAAGAGTATATTTATAGTATGAACAACTCACTACAGGAATACAAACAAACTAACATTAAATTGTACTGGAAACTAATCAAATCACTCCTGAATGGTAACAAACACTCAAATGATTTTCCTACTATGATTTATGAAGGAGAAGCAGCTTTCACGGATGACAGTAAATGTGATTTGTTCAATGATTATTTCTGCAGAGTCTCGAGCAATTGTGATGAAAATCATGACCTACCCAATTTTGATTCACGTACTGATGCAGAAATTCATAATGTAGACATAACTGCTCAGGAAATTATTGATCAAATTAAAATATTAGACCCTAAAAAGGCATGCGGACCTGATGTTTTTTCCCATATCATGCTGAAAAAAAGTTTGTAATGCCATCGCTTTCCCCCTTTCTATCATCTTTAATAAATCCATAGAGCTTTGTAAATTTCCTTCTCATTGGAAGCATGCTCATGTCCTTCCCATCCATAAAAAAAGGAGACAAATCAACACCAAGCTATTATCGTCCCATTTCTTTACTGAGTTGTATTGGCAAACTTTTCGAGCGGGTAATGTTCAAACATCTATACAATCACTTGCATGCAAACAATCTTCTTTATGACCTTCAATCCGGATTTAGGCCTGGACATTCTACAGTGACACAACTTATTGAAATGTATCATCAAATCTGTCTAGTTATCGATAACCGTGAATTTTCTTGTTTTACTTTTTGTGATATAAGCAAAGCGTTCGACCGTGTTTGGATTAAAGGACTCATATACAAATTAGAAAAGTATGGATTCAAAGGCCGCATTTTGGCCTGGATCAGTGATTACTTATCAAATAGGACGCAGCAAGTCAAACGTAAAAATTCTGTTTCCTCTGTCGGTTTTCTAAAGTCGGGCGTGCCTCAAGGTTCGGTCCTTGGACCCCTGTTATTTTTGGCCTACATTAATGACATACCAGACGGACTACATGGACTGACGAGACTGTTCGCAGACGACACATCAAATTCTCATACCTCTAATGACCTTGTACAAATCCAAGATGAAAATAATCATGACTTACTCAAAATTACTCAATGGGCACATGATTGGTTAGTAGATTTCAACCCCCAGAAAACTAAAGTTATGATTTTTGGTTCAAGGCAAACTAACCGCAATTCTTTGAATTTTCTCTTTGATGGTGAAACCTTACTTCCTTCCAATATTCATCAACATCTTGGTGTGGTCTTTTCTAACGATGCGAAATGGTCAGACCACGTAGATTTTATTATTTCCCGTGTTTCCAAACAAATATCTGTTCTTCGAAAACTTAAGTACCAATTTTCCAAAAACTTCCTATCTAATATCTATGTCACATTTATTCGTCCCACATTTGAATATGCCAGTGAAGTATGGGATAATATAACTATATATATGACTCTGAAGACTAGAAAAATTTCAACTCGAAGCTGGCAGAATTGTTACCGGACTTCCTATATATAGCAGCCGTGCATCTATTTACTTCGAGACTGGTTGGGAAATACTTAAAACTAGAAGACAAAATAAAAAACTATGTTTAATGTACAAAATATACAACAATCTAGTTCCAAACTATCTGTCTGATCTCGTCCCTGACCAAGTCGGACTTAATAATCCTTATAATCTCAGAAATAGCGATAATATCTCAATACCGATGGCCAGAACAAGTCTCTTCCAATCATCATTTATTCCCTCGACTATAAACGCGTGGAACAATCTCCCTGTCTCAACACGACAGTTTACCACCTTATCCCAATTTAAAAACAAACTTAAAGCTATTCCACCCACACGTCCTTCTTTCTTTGACCACGGTGACCGGAAATTGAACATCTTACATACTCGACTACGGCATGGATGTAGTTCACTTAACGGTGATCTATACAGGTTTAACCTTTTGTCTGACAGCTCTTGCTCATGCGGAGCACCTATCGAAAATGCGGAACACTTCTTTTTCAACTGCAGAAAATACCAAAATATACGTGATGAACTCTTCTCCAAAATTATTCAGCTCGGAGCCACAATAGATATTAGAACTTTCCTGTATTGGCGATACAGAGTTAAGTATCCCAACTAATATAAAAGTATTTGATGCTATTCATAAATACATCTCTTTAAGTAAACGTTTCTAGGCGACTTACTCACCCATCATCCTCGTTCACCCCCCCCCCCCCCTCTTTTCCTACCACCTCGCACATATACCTTTATACATTTTATATCTTGTGACCTTCCTGCTATGCACTTTTGTATATATGTTCCTGCTAGTAAATATTCAACAACATTACCCTTGCTAAGTATAAATTAATTCACAACATTCCAACACGTTCCTAATATTTCAGCACATGATGAAAAATTTTGTAGATGATTTGAAATTTTCTTTTACATATATTTTTGACGCATGCATTCATTCATGTCATATTATTTGTAATTTCTAGGAGAGGCGGTTTCTAATGTTGTAAAAACTTGTCGCCAACCCTATGCTGTATTGAGCAATAAATATGTTTAAACTAAACTAAGCATATCTTATCTAGAATCCGTCGTGTAACCATATGGCCTCTCCCCCACAATAATTAAGCTAATTAATTATTCATATTAATTAGTAACATGTATATGGAAATTGCTAACTTGAGTTTTCTATAGTAAAAGGGGAATCATTATAACTTAATTTCTTGACTTTAAGTTTGAACTTCATATTGAGACAATTAAATTCTAGTTTGTAAATTCTGTAATCTGTTTAATTTGATTCCCACGATGCTGAAAACACTGTAGTAATTTGCACACCTGAAAGTACTTTAGTCTTTGTTTTCCGTACGAGTTAATTGAAAGCTAATTGGAAATCTCCCCGTAAAAGCCATTATTGTTCTGTATTTGGAAGAATCTAATTTCCAAAATGTCTTTTTAATCAAAAACCAATTACTTATTATTTTGTGCAGGTGTTAGCAATTTCCAATCGTCCACATATATACTCGGCGCATCGTTTTGCAGCTCACTCCAGTTTCAGTAGTGTTTAAGTTTAGGTTTAGACTCCGCTCTCGTACTGTTAAATAAACTTAGAACTTTATTCGGACTTCTGTATATAGTTTTCAAAATGACTATTTAATATAGATTCTATGTAAAAACCTAAAAAATCAGACATGTTTGGCCACGACATGTCTCGGATTTTGGATATCTTTTGTGTATAAGGTTAATATGATGTCTCCAGAACGAATTGACCTTCCATTTTTTTCTCCGACGTTCCGTTGCCATGGTAACCAAGGTTTTGTATAAAAACACCTTTAAACAAGGCATTTTTATGCATCGCGTTACCATGGAAACAAATGTTGAATGTATATGTAATTTTCCGAAAAGATTATTTAAATCCTCTTAAGTTGATACAATTTGATTTTTCGATGCTCCTTCTTTCTGTGTGTCATGTAAATTGACTTCAATTTCAAGAAAAATTGCTTATTAAAAATGAGCCATTTTCGGCCAATTTAGGCCTTATTTTACCTATATTTTACTTACTTTTGACAAGAGTAATAATGCAATTGCACAAGATTTGAAATACAGTTGACTATTTCCTGAAGAGTATTATCCTAGGACTTCATGGGAATCGAAGGAAATTTATCTAGAAGTGAGATTTTTCTGTTTTACATGCCTTTGAAATAGGTTACCATGGCAACATTTGGTACGAAGGGTAAATACCTGTCATAAGTAAAAAGCTAATTTCTACAGATGTATGCCTGCTATTGTTACAAAACTTGGTATGTAGATGTATTAAAGGACCATTTGATGCCTATCATGACCTTGAGAAAATGTCAAGGTCATTTGCTCAATTTTCAAGGTCATTTAAAAATATATGCTATATTCAGGCCGAATTTTGTGGTTTTTCACTTAAAAGAGACATGATTAACAGTAAACAGTATGGAACCTTGGCAAAACAATCAATTATCGGTAAAAGTATGATAAATGTATTATTTGTTGGGATGAGTATCACATTTATCAGAGTCCAATGAAGACCCCAAAAAATGTAACATATTTTACGAGAAAATTTTAGAAAATCGCAATTTTATGCTCTTTTTGAAAGTATGTCATACATAGTAGTGAAATACAATTTAAGAAAATTGTGATGAATTCTACTTCTTTTGATCGGTTGTTCAACTGTAAATATTTTAAATCAAAATATCTAATGAAATAAGTAAGAGAAAACAATTTAAATTAATTGGAAATCCTGATTTTTGTCTTAATTTTAGTCTAAATTTAGAAATGACCCTTGAGATTTGGACAGATGACCTTGAAATGATTTGAAGGTCAATTCATAATGATAAATATAATTTGTATACTGGGTATGCTATTTCATAATCATAGGACTCAAACATGAGGGAAAAACAATGTTTTTAAATATGCGGTATATGGTAATATGGATTCCAAGTTGCTATAGGAACGGATTTTGATTGGCATTCATGACAAAATGGTGAGTTTCACCATAGATTTTATTTCTTGATTTTTCCCCAGCTATAGACATTTATTTTTGGCAAGGTGATGTTAAATACCCATAATATTCACCGAATAATGGTTTTCAACCTTCAAAATAATCAAAAACAGGCCAAAAAATGACCCTAAAATTAGACCTTATTTTTTGCTAAATTTTCACATAATTTGACTGAATATCAACAACTACCTGATAACCCCCTCCCCCGAAAAAGTTATTCTTGTCAGAGTTAAACTTTCAAAGAAAAGTTTTTGTGTTCATAAAGTAAATTTTGACCATGGTTTCCATGGCAACAGAATGCCACAATATGTCTTATCTATCATATTTATGGGGGGTGTCAAAAAGATTGACCCCCGTTACCATGGCAACCGTTGTTTCAAATATAACAATATGGTTTGTTTTCATTGTTTTTACATTAAGTATTATAATTACAGAAAGTTTCATCAAAATCCATGACATGCCGTGGCCAGCTGTTTTAGGTTTTTACAGAGAATCCATATTAATACACAACGCGAACTACACCCAACCTGTGAACCATAGGCTTACAGTCGGTTTAAAATTTGCGAATTACCACCACCTAGTAACGGATACCTGGAACCCTTTGGAAAATGTACAGGAAATATTATGCTCTCCTTTCAAACTTTGAGATACTTTCAGCATCAGAATACTATTTTAACAAATCCCCCTCCTCCCTATTTTTGAGGTGAAATTACTAAAACAAATAATTACGGATCTTAGAAATTGTTTTATTTTCATGATGAATGATACTTGCTAGACTATCTTTCTGACTTGCTCTACTTATGATTATAATGTTTCACTCTTTACATAGTTCTCAAATATGAAGGGTTTAGAAAATGTCGAACTTTTGCCTTTTTAATCTTAGTATACCAGTTAAACGAGAGCTTTAAGCTCGTCTGCTTAGGGAGCAACCATTTGATTTTTATGGGGGGGTGGGGGGGGGGGGGGGGGTGGGGGGGGGCAGGAAGACTTTGCAAAAAAAAAATTTTCCGGATCAGAAATTTTAGGGAAAAAAAATTTTCCGGCCCAAAGTGCCGGCGAAAAAATTTTTCCGGATCATGAAATTGCCTCTCCCCCTCTCTCTTACAACCTTTCCACTGCCAAATAACACTTTTTTGTGTATCATAAACAAAGTATAAAAAAAAATGGAACAAACTTTACGCAATTTTGGAGTGAATAAATAAAATTCAAAAGTCATTAGCACCATATAGCCTGTCTCCGTTGAATATCATTTTAGTAAACAGATTATAGGCACCATATGCCATTCAAGAAATTAAAATGAAGTGATCTGCTGGCAAGAGATGAACTCATTGTGTGTTTGATGTTTAATATGGCTGAAAAATCACGCTTAATAATTTAAAACTTTAGAGTTATTTTTCAACATTGGAAAAATTATTAAAAAAAAAAAATAATAATAATCCGGCCCGAAGGGGGCCGGGCCGAAAAAAATTTTCCGGCTCTTAACATGGCCGAAAAAAATATTCCGGCCGGCAAAAGTCTTCCTGCCCCGCCCCCGCCCCCCCCCCCCCCCCCCCATAAAAATAAAATGGTTGCTCCCTTATGAATGATTATTATATTTTTATTCTATCGTCTAATTTTGTCTCAGCAACTGATAACCTTTTTCGTGTTTGTTTTTCATCTTAGATTCCTTTTACGTGGCAAATTTAAATTAAATTAAATTGAATTATTTATTGATATCACCAAACATGTTGGCAATATATCAAAACAAGTAACAAAGTGAACAAAGCAAAACAAAATTAAAATAAACATTTTGGTCAGACACCAGTTTTCCATAGTGAGTGAAGAATTGACACGCCATCCGAAATATCGAATATAGCGGCAAATAGCCGTCTTTTGTTGGTTGTGGGTGCAGGTTGAAAGTATTTTCATGTGGTTTTTATTTCTCTGTTCTATGCTACATGTACTTTTCAATGGTTATTCTGCCCCCATTTTGGCATTAATTTTGAGTATGCGTAAGCTTTATTATCTACATGTATTTATGAGGAGGTGGACAGGGTGAAAGGGAGGGGGATGGAAGGTGGAGGAGGGAGAGAGGGGGAGGGGAGAGGGAGGGAAGGGGGAGGAAGGGGCGGGAGGGGGAGGTAGGGGAAGGATGAAAAGGAGAGGAACTAGAAGGAGCGGGAGGGGGGAGCTAAGGACGGTGGCAGGGAGAGAGAGGTACCCCCCTGTCCGCCCCAACCTTCATTTATTGCTGCAAATATTTAACCTACTAGTATTTATTCCTAATCTGAGATATGAAAGCTATGACGAGATTTGTATAGCACTATAGATCTGTCCTCTCTGAATGTTGGAAGGACACATCGGGTGAAAGCATGCATGGGCTCGCTACAGCCGGCAGAGCACGGACCACATGTATTTCCTACGCCCCACCCTCTTTTCATATCTATATATATGCACAGCCATTGTAATTCCCTGAGATGTTACTATTGAAAGAAACGTTGCTGCAATTCGTGTATTAACACTCGTGACGTCACAATGCATAAGATCTAAAGAAGCATGCCGCTACGGCTGTTCTAACCTTCAAACTGAGCCCGCGGTGACCTGAATTTTAACGTCTCCCTTTTACCTAGAAAACGCAATTTCAGAAAACAAGAATGAAATAGACAACTATGGTGCATATATATAGAATGAATGTCATAATTTGTGTTTTTGTTACGGGTATACAACACACAGCAAGTGCATTTATCGCATGAAATGCGCTAACGCGCATTACATGTACGATAAATGCACTTGCTGTGTGTTGTATACCCGTAACAAAACACAAATTAAGACACTTATTCTCTATTTACACATTCATCTGTGTTACTTGGGTCCCTGCGTTTTGCTGTCCTGTCTGTGGGTCATCTTACAGTGAGGAGGTTATTTTACACTTCAATTATGCGTTCTTAGAGACCTTTGGGTGACCGGAAAAGGGTGCACGTAATCCGGATAACTACATCATTTGCTACTTACGTTGCAGATGACCGACCCAAGTCAGCACCAAAGTATAAAAGAGTCATAGTTAATTCTTACTTTGATAGCAGCTTCTCTCATGAGCTGCCGATTGGCTTCGTCCCATACCTCTGGTACTGTCAACACAAAGTCCACATCGGTCACCCTGCTATCAGTATAATCATTTTTCTAGTCTTTGCAGTATCCTTGATTTTAGGTATTCAATACAATGGATAAATACTGTCATGGCATCCATCTCTTTCCCTTTCAGATCAAGTACGTTGCTTTTTCGTCCAATCTATAGATGATTTAAAATCAGCTATGTAAATATTAAACAAAAATTATGTTGAAAATATGCATGGAAAATATATTAAGGGAGCAATTTTTTTTACCAATGTTGTTAACATTAAAGCAAAATAAGAAATAGGGATAAATCCTGCTGAAAGAAACAAATGCACATGTTACTGTCTGGAAAATTGTAATGACAACAAATTTGGTCTTTTAGCAAATTACCTTAAAATTGACCCCTTATAAAAGGTTGCTACGAAAATAACAGTCATTCCAATAATGTATTGTGTTTCTTTGTAGATAATATCTCTAAAATCATGAAATATTGCATGTTATGCGCAATGAATACCCATTGATTTAACTTTTTTGCAGATTTGGAAAAAAAAAACTTTTGGCATGTTTTTCAAAGGCAAAACAGACATATTTTGAGAATGAAATTTAGTGTCAGTTCTAAACCTAAACACAATATAAAACTTGTACACCAAACTTCATCAAAATACCTATTTTCATGACCATGGTTTCTTAACTTTACTTACGCTTTAA